>CAJNDS010002135.1:177500-507500 GCA_905221605.1 Symbiodinium natans | reverse complement strand
GTTGAATCGCCAGACAGTCCTTCGAACCAGCAACTGCAAGCCTAAATCCAAAACCCTCATCCCAAAACCCTAAACCCTAAGCCCTAAACCCTAAACCCTAAACCCTAATTAAGCCCTAAACCCTAAACCCTAAACCCTAAACCCTAAACCCTAAACCCTGACCCCTCTTCCCAAAGCACATGTGCCAGGCAACCGCATGCCCAGCTTGTTCATCTTGAACTCATCCATGGTCATGTCAGAGAACCTTCAGGGCAAGAAGGGTTTAGGGTTTAGGGTTGAAGGGTTTCCCTAAACCCTAAACCCTTTAAACCCTAAACCCTAAACCCTAAACCCTAAACCCTAAACCCTAAACCCTGAACTGTACCCCAAACCCGGTTGTCATCCAAGCAGCTCGTTCAAACCGAGCTTGTACGAGTGGCCCTTCTGGTTCTCCTGGCGATGAGGTTCGGGCTTTACGATGTAGACCTTAGGGTTTAGGGACCCTAAACCCTAAACCCTAATCCCTAAACCCCTAAACCCCTAAACCCCTAAACCCCCAAACCCCTAAACCCTAAACCCTAACGTGGATCCACTCTCGCCTCCTGCACCTCAAGCCCTCTAACCCTTCAACCCTTCACCCACCCAAGAAATCCCAATCTCCCCAACCCTCCCTTATAGGATTTAGGTGTAGGTTCAGCCCCCCCTCCTTCCAGGCGTGGCTGTAGTATGTAGTGCGTCGTGTGTAGGGTTTGGGGTTTAGGGGGCCTTCTGGATGGACTCATAGTTGTCTGCGAAGGCGCCAAAGCGAGCCTCGGCAGGAAGCTGCAGCCTTCAACCGTACTCAAGGCTTTGCTCAGGTCTTAGGGTTTTTGGAGTTTGGGTTTAGGGCTTCGGGATTTTAGGGCCTAGGGTTTCGGGTGCTAACCCCAGAACCCTAAAGCCTAAAACCCTATGATCCGGCTCTGCTTCCAGTTCTCGACGCTTCGCTGAGGGTTCAGGCTTTAGGGGTTAGTGAAGCCCTCCACCCTAGGCCCCAGAACCTGTGGGCAACCCTGGGCCGAACCCGCCAACCCCGAAACCCCCAAACCGCAACACCCCAAAACCCGAAACCGCAAACCCTAAACTCCAAACCCTTAAACCCGAAACCCCCAAAACCCTAAGGCCCCAATCCTAACTTGCAAGGGGCTTGCGGTTCAGGGGTTTAGGGTTTAGGGTTTTGGGGTTTAGGATTTCGGGGGTTTCGGGTGTAGGGTTCTGCGAGCCCCCCCGACCTGCTTTTCGATTTCGTCGTACTCTTTGCCGAAGTCCTGCGCATGGAGCCAAGCAGTGCTGAACCCTAAACCCTCAACCCTAAACCGCATGGGGATGGGTGGCTCTAAAGGTCCTGTTGTGGGTTCCCTTACTTAGTGCGGCAACTCTTGACATGTCGGACCCCAACAGAGACCGTAAGCTAGAGTACTACCCGGATGTAGGCTTCGTTTTCAGGCCCAAACCCTAAACCCTAAGGCCTAAACGCTGAACCCTAAACCCTGAACCCTAAGCCCTAAGCCCTAAACCTAAACCTAAACCCTAAACCCTAAACCCTAAACCCTAAAGCCTAACCCTAGACCCTAAGTCCTTCAGGAACTTGTCGAAGGCTTTCTCCACGTCCGTGCGAGGCGTCTGCCCACGCACGAAGCCGAGCCTCGTTTAGGGTTTTAGGGTTTAGGGTTTAGGGTTTCGGGTTTAGGGTTTAGGGATCAGGGTTTAGGGTTTAGGGTTTAGGGTTTAGGGTCCAGGGTCTAGGGTCTAGGGTTTAGGGTTTAAGGTGCCCAGTCGAGGGTTTAGGGTTCAGGGCTTAGGGTTCAGGTTCAGGGCATCTTGCCCCCTCACGAATCCCGCCCTGCCACCCAAGCCCCAATAGCCCCTAGCTTCGAATCCCTAATAGCCTGATCTTTAGGGTCCCATTGAAAGCCTTATGGGATTCAATCCGACAGGGTTTAGGGCTTAGAGTTTTGGGTTTAGGATTTAGGGTTTCGGGTTTAGGGTTGCTGGTCCCTCATTATGGGCCATTCGTTGAGAACCCTTCCATACCCCTGAAATGCCCTATAAAACCCAAGGGCCCATACTTCAGAACCCTTCAAAGAAGGTAAGGGACCCGATTAAGGGACGCCCTGAACCCTAAACCCTAAACCCTAAACCCTAAGCCCCAACTCCTAAACCCTGAACCCTGAACCCTAAACCAAAAACCCTAAACCCTTAACCCTAAACCCTAAACCCTAAACCCTAAACCCTAAACCCTAAACCCTAAACCCTAAACCCTAAACCCTACCCTCCCTTAATTTGAACGCATCTCCAAGAAGCAATCCCAGGGATGCGAGGCAAAGGGCTTTCACCATGGCGGCTGAGGAGGCGCGAGGACGGCGTGAGCTTGAGACTTGAAGGACTCGCGGAGCGTACGTAGCTAGGGTTTAGGGTTTAGGGTTCAGGGTTGAGGGTTTAGGGTTTAGGGTGTAGGGTTTAGGGTTTGGGGTTTGGGGTTTGGGGTTTGGGGTTTGGGGTTTGGGGTTTGGGGTTTGGGGTTTGGGGTTTGGGGTTTGGGGTTTAGGGTTTGGGGTTTAGGGTTTAGGGTTTAGGGTTTAATAGGGTTTTGGGGGTTGTTACAGTATGACAATAAGGGGGCCTGAAGGGAATACTATTCGAAATTGTTCCGACCCATATTACGCGCTTGGTAGCTGGGGCTTGGGGGTTTAAGGTTCGCAGAATTAGGGTTTCGGGTTTAAAGTTTAGGGTTTAGGGTTCAGGGTTTAGCGTTTAGGGTTTAGGGTTCAGGGTTTAGGGTTTAGGGTCTAGGGGTTGAGGGTTTAGGGTTTAGGGTTTAGTGGTCTTGGGTGTCTAGATGTGTCAGCTAAGGCTGTTCGAGTTCGGGGTGCACGGGTGCGCGACTAGCAGGCAGCGACGACGGCGCTGCCGGAGTCGCCCTAAACCCTAAACCCCAAACCCTAAACCCACCCCAAACCCTAAACCCCAAACCCCAAACCCTAAACCCCAAACCCTAAACCCTAAACCCTAAACCCCATCCTTGTTCTGCGAAGGAAGCCAGGGTGGCTGCAAGGAGAGCATGGCGCAGGTCGCCGCGGCCTCTGCCAACAGCTCGGGGCTGCTGAAGGGTTTTAGGGTTTAGGGTTTAGGGTTCAGGGTTTAGGGTTTAGGGTTTAGGGTTTAGGGTTTAGGGTTTAGGGGGTAGGGGTTTAGGGGGTAGGGTTTAGGGTTTAGGGTTTAGGGTTTAGGGTTTAGGGTTTAGGGTTTAGGGTTTAGGGTCTAGGGTTTAGGGTTTAGGGTTTAGGGTTTAGGGTTTAGGGTTTAGGGTTTAGGGTTTAGGGTTTAGGGGGTAGGGTTTAGGGTTTAGGGGTTTAGGGGTTTAGGGGTTTAGGGTTTAGGGTTTAGGGGTTTTAGGGGTTAGGGGTTTAGGGGGAAGGGGTTTAGGGTTTAGGGTTTAGGGGGTAGGGGTTTAGGGTGTTTAGGGTGTTTAGGGGGTTTAGGGGGTTTCGGGGGTTTCGGGGGTTTAGGGGGTTTAGGGGGTTTAGGGGGTTTAGGGGCTTTAGGGTGTTTAGGGTGGTTATTAGGGTTTAGGGTTTAGGGTTTAGGGTTCCGGGTTTAGGGTTTAGGGGCTGTAGCTTAGGCCTCAGAGTTTTGGGGCTTCGTGCCTCAAGTGCACCAAAAGCACCTACACCCCTCAACCCTAAAACCCAAAACACCCAAACAAAACCCCAAAACTGCTGGAGCCTCCGCGGCGCAGCAGTGTGGCTCCTGCGATCGGGACGAGGGGCTTGGGGTTTCGCCTGGGGGTCCGGGCTGAGGGTTTAGGGGGTGAAGGTTTTAGGGTCTCTGGTTTTTTGCTTCAGGGCTTCGAATCCCAAAAGATCACCACCTCAACCCTGCAGGGCTTGGGGTCTAGGATTTGGGTTAAGGGTTTGGGGTTAAGGGTTTGGGGTTTTGGTTTGGGGTTTTGGTTTGGGGTTTTGGTTTGGGGTCTGGGGGTTGGGGTTTGAGGTTTAGGGTTTAGGATTTGGGGTTCGCCTATCAAAGGCCTCTAAGGCTCTAAGACCCCTCGCTTCGCCAGAGCTAAGCTGGGTACACCCTGCCGCAAAACCTACACCGTACTTCCGGACATAAACGCCCTACAATCAACCTAAACCTGAGCCCTGAACCCGTATTAAACCCTAAACACACGATCTGACGGAATGAGGAAGGACACAACAACTTGTTGCAACGCCCACCCCATGCATTGGCAGCACAAATCCGGTCCCGGAATGTCGTGACATGTCCGGATTTCGTGATCCGCCGCAGGAAATACCAACACCTGCCGGCTAATTAATGCAGTCCTCAATCGTGAATCGCTTTAACCCGTAACCTAGGCTCCAAGAACTCTTATTTAGGTTTTTGGGCCCAAAGTCCTTATTATCTGAGGTTTTTGGGCTGTTTTGAGCCTCAGGGTAATGCTCTAGTCCGCACACGCGGAAGCCACAATCCAACTACGGATTGAAGATTACTTATAGGACCTGCCCAAAGGCCTCGGCAGAGAGTAGCAGCAACCGCGTCAGCGCCACCTCGTCAACCCCCAAGGACGTCCGGGTTCTTTTTAGGGTTTAGGATTTAGGGTTTAGGGTTTAGGGTTTAGGGTTTAGGGTTTAGGGTTTAGGGTTTAGGGTTTAGGGTTTAGGGTTTAGAGTTTAGGGTTTAGGGTTTAGGGCTTAGGGGTTAGGGGTTAGGGTTTAGGGTTTAGGGTTTAGGGTTTACACCCTGCGACGCGTTGGGATTCGGAGTTTAAGTTTAAGCTTAAGTAGGGCAACCGGTGCTACAACCCCGTACCATAACATTCGGGATACTGAGCAACCCTGAACCTTACACCCTGTTGGTTCTTGCGGGTCTGTGATCAGGAGTTTCTGGCTCAGGCCATTTCATGTCAAGCCAGCAAACTCCCATGTGAACGTCGTAGGCTTCAAAGACCTGGGGCCCCGCCCCAAACTGCGATTTTGGGTTTGGGGTTTTAGGGTTTAAGGTTTAGTCTACGCCCTGTGAACCCTTGAACTCACCCTGAAGCCCTGAAGCTCTTGAACCCTTCCATGCAAAACCCCAGACCCGTGAACCCTAAAGACCCTCAGACCCTTAAACCCCTAAACCCTTGAACCCTCAAACCCCGATGTCCCCCAAACCCTAAGCCGTAAATCCTGTCAAAAAAAACCCTTCAAACCCTTTTTCAAACCCATTAAAACCCTAGCAACCCTAAACCCTCAACCCTAAACCCTAAATTCTAAACCCTAAACCCTAAACCCATGAAACCCTGAAAACCTCTGTCAACCCCCAGCGCCCCCCCCCCATTGGCGCGCCGGCAGCGGCCCGTGCGCCATGCGTAGCCCAAGGGGCTCCACGAGGCGTGCCTGCGGATTTTGAGGGGGGTTTAGGGTTCAGGGTTTGGGGTTTGGGGGTTTAGGGTTTGGGGTTTAGGGTTTGGGTTTAGGGTTGAGGGTTTGGGGTTTAGGGTTTTGGGTTTAGGGTTTAGGGTTTGGGGTTTGGGGTTTGGGGTTAGGGGTTTGGGGTTCAGGGGTTTTGGGTTTGGGGTTTGGGGTTAGGTCCGCCGACCCTGGCGGCGTGTTGGATGGGTTTCTGGAGGTGAAAACCTCCCTCTTTCCCTCCCCTTTCAAACGCGGGTAGGGGGGGGTACCCCGGCAGCTTTTCCGTGGAGGAACAAGCCACCCACACCGCGTAAACTCATGGAGCATAGGCGGTTTCGCACAGGCATAGGGGCTCTTTTGGAAAAAACCCCCCCTCCCACCCCCCCCTCCCAACCCCCCCCCCCCCCCCCTACCCCCCCCCCCCCCTACCCCCCCCTTTTCAGGGTTTGGGGTTTGGGGTTTGGGGTTTACCCTAACCCTACGACTCGCAATTTCAGACCCCCTTCAACCCCTAGGCCTTGAACCCTCAGAGCAAATACCCTAAACACCTGAACGAATCAGTTCTAGGGGTTGTACCTCAGACCCTTAAGCTTGTGCCCCTGGGTTTTGGTGGGTTTGTAGGGTTCAGGGTTCAGGGTTCAGGGTTCAGGGTTCAGGGTTCAGGGTTCAGGGTTCAGGGTTCAGGGTTGAGGGTTGAGGGTTGAGGGTTGAGGGTTGAGGGTTGAGGGTTGAGGGTTGAGGGTTGAGGGTTGAGGGTTTAGCGTTTAGGGTTTAGGGTTTAGGGTTTAGGGTTTAGGGTTTAGGGTTTAGGGTTTAGGGTTTAGGGTTTAGGGTTTAGGGTTTAGGGTTTAGGGTTTAGATTTTTTGTAGGGTTTGGGGTTCAAGCACGTCTTGAGCACTGTGCTGTTTTCCTCCTCTGCGCCCATCTGTGCGCGCACTCTGTGGTGAAACGTCCAGCCCTTGGCCCCCCAAACTTCCTAGGTTGGCCAAACCCTATACCCTAAACCCTAAACCCTAAACCCCAAACCCGAAACCCCCTTAAAATGGCCCTCTTGGGTTTAGGGCTTAGGGTTTAAGATTGGACTCCCAAGTCAGGGCTCTCTTAAGCCCAAGAAAAGGGCCGACCTAGCTCCGCCGACGGAGGGCTGAATTCGGTGCAGGTCGCGTTGCTTCGGTAGGCTGTTGTTACAACTAGGTTCTAAATCATTATGTTGGGCGGCCTGTGGGTACACGGCTTTGAGAGAGTATAGAGTTTTGGGGTGGGGGGGGTTCCCTAAAACCCAGACGCTCTTACAGCCGAGCACCTAATCTGAGTCCTCCTCTCCTGTGAGGAACCCAAATCGCTGCCGGATAGGCTTTGGTGCCGACTGTATCATGGACTCCACACCTCCCAACGAGTTTAGAAGGGTTTGGGGTTCAGGATCTGTCTGCTGCCTCCTAAACCGAAACCCTAAACCCTAAACCCCCTAAACCCCTAAACCCGAAACCCCCTAAATCCTAAACCCAAAACCCCAAACCCTAAAACCTAAACTCCGCAGCCCAGGCTTACCTCTTGGAGAGTCGATTTTGGGACGTGGGCCTTGGGCTCTCAGGGTGCTGGAACCCATACCGCCACTGCCTACACATAGTCACGGTTCGGGGCTTTGTGGGTTTCGGGTTTAGGGTTTAGGGTTTAGGGTTTAGGGTTTAGGGTTTAGGGTTTAGGGTTTAGGGTTTGGAGTGCACGGCTTTGTAGGTTTAAGGCTTCGGGCTTCGATTTCTGGGTGCGGGGTTTAGGGCTCAGGGCTTCGGGGTTCAGTCCGAAATCCAGAGGCCTGAAACACACCCCAAGCCTCAAAGAAACCTGACACACTCAACCCCTGAACCCTACTGAAAGGTTTATGGGTTTAGGGTTTAGGTTTAGGGTTGAAGTTCAAGGTTAGGGTTTAGGGTTTGGGGGGTGGGGTTTAGGGTTTAGGGTTTAGGGTTTCGGGTTTCGGGTTTGGGGTTTGGGGTTTAGGGTTTAGGGTTTAGGGTTTAGGGTTTAGGGTTTCAGATTGAGGGTTCAGGGTTTAGGGTCTATGGGTATGAGGGTGGAGGGTTCAGGGCTGAGGGTTCAGGGTTTAGGGTCTATGGGGTTGAGGGTGGAGGGTTGAGGGCTGAGGGAGCAAACATGAACAAACACAAACCCGAAACCCTAAACCCTAAACCCTAAACCCGAAGCCCTAAACCCTAAACCCTACACCCTAAACCCTAAACCCTAAACCCTAAACCCGGCCTGCACCGATCTTCGCCAGACGCATGACCCAGCCTGGGATCCCCCCGACGCCCAGGCGGCGCGTGAAGTCGTCGGCGAAGTGGCAGCAGTTGCGCCGGAGGAGGTCGTAGTCCTGTGAGGTTTAGGGTTTAGGGTTTAGGGTTTAGGGTTTAGGGTTCAGGGTTCAGGGTTCAGGGTTTAGGGTTTAGGGTTTTAGGGGGTGTTTAGGGTGTTTAGGGCTTAGGTTTCTGGCGTTCTTTAGGCTTCTTCCTTCATCATGCGGTCGCGGGCTACCGAAAAACAGCGAGGAAAAGAGCTATGCCAGACCTTAGGAGCTCTTTTGGGGGGTCTACCTAAGTTTAAGTGTGCAGGTCTACGAACCCTTTCATGAAATAAATAAGCTGTTGCAAAGATGATTGTTTATGAACTGAGGTTTCCTAAAACCCTAAACCCTAAACCCCAAACCCTAAACCCTAAACCCAGTGGGCTCTCTAGGAACCAACCCACCAAGCGGCACCTGGCCGGGGTACTCCTCCAGCAACTGCGTCACGATGTCAGCGATTTGCTCGCCATCCAAGGTCGTATAGCCCATGGCCACCGTCTGCCCTAGGGTTTAGGGTTTAGGGCTTAGGGTCTAGGATTCTAGGTTTTAGGGTTTTGGGCCAAGCTTTCAAACATCCCGATGAATCGTCACAACAGGAAGAGAGGGCACAAACGGAAGATGAAAAAATGTCAAATTGAGACCCGGTGGCGGTAGTGGTGCATTGGGTGCCCCCTCGGCAGTTGGCAAGGCAGGCTGGTGGACTGTTTGGGGGCTGGGCGCTCCAAACTAGGCGTTTCACTTAACTTGCATAATCGCCTCAAACCCTAACCCCTAAACCCTAAAGCCTAAAACGCTGAAACCCTCAAAGGCCCTCGGCCCCAAACCCTCGCACTAAACCCCCTCGACCTAACACCCTGAAACCCTGAAGCAGAAACTCTGTAACTCTAAACCCTAACCCCTAGACCCTAACACCTAAACCCTAAGCCCTAAATGGGCCCTTTGTTGGAAAACTTTTTATACCCATACTTCACACCTTTCATCCAGGTCGAAAGTTTCTTCAAGCTCGTTCCAGCTGGGGTTCTAGAAGAGGCAGATGGAAAAAGAAATATATTCTCCAACCCCTTGCACCCCGAATCCCCAAAACCCCAAAAACAGAGTTAAGAGTTGAGGGTCTAGGGTTTAGGGTTTAAAGTTCAGGGTTTTTAGGGATTAGGGATTAGGGATTAGGGTTTAGGGTTTAGGGTTTAGGGTTTAGGGTTTAGGGTTTAGGGTTTAGGGTTTAGGGCCTTCAACCCTACCCAACAAGCCAGCAACCCGGTGTTGTTTGTGGGCCTCGGCTCCACACAGGCCACTCCAGGGTGCGTCTCACTGGCAGAGTAGCCGAAACACCACTCCAGACTATTCACCTGGTTTAGGATTAGGGTTTAGGGTTTAGGGTTTTCGGGTTTCGGGTTTAGGGTTTAGGGTTTAGGGTTTAGGGTTTAGGGTTTAGGGTTTAGGGTTTAGGGTTGAGGGTTTAGGGTTTAGGGTTTAGGGTTATCACACCGGAAGCCATGCACTCTCAGCGACCGAAGCTCATCCGGTTGAGCCTCCTAAAGCCTAAACCTCCACATGGGAAACCCTAAGCCCTAAACCCTCAACCCTAAACCCTAAACCCTAAACCCTAAACCCTAAACCCGAAACCCGAAAACCCTAAACCCTAAAAGGGGGTGCCCTTTTCGGGGGTCCATTTAAGGGGATTCTGTTTGGGGTATGAAAGGGGCACCCCTATTTTCGTAGACCTCTAAATCAATCCCCTTAACTTGCCTCACCCAAAGTCCGGAAAGCTGAAACACCAAAGCCCCGACAGAAAAAGGCGCCCTCTGGCAGAAAGCCTTCGCCCCAACCCTAAACCCTAAACCCCTAAGCCCCTAAACCCCCTAAACCCCTAGACCCTAAAGCCCAAAACCCTGAAACCCCAAACCCTAAACCCTAAACTAGGGTTTAAGGTTTAGGCTCTAGGGTTTAGGGTTAAGGGTTCAGGGTTCAGGGTTAAGGGTTTAGGGTTTAGGGTGCGTACCTCCACGCCAGCATGGAAAACTCCGCCGAATTTCAGGGGGAAGTGCTTGTGTGCCAGAACGCGATTGAGCTTCTGGATGCCCTCCTCCTGGGAGACGTCGTAGACATGCAGGAAGACCTGGGAAGCCACGGAATCTCAGAACGCGTAATGCATATTCCAACATAAAGTCCGACAGCCCTACGCCCCAAAGCTAAGGGTTTAAGGTTTAGGCTTTAGGGTTTAGGGTTTAGGGTGTAGGGTTTAGGGTGTAGGGTTTAGGGTTTAGGGTTTAGGGTTTAATAGGGTTTAGGGTTTAATAGGGTTTAGGGTTTAGGGTTTAGGGTTTAGGGTTCAGGGTTTAGGGTTTAGGGTTCAGGGTTTAGGGTTGACCCTGAACCGCGAAGCCCTACAGCCACGAAGCAGGAAGGCCCTTGGGAGCGTTGGGTTCCCTTTGCACAGCGACCTCCCTCGCTTCCCGGGAAGAAGCCTGCTGAGCAGAGGGTTTAGGGTTTAGGGTTTAGGGTTTACGGCTTTGGGTTTAGGGTTTAGGGTTTGTAATCCTCCGAGGTTAGAGGACCCGCACCAAGGCCAGGCACAGCTCAGAGCTTGGGGTTTCGGGTTTAGGGTTTTAAGGTTTAGGGTTTAGGGTTTCGGGCTTATGGTTTAGGGTTTGTTGGGGTTTATTGGGGTTTATTAGGGTTTATTGGGGTTTATTAGGGTTTATTAGGGTTTATTTAGGGTTCCCTAAACCCTAAACCCTCCTAAACACTAAAACCTGATATGTTCGGTGTCTAGGGTGTAGGGCTTCAGGCCGAAGTGTCTAGGGGTTGGTTGGAAGCGGATGTGGAGCTCGAGGGTTTCAGGGGCTTGGGCTCCGAGCCGAGCGGTTGAGGGACATAACCTAACTCTCTAAGCCCTAGACCCTTCATGAACCCTAAACCCGGAACCCTAGACCCGGAACCCTAAACCCTAAACCCTAAACCCTAAACCCTAAATCCTAAACCCCAACCCTAAACCCTACACCCTGCACCCTAAACCCTACGCCCTAAACCCTAAACCCTAAACCCTAAACTCTGACCCTAAACCCTAAACCCCTAAACCCTAAACCCGGAAGTCCCACCTGAGAAGTTGACGGGGCAGAATCCTGCCGCGGCTCCTCGCGATGTTCCCAGAGGGCGGAGTCTTGCAGCCAGGACAGCAGCAAGTAGGTCATCTCCTGCAAGCACAGTTGGGGGTTTAGGGTTTAGGGTTAAGTTTGGGGTTTGGGGGTTAGGGTGTGGGGTTTGGGGTGTGGGGCGTGGGGCGTGGGGCTTGGGGTTTGGGGCTTCGGGCTGATGGTTCAGGGCTTCGGGGCGCTTAGGGCGTTGGGGGTTTAGCACTCTGGGCGCTTCAGCGCGGGAGGCTTGTGTAGGGTTTAGGGTTTAAGGTTTAAGGTGTAGGGTTAATTGCTTGCTGAGACGAGTTGCGGGCTCCAAAAACCCGAAACCCTCAAACGCCGAACCCTGAAATTTCAAACCCTCCCAAAACCCTAAACCCCCCAACCCTGGACCCTAAACCCCCCCTTCTAACCCTTAAACCTGAAACCCTAAACCCAAACCCCTAAACCCCAAACCCTAAACCCTAAACCCCTCAACCCCTCAACCCTCAACTTTCCTCCAGGCTCACGCTGCCATTTGGCTCAGGCCCGGAGGCCAAGGACGCCACAGCCTGGGACCAGAACCTGAGGCCGCGGCTCGATTCTGGGTTTAGGGTTTAGGGTTCAGGGGTTTAGGGTTTAGGGTTTAGGGTTTAGGGTTTAGGGTTTAGGGTTTAGGGTTTAGGGCTACTGCTACTGCTACTCCTACTACTACTACTACTACTACTACTACTACTACTACTACTACTACTACTACTACTACTACTACTACTACTACTACTATACTACTACTACTACTACTACTACTACTACTACTACTACTACTACTACTACTACTACTACTACTACTACTACTACTACTGCTACTACTACTCCTACTACTACTACTACTACTACTACTACTACTACTACTACTACTACTACTACTACTACTACTACTACTACTACTACTACTACTACTACTACTACTACTACTACTACTACTACTACTACTAATACTACTACTACTACTACTACTACTACTACTACTACTACTACTACTACTACTACTACTACTACTAATACTCTAATACTACTACTACTACTACTACTACTCCTACTACTACTACTACTACTACTACTACTACTACTACTACTACTACTACTACTGACTACTACTACTACTACTACTACTACTACTACTACTACTACTACTACTACTGCTACTGCTACTGCTACTGCTACTGCTACTACTGCTACTGCTACTGCTACTGCTACTGCTACTGCTACTGCTACTACTACTACTACTACTACGACGACGACGACTACTACTACGACGACGACTACGACTACGACTACGACTACGACTTCGACTACGACTACGACTACGACTTTACAACGAAGTACTACAACTACTACCATGCACTACCTACTACCACGTAGTACCAAGGTGCTACTACCAACCTGCCTTGGCATGGGCCGCTTGACCCGAGAGTGTCGAGACTTGCTGTCACAGTGAACATGTGGTCACATCTTCTTTCGTGCGTGCCGGACAAACGATATGAAATGTACGTGTTGTTTGCTCGTTCCTTCCATTGGTCTTGCTTATCTTGCTGTTGAGCTAGGTCAACAATAGCCTTTTAGCGGGCATCTACGGTTGATGCTGAGAGGGTCTAAGGTTTAGGGTTTACGGTGCCGGGTTCGGGCTTTTGGGGTTAAAGTTCGGCTCCACCCCTGCCCCGCGAACCCTAAGCCGGCCCAGGGGCAGCGGGTACGCAGACATGCTGGCAGCGCGGTGGGCCTCAGGAAAACCGGAAAAATCCATAAGCCATAAGCTTTGAACCCTCATCCTTCGGTTGAAAGGGAGGGGGCCCAGAATCCCCGAAGCTAGCCGGACGCAAACATGGGACGCCACACGCCGGCATCTCGAAAAAGCGGCGACATGCCACAAAAGCACCGACAGGCCAAAAAGCACGCGCCAACATGCCAAAAACACGTGCCGACACGCCAAATCTCTGCGTGGTGCGCCAACATGCCAAAGAATCCCTAAACCCTAAACCCTAAACTATCCACCCTAAACCCTAAACCCTGAGCCATAAACCCTAAACCCTAAACCCTGATCCATAAACTTCCTGGCCCTGCCAGCCTCCTCAAAGAGGGCGGCGAGGGGCAGCTCGCCCTTGGCGCCCTGTGCCATGAGGCTGAAGACCGGCTCAGGGTTCAAGGTTTTAGGGTTTATAGGGTTTATAGGGTTTAGAGGGTTTATAGGGTTTATAGGGTGTATAGGGTCTATGGGGTTTATAGGGTTTATAGGGCTTATAGGGTCTATGGGGTTTATAGGGTTCATAGGGTGTACAGGGTTTATAGGGCTTATGGGGTTTATAGGGTTTATAGGGTTTATGGGGTTTATAGGGTTTATAGGGTTTATAGGGCTTATCGGGCTTATAGGGTTTAGAGGTTTTCAAGGCTTTAAGGTTTAGGGTTTCGGGTTTAGGGTTTCAGGTTCTGGGCGCGCGAGCTAATGAACCCCGATTGGTTCGTTCAATTAGTGAAACCGATGATTGGCTGTTGCATCAATCTTGAAGCACTAAAGTTTGTCTAGGACGCTGCGGGTTTCAGGAATTAGGGTTTGCGTTTAGGGTTCAGGACTTAGGATTTAGGGTTGAGGGTTGAGGGGTTAGGGCTTAGGGCTTAGGAACGGGTAGCCGGGAGCATGGAACCTTCAAAAAAGGCATCCCCTACACCCGAACATCCCGTAAACCCTTAATCCCCTGGAGGCCGCCCCAACAAAAATGCAGACCAAGCTCAAGCCCTATGAGCCCTACACCGCCCGAAACCCTAAACCCTACATCCCAAACGGCCCGAAACCCTAAACCCGAAACTCGAAAACCCTCAACCCCAAACCCTGAACCCTAAACCCTAAACCCGAAACCCTCAACCCTCAACCCTAAACCCTAAACCCTGAACCCTAAACCCGAAACCCTAAACCCCTAAGGCCCTGCCTTGGAGGCTGCAGCCAGGGCCTCCTCCATGAGCCGCAGGACCCGATCTCGGAGCATCTCAAGCCTCGCTGGGTTTAGGGTTTAGGGTTGAGGGTTGAGGGTTGAGGGTTGAGAGGGTAGAGGGTTTAGGGTTTAGGGTTCGGGGTTTAAGGTTTAGGGTTTGGGGTTTAGGGTTTAGGGTTTAGGGCTAGGAGCTTAAGAACCCTTTGGACAAGGAGCTCCACAGACAGGCTGTCGTGCTCGATGGCCAAGGCACCAGCGATCCGGGCCGCCTCGCCGAAGGCCTTCCAGAAGTAGAGGAAATGCACCTTTTGGGGCGGGCGCTTTAGGGTTTAGGGTTGGTAGGGCTTAGGGCTTAGGGTTCAGGGTTTAGGGTTTAGGGCTTAGGGCTTAGGGCGTAGGGCGTAGGGAGTAGGATTTCGTTGGGGTTGAGGTAGAGCCCAGGGGTTCGGAGGGCAAGTGCGAACCATGAATGGAACGTGATCTTGTACAGCAGGCTTCCGGGGGTTCATACGGTTTAGGTTTCAGCGCTGTGGGTTGAGGGATTGCGTTTTCGGGTCGAGGGTTGCTGGGCTCTTGCTATGCATAACAGAGATCTTTAGTAAACAGTTATGGTAGCTTCCTAAACCCTAAAACCGAAACTTTAATGATGGTAACTTAAGTCTGTCACAAGGGCCCGTGGCTCTAGACCTCCAACTCTAGACCCTAAACGCGGCTCCTAGGTTTGGGCTTCGGGCTTTTCAGGGTTTAGAGTTTAGGGTTTAGGGTTTAGGGTTCAGGGATTTGGGTTTTAGGGCTTCGGGTTTAGGGATTTGGGCTCAGGATTCTCGGCTCAGGGTTTAGTTTTGGCACCCAAACCCCCCCTGAGAAGATGAACCCGGGTCGCCTGGTCCTCCTGTGGCCGGAGCATCTGCACGAACACTGGCGCCTTTCCATCCTCCTCAAGGGGTTTAGACTTTAGGGTTTCGGGTTTAGGGTTTAGAGTTTAGGGTTTAGGG
Source organism: Symbiodinium natans (assembly GCA_905221605.1). Lineage (NCBI taxonomy): Eukaryota > Dinophyceae > Suessiales > Symbiodiniaceae > Symbiodinium > Symbiodinium natans. The sequence goes on along the minus strand of CAJNDS010002135.1, from coordinate 492,655 downwards.
CTTAGGGCTTAGGGCTTAGGGTTTAGGGTTTAGTAGCTGCCTCAACCTTCACCTTAACGGGCGGCGCCAGAGGGGCCCGTAAACCCTTGAACCCCAAACACTACACCCTTTGAAGCCTTAAGCCCCTGAAAACCCCGAAACACCTTGAACCCTTGAACCCTGAACCCCTTCTACCCTAGATACAACCTGAAACCCGAAACCCCAAAACCTTCAAACATCTGATAATTCTTGTCACCCTAAACCCTGAACCCTAAACCCTAAACCCTAAACCCCAAACCCCAAACCCGAAACCCTAACCCTAAACCCTAAACCCCAAGTCCTCCACAAAGAGGCGGCCCAGCTCGGGGGCCTGCCGCGCCCGGCACGGAATCTTCTCCGCAATCGCCGGAAGGGCCTCAACTGAAACAACTTAGGGGTTTAGGGTTGAGGGTTTAGGGTTCAGGGTTCAGGGTTCAGGGTTTAGGGTTTAGGCTTTAGGGTTTAGGCTTTAGAATGGCAACGACTTTGGGGCTTACAGGGCTCTTGGGGTTGGGGTGAGGGTTTGGGGCGTAGAGGGCCGGTGAGGGGGTGAGGGGATTTGAGGTGGGATGGAAGAGGTTCTGGGGTCTTAGGGCTTTTGAGGTTCAGGGTGAAGTCTGCAGGTTATGGAGTTAGGGAGCTTAGGGAGACTTCGGCATGGGGCGTGTGGACGGGCGTGGATGGTTCGACCCTAAGCCCTGAACCCTAAACCCTAAACCCTCTACCCTAAACCCTAAACCCTCAACCCTAAACCCCACACCCTAAACCCTGAACCCTGAACCCTTTTGAGTGGTTCAGGGCCTCGGATTAAACCCAGCAAAACTTATATGGCTGGCGGTCTCTTCAAGTAGGGTAAACCTCACCCCTCATAAATACCCTAAGCGCCCGCGCCCCACATGCCAAAAACCACCCCTGCAGATGTGGTGGCGCCATACTTACTATGACCGTGAGAGTTCGGCCGCTTGCGGTAGGGGAAAGACACCCTACTTGGAGGCTCATGGTACTTACGAACCAATGATAACTGTACTTATAGCTGTACTAATAACCATCTTAGGGCACTTAAGGGGCTTACAAGTGGGTTATAAGTACAGTTATAATTGGTTAAAAAAGTACATGAACCTCCAAGTAGACCCTAGACCCTAAACCCTAAACCCAAAACGCCACCGGCCTCCTTCAACTTCCCCGTGTTGAGGACATACCCCTCAGGTCCGCAAGAATTCCAGGCCTCGCGCGTCGGAAGCACGCGGAGGCTTGGGAAGTTAAGCGGGCTCGAGGGGGCTCAGGGGGTTTTTGGGGCTGAGCCCCAAAAACAGCTCTTGAAGCCCTAAAGGTAATGAGTCCGAAGACCCTCAGCCCGAAGAACGACGAGCCCTACACCCTAAACCCTAAACCCTAAACCCTAAACCCAAAACCCTAAGCCCCTAAGCCCCTAAACAAACCCCTAAAACCCTAAACCCTAAAGGCCACAGACCTTGACCCCACGCATGAAAGGCTCTCTCGGGCTTCAGGAAAGCAGCTGAAAAAAAAAGAACCAAGACTCACTCCGAGGTCCCCCAAAACCCTAAACCCTAAACCCCAAACCCTAAACCCCAAACCCCAAACCCAAAACCCAAACCCTAAACCCTAAACCCCAAACCCTAAACCCTAAACCCTAAACCCCGAACCCCAAACCCCAAACCCTGAACCCTACCAAACCCTACACCGGCCTCCAAGGCAGCCACGGCCACTGCCGCGCCGTTCAGGCCGGTCCCCCCGCCCGCCATGGGCAGAAGCTGACTTTTGAACACCAAGGAGCTTCGGGCTGCTTTCGGGGTTTAGGGTTTGGGGTTTGGGGTTTAGGGTTTAGGGTTTAAGGTTTGGGAGTACCCCCTACCCAACATACAACCCAAGTACGGCACCTTTCGGGCTCAGGGTTTAGGGTCTAGGGTTTAGCTTAGGGCTTAGGGTTTAGGATTTAGGGTTTGGTGTTTAGGGTTTAGGGTTTAGGGTTTAGGGTTTAGGGTTTAGGGTTTAGGGTTTAGGGTTTAGGGTTTAGGGTTTAGGGTTTGATGTTTGTTCAGCTTTTAGGGCCTAAGCCTGCGATGCGACCGCCCTCCACTGGGTCGCGGCCTCCACGTCGATGGCGCCCAAGGCATAAAGTTCCTCTGAGTCTTATGGTTTGGGGTTTCGGGCCCAGGTTCAGGGTTAGGGTTTAGGGTTTAGAGTTTAGGGTTTGGGGTTTGGGGGTTTAGGGTTTAGGGTTTAGGGCAGGGATTGAGGTCTTTAGGGATTCTTGAGGGTTTCTTCGGGCCTGTTGCGGTTTCAGGGTTTTGGGGCATGAGGTTGAAGGTCCAGAGTTTTTTTGGGGTTCCTCGCCCTTGCCCAACCCCCCCCCCCCCCCGGCCACCCCACCTACGTGAAGATCCTCTGACTCCAACCTTTGAGTATCTTTGAACCCTCCAACCTGATAACTCCAGACCTGTAATTCTGCAAGCCCTTTACCCCTACACCTTCCGTCCCAAACCCCTAGACACACCCCTTCACGGTCCTAAGCCCCTTAACCTAAGCCCCACACCCCGGATCTAGGTTGCCTTCTTGACCTCTTGCTAGCTCACCCAAAACACTCAGGGTAGTTCCACGGCCCCGTAGTATAGGCCCTCACAAATCAAGGGCCCTCACATCAGAACCCTTTAAAGAAGGTTAGGGGCCATATTGAGGGCCCATGAACCTTGGATCACCCAAAAATTAAAACCTCTAAGCCGGAACACCGAAACCACTTCTCTTGCAACAAGCACACGAGCACATACAACAAGTGCGCCGAAGGTCTTGCACTGCCTGCTGACCCTGCACGAAGCCCTTAACCCTTGACCCTAAACCCTAAACCCTAGACCCTAGACCCTAAACCCTAAACCCTAAACCCCAAACCCAAGGCTTCAGGGGTTCCCCAGCAAACCTGTCGGCTCTCCGGGGTGCCTTACTCCCAGGTGCACTGCTGAGAACCCTAAACCCCAAACCCTAACCCTCAACCTCCTATACCTCCTAAACCTCCTAAACCTCCTGAACCTCCTAAACCTCCTGAACCTCCTAAACCTCCTAAACCTCCTAAACCTCCTGAACCTCCTGAACCTCCTGAACCTCCTAAGAACCTCCTAAGAACCTCCTAAACCTCCTAAACCTCCTCAACCCGAAACTCCCATAGAGCCGGAAGGCTTGGGGTGCAGAGTTTCAGTCTAAGTTTAGGGTTCCGGGACCTCGTCTCCCAAATAAACCCTGGACCCTAAATCCTAAACTCTCAACCCCAAACCTAATTAAACCCCAAACCCTAAACTCTCAACCCTAAACCCTAAACCCTAAACCCTAAACCCTAAACCCCAAACTGCATCCCCGGGCCTCCAGCGCCAGCTCCAGCGCTTCGCGGGGCGGCGGCGTGGGAAACTCGAAGCTTCCGACGTCCTTGGTTGAGTTACGGGGTTTAGGGTTTAGGGTTTAGGGTTTAGGGTTTAGGGTTTAGGGTTTAGGGTCTGGGTTTAGGGGTTAGGGGTTTGGGGGTTTGGGGGTTTGGGGGCTTGGGGTTTAGGGGACGCCGGTTTGTCTGGAAGTTTAGGCTACTGGTCTGGGCTTGCGTGTGAGAGCCGCGAGCTATGAACTCCATAGAAGTACTATGCTGGCCAAGCATCAAGTTAGAGATAGTCCCAAAACCCCTAAACCCCTAAACCCCGAAACCCCTAAACCCCTAAACCCCTAAACCCTCCAACCCGACATCCTAAACCCGGACTTCCGGGTAGTGAGGAAGTCAAAGCTGCACGCCCTGCTGGAACCTCAGATTTGAGAATTGCATCCCGAAGGCACGCTACTTTCTCAGTCGCATTCTTACTGTGAACATAATGTATCCTTAGGTGTGCTTTGCACGCCAGCCAGGCATCGGCTGTTGAACAGCCATCGCGCCTGGCGGCACGCCCGTCACGACGACGGTGGCCCGGCGCTCGGGCGAAGCTCCCCGCACGTGTTGCGCTTGATCTGTGAAGCCCGCCACAGGCGTCAAAGATCGCACCACACCACCTGCGTTTTCTTTGGACGCCTCCCTCCGTGGCGAGTTTGTGCGCGGAACGCCAGTTGGACCGACCTGGACGGATCCTCGAGACACGAGGACCGAACCTGAATGCACCATGCCCGAAGCCGGCATTGTACCCGACACGCAGGAGCCTCCCGGCATCATCAAAACGGAGCCACCAGCACCAAGCACTTCCCGATTTGGAGGAACCTGAACTGTGCCTCCTTGAACCACCGCCACAGGATTCATAGGATCGGGCATTGCCGACCTGTAGGTGTGGAGCTGTGGCTCTCCGGGCTGCCAGGTGGCGCGGGGAAGCTGCACATGCTGCACGCTGTCGCGCACCAGCGCTTCCTGCGCCAGCTCGGCGTTCTTCTCATGGAGCTCAGAGTTCTTCTCCCTCAGGGCCTGGATCGCAGCAATGAGCTGCTTGTTCCCTGCCACGTCCTCCTCGCCCTGCAGGAGCTGGGCCAACTGCTCCATCTCCGCCTCCCCGGACCTCGCCCCACCGGAAGGAGCCGACACTGTGCTGTCGGAATTCACCTAGGAATAGGGGTTCGTTGTGGCCTTCGGGGTCAGGCCCCGCGGGCCTGAGGGTAATGTTGGCTTTTTTCGTTGTTGGCCTGAGGCCGCTGGCATGTCCTATTTGGATATGTTTGGATCAAATCCACGCTATCATCGGAGGATAAATTCCCAGGGCCCGACCCCTGCCAATGACTGGTCTTCTTTTTGACTCCACAGCCCAAATGTCAAACTTGGAATGCTAGGATTACGAGAGGGCAAGGAATAGGCATGTACAGGCTCACAGCTTTAAGGTGGAGGGTTTCGGCATCGTGGGCTTAGCTCAGGAGATCGGAATAAGTCTGGGTAAGGTCGGGGAGTGGGGAGGTGGTGAGAAAACAGCCCCAGGATTAATAAATTCCCTGGGGCCTGACCCTGAGCTCAGACCACCAGGACTTCACCCTGACCCAGGTCCGGCAGCAACAACGGAGGGCGGGTTCACCCAAAACACGCCCAAGAAGCATCCAGATAACTTCCCTATGGCATACCCCCGAGTGGAGCCTCTGGGACTTTAGCCTTCAGCTGTGGGTTACGCCATATTCCTCAGATTCGTAAGGAACGGGGCAGATAGGAATGGATCCCCTTATAATAAGGACCTCAACAAGGCACCCCCAGTTTCGGAGACCCATATGATCCGCTTGAACCCAATCAGGGAAAATACAAACATGTCCTCACAGGGCCCTCCGAGTCACGGTCCCCTCAACGTCGCCAGGCAAGGTCCGGGCCACGGTGTCGTGGACATTGCTCACCAGCAGGCCAACTCTGTTCCGCAGATCCTCGGAGATCAATCGGCGGGTCACGAGCCGCGGCAACCGCTCGGACGCCGTCGGTTCCCGGACGAGCTTGCGCTTCAACACCTCCACGTCCACCCTCAGGCCTTCTATGGCGGTGTTGTCCCGCCCAAGTCGGGTGATCTCCGCCTCGGCGGCGTTGAGCCGCGCCGTGGTGGTGTCCCGGTCCCACTTGCGCAGCTCGGCCTCCAGAGCCTGAACGCGGTTGCCCATGGGCGCCATCGCACCACGCAGGTCCTTCACCTGTGATTCCAGCTGCAGCGAGCGTGGCACCTGGCTGTCTGCTTGCACCTCCAAGGCCTCCACACGCAGCCGCAAGGCTGCATCGGAGACTTGCTGGATTTCGCTATCCTTTGCTGCTGTGGGCGATCCGGCGGCCGTCCTCCGGCACTCCGCTGCCAGCAGCCCTAGGGCGGACTGCAGCTGCGCGAGCTCGCTCTTCGTTTCCTGCACGGACATCTTGGTCTCACTCATCTCCTGCGATGTGCCGCTGGGCTCCATCTGCTCCAGTCTGTTGTACACCGAGTCGACGCGTGTCTTGAGAATTCCGGACTCACGAAGCCGTGAGTCGCGCTCGTCCGTCAGGCTCTGGGCAAACTGCTTGAAGCGGGCCTCCATCTCCTCCACAAGCTCCGCCCGCAGCTCACCGTCCGCCTTCTGGATCTCCTGTCGCAGGTTGCTCTCTGCCTGCATCATCGCCTAGGCTGGCCCTCAAAGCCCCCCCTTCAAAGGTATTTCCTGTTTATGAATCCTCTTAAACTACCCAATAAAGGGAAAAATGGAAAAAATGCCCCAAAAAGGGCCTTACCGAGACGCAGTCGACACCTCCTCGATTCCGCGGCCGAGATCCCCGGCGCTCTTCGAGATGACCTGATGGGGGTTTCCGACATTAGGGGTACCTGATTGGGGTCCTACCATGCGGGGTCTAACTTGAGGGGTACTCGTTGGGGTCCTTATTATAAGAGGATCCTACTATTTGGGGTCTATTTTAGGGGGGAGAGTTTTGATATTTTCTATATGTGCGTGAAAGAACTAAACATCACACTCGATGTTTTACCTGCTAAAGATAGTCACCTCTATAGGACAATACGCTTTTTGTCTCTGAAATTCATGCGAAAGATGGATATCTAGGACGGTTTCCAGGGAATCAGGTCATGCCAATTATACAGCAATTTAGAGACAAATTAAGTGCAAAAAGCACAAAGTCTGCAGCAGAATGTTAAAGACTCAATTGATTAGTCATAGATTTCCAACCTTGACATAACAGCTTTATTATCCTTCACAATTTTCAGAATCGAATGCTCTCAGTCAACAAATGGCATCAGTTAATTAGTATCATAACTGGGGTCCTCATTCTAAGGGGGACTACTATGTGGGGGGTCTTTTTTAGGGGTCCCCAAAATGTTTGTAAAGTCCCCACCTGGTGCAGGGAGCGCTGCTCCTCGCTCGCCTGGCTCTGGAGGCGAACCTTCTCCTGCACCTCGGAGCAATCCTCAGGTTTTCAATGACCCAGGGAGAGAACAAAACACTTTTGTGGGGACTGCTTACCTTATATATATATATAGCATATATATATATATATACATTTTTATTTATATATATATAGGGAACCCAGAACCCCAAAAAAGCTTGGTAGCCCAGGAACCTTATTGCAAAAGAAGGGCCCCCCCTTTTTGTGGGGTCGGTTACTTGATAAGGGAGCCTTGAAGCCAAAAAAAGAGGAAGAAGGGCACCGCTGGGCTACCAAGATTCTCTCTGCAGAGACTGAAGCAGCTTCTCCGCCTGCTCCTGGGAGTCGACACAGGCCACCATGTCACGGCGGAGGTCCTAGTTCTCATGGTGGGATAGTATTAAAAATCTACATGTATATTCCTTATTGGGTTTAGGGTTTAGGGTTTAGGATTTGGGGTTTGGGGTTTAGGGTTTAGGGTTTAGGGTTTAGGGTTTAGGGTTTAGGGTTTAGGGTTTAGGGTTTAGGGTTTAGGGTTTAGGGTTTACCCTTAAAGATGTAAAATGCTACCCAACTATGACCTAGGGTCGACGAGGCTTGCTTCCAGCTGCTGAACCTTCTGGCTCGGGCTGGCGTCCGCCGGCACCTCTGCGATGATGGGCCTCGACTGGAGGGCCTGGAGAGAGTCCCGGGTCTCCTGCACCTGAGGTAGGGTTTTTATATGTTTATATTACTGTTATTGGTGAGTGTATATAAGGGAGGGAGGGAGGGAGAATGGCTAGCAGCGTTATTATTGCTGCAGCCGCCCGCACTCTTCCTCCCCCACATCTCGGGGCGGCTCCGCAGGCGTCATCGCCGCCCTCCGCGGAGAGTTCAAGAGGGGGTTTAGTCATAGTGCAGACCAAGGCACGGGAGACGACTGAACCAATCAGGGCACGAGCACAGGACACCAAGAACCCACCGAACCAACCCGAAGGGGGAGGCGGAGAAAAAAGAGATTAAAGAAAGATAAAGGAACGATGCCGCGCCCATCACGAACACGGGAAGGGGAGAGCTGACGCAGCGCACACGCCGCAGACATGCAGGCAGAACACCGGATGGCACACCATAGACACTAAGCAAGCCAGGCCTGGGCAGGAAGGGACACCTTGCTCCAAGGGACGCAAACCCTGAGCTGCGACAGGGAGCCTGCACAGACCAAGGGGCTCCGGGCCCGTGCTTGGACAGCAACATGTGACGGGGCCTGCAACAGGGATCTGATGGCCTGATTAGGTATTTGGCACCTTGCTGTAAAAACTCCCACACACGTTGCAGAGTCGTGTAACAGGAGACACCAAAGCTGGCAAAGGCTGCAGGCGCACCGGAGGCGCCGGGGGCAACCGGGGGCAGCGGGGAAGCCAGCAGGACAAGAAAAGAGGGGAACCCACTGCAACGCAACTTGGCGGTGAACGAGATCCAAACTCGACGCCCTCACTTAACACCAGTGTATAAATGACTGCGACGACCCACAACCGACAGAGACTGTCAGGGGACGGGGGACGCCGAGCTGAAACAGTGCACAGGTTGCAGGTGCACCGGGCAACCGGTCAACGGGGACCACGAGAGCGAATATGGTAATTCCCGCTCGATGTAGAAGCAGGCCCGATTGCGGCCAAGGCTGCAGGCGCTTGGTATCGCCGGAGCAGCCAACAGAGGCAATCAGACAAACAACGGTAGTCACAAGGGGGGCACCAAGGCTGAAGGCGGGGAGGAGCCGGGGAGCAGCTGGGGACAGGGGGTCAAGCAGGGCAAACCCTTGCCAAGTAAGGAGGGAGAACCCTGAAAAACAACCGGAAAAAGGGAAAACCGAAGCCCCACTGGGCAAGCACACGAGCTAGGACTACACTTAAGGTAGAGAAGGGAAGTGGCCCTCTGCAGTAGCTCGCCAGGTTGATGCAGCACAGGTTGCAGGCGCACCGGGCGGCGCCGGGGAGCAACCGGGTTCAACGGGGAAGCACGCACGTGTGTGAAAACCGATTGCCCCAGGTTATCTGGGGGGGGGCGTGGGGGGGGGTGGTAATAGGAAAATATCCTAATACACCTTGCCGGTCTGGACGTGGGGGGGCCCCCCCCACGTCCCAATACAGTGACATGCGACGCCCTGCCCCTGCACATCCCAGTACTTAGGTTTTCAGATCGCGGGGCTGGATTCAGCGCTTGCCGTTGGTCGTGTGTTGTTGGGAGACGAGCTGGGCGGTGATGCGTTGTGATTCGTATTTAGGGTTGACCCCAAACCGGCAATCGTATGAACAGGAGCGGGAGACGGATGCCGATGAGACCGCTGATAGCGAGGCTCGGTCACCCTGGGATGCCTCCTGGCGCGAGGGTGCATACAGTTGTGGGGTTGGATGAGTTGGGGATGTTTGGGGTTTGGAGGGTCGTCATTTTCAATAGATTCGGAATGCCTGCGGCTGACGCGGGCGAGATCGCCTCCGGCAGCCTTGACCGAAGCTTTCCCCCCCCCCCCTTATCGCATCCTAAAACCCGTGATAACCGGGTCCTGTAGGGTTTTCTAGCAGCCTCTCCCCAAGCTTTCCCAGAAGATTTCAGGGGTTTCCCGCGAGCCCTGAAATAGGAAGAAGCTGGGGGGGGTAGGTCATGAAAGTGTGCACCAGTACAGTGTTTCCAATGCCTGCCCCCCCCTCTTCCATCCTAAAACCGGTGCTTCTGTAGCTGTCTCGGAGGTGGAGGGGGTCCTCGGGTCCTCTCCTCATGCTTTCCCAGAAGATTTTGGGTCTCCCGCGAGCACTGAAATAGGAAGAAGCTGGGGGGGGTAGGTCATGGAAGTGTGCACCAGTACAGTGTTTCCAGTGCCTGCCCCCCCCTCTTCCATCCTAAAACCGATGCTTCTGTGGCTGTTTCGGAGGGGGTATGAGGGGGTCCTCGGGTCCTGTAGGGTTTTCTAGCAGCCTCTCCCCAAGCTTTCCCAGAAGATTCTAGGGGTTTCCCGCGAGCCCTGAAATAGGAAGAAGCTGGGGGGGGTAGGTCATGGAAGTGTGCACCAGTACAGTGTTTCCAATGCCTGCCCCCCCCTCTTCCATCCTAAAACCGGTGCTTCTGTGGGCGTCCTCGGGTCCTGTAGGGTTTTCTAGCAGCCATTAGCAGCCTCTCCCCATGCTTTCCCAGAAGATTTTACGGGTCTCGCGGGAGCCCTGAAATAGGAAGAAGCTGGGGGGGGGTAGGTCATGGAAGTGTGCACCAGTGCAGTGTTTCCAATGCCTGGCCCCCCCTCTTCCGTCCTATTTGCATCATCTGGCATGTTCTGGCAGGCGGGCCACCTCATTCTGGACTCTGGTGTACGGCTTCCGTGGAAGGTTCTTCGAAAGCTTGCCGAGGACTTTTGTGCTAGCTGTTTCCATCACATCACAGTATATGCTTGAACATCCCCCCCCTTTCAATAAGAATCTGGACTTAGGTCCCCGCCTGTTTTGGGGACTCTCCACGGCCTATTTTCGAGAATTCTCCTTCTCTATGAAAAATATGAAGCGATCTTTGCTGCTGAAAGAACGTGCAGTGCAGTGGTCAACTCGCTTCGCCAGGGGCTGGCTATGGCTGGCATTTCTGTTGTCAGGAGTATGCTGAAGTCATGTTGTGCTTCCGCACTACAGCCCGACAGACAACACATCAACAGACAGCACAAGACATGACTCACAGCTTCTGGGCTCTTCGAAAAAAATCCGGAAGAGAGAAGCCCGGTAGAAGCAGAAGAAGGAGAGAGAGAGGTATACCCGAAACATGCTGCACGCGGCCTATTTCCTGACTTCTCTCCCCCCCTACAATCAACATGTGGAGCTTGAAGTAAAATAGGCAAATCTAGGGACATGGGCTATAGTGGTTTTCCTATTTCTAACCCCCCCCCCCCCACGTCCTAAAACCCGCATACTTTTTAGGAAATCCTATTAGGGGACCCCCCCCCAAAAAAACCAAGAGATAGCGGGGGGCAATGAAAACCGCTTAGTGATGCAGGACCGGGCAATAACAAGGCTGCAGGAGCGGGGAAGCTCCGGGGAGCAGCCAAAGAGACGCCAACAGCCAATGACAGACTAGCAAGGCTGTCGGCACCCTAGGGAGGCGCCACTGGCGACCCGGGGCCGGGGCCATCCGCCACGCAAACACAGAAGGCACCAACGCACAACCACAGCCGCACAACCGCACAACTTAAACCGCGCAACCTTGCACCGGCCTTCGCACATCTGCACAACCTCAAACCGCACCACCACACACTTGTACAGCCGCACAAGCACAGCCGCCCAACTACGCAACCGCGCTACTGCACAAGCGCACCACTGCACTTGCGCACGACCGCACAACCGGACACCAGCACAACCGCGCAACCACGCAATCGCCCAACCGCACAGCCGCTCATGAAGGACCCAGGCGGGCACAAACATCTGGACAAGGGGCGGAGCTCAAAACACAAGGCGGAAGGGAGACAGAGGTGGCATGTTGAACCGAGAAACTGAACAAGCAAAGCGACCGTCACATGGGCATTAGCTGCAAGCGCAGCTCGGACTGCCTGGCCATTAGGGGGCGGTTGACTAGCACAGGGCCGCGGCCCCACCCCCAAGACTGTAAGTGCACCACGCAGGGAGAGGAAGGCGGGCGACCGGTTGACTGGCACGAAGCCGCGGCCCCGGCGCCCGCCAACCTTCCCCAAACCGAATGTGACAGGGGAGGATGACTGGCACAAGGCCGCGGCCCCACCCCCTGCACAACTATCATCATACGACCAACCCAGCAAGAAGCCAGGGGAGAGGCAGCCAAGTAAATGGTTGACTAGCTTAAAGCCGCGGCCCCATCACTTGGCTACCTCCCCTTTCACTGCCGCAGCAAAGCATGCAATACACTATGGCTAGGATGAGCCAATGCCAGTTCGCTCAAATGCGAAAGCTTATGACCGGGAGAGGGAAAGAAAAGAGGGAGAAAAAAAAACAGAAGAAACAAAAAAAATGGACGTGGCACGCGACGCACGCACCCCACGGGACGTGGCATGCAGCACACGCGCTCCCCAGGAGGGGACGTGGCTAGCAGCGCACGCAACCCGTAGGACGTGGTCCACAGCGCACGCATTCCCTCCTGAAACCACATGACAGGCGAGAAGAAGAGAACAGCAGGGATTTCAAAAGGAGAGCCAACGCACATTCGCAACGCGAAAGTGGACCGAAAGAAGGAAGCAACAAAAAAAATTAAACTCTTAAAGAATGAACGTGGCATGCGACACACGCACCCCGCGGGACGTGGCATGCGGCGCACGCGCTCTCCAGGAGGGGACGTGGCTAGCAGCGCACGCAACCCGTGGGACGTGGTCCGCAGCGCACGCATATATTCTCCCTGACAAATAATGGCGGGCAAAAAAAAAAGGAAGCGGCTGTGAAGCAAGAATCCCGTCAAGACTTTTCACAGAGGTCCCCAAGAGAGTGGGAGAGCCGAGAGCATGCAAGGGAGAATCACATGGGTTCAGGAGCCAGAGAAGTCCAAGGACAACAGGCGTGAACTGAGAATACTGCAGCGGCCGCAAATTGTAAAGGGTCAGCAATACCCACAGAACACGAAAAGGAGGCAAGTCCTCAGGCACTGTCACTCTTGCGGCGGAGGGGAAGGCCGGGAGGCAGGTGCTCATCCGAGGCAACGCCTCGTTAGTGCCGCCCTCAGGGTCCTGACTCCTAGGGAGGCCCCCCCCTCAAATGAAAGCCACAAGACCTGAGGGGTGAGTGTATATAAGGTTCCTTTTTCATAGTGGTGAGTGTATATACCGTCTTTTATACCCTACTGCACCTCCTTCTGGAGCTGCTCCAGGTCTGCCTCGGCTCCGGAGCGAAGCCACAATGAGGCCTGCAGGGAGTTCAGCTGGTCTTTGAAATCTTGCTGCGACCGGATGAGCTCCGAGAGTTCGGTGCCCTGGCTGTCGGACTCACGCCGGATCTCCGCCAGCGCATGGGCCCTCTGGTTGCTCTCGTTGGCCACGAGCTGCTCCAACTTCTGCTCGCAGCCGGCGATGTCCCGGGTGAGGCGGTCCGCGAGACGGCTGAACTCCGTGCTGAACGCGCTCTGGAGATCCTTCATCTGCCGCTCGCAAGCATCCGACCACCAGAGGCGCTCAGCTTCCACTTCTGAGTTCTTCTCCTTGGTAGCCCAGTAACCTCATTGTAATAAGGGCACGCTTTTTTGGGGTTGGTTACTTTAGAAGGGAAAGTTGAACAACAAAAAAAAGGAACAGGGTACCGCTGGGCTACCAAATTTCTTCCTTCCGTCCTGCCGGCGAAGGATTGACCCATGCCGGTGTGGACACTGGCCGGAAGACTGGTCCTACAGGCTCATTGGGCGTCACCAGCTTCGATGAGCCTGGTACGGAGTGCGCTGGTCGCCCATCCACAGGATACATGGCGACCGTGCACGGGGAAACTGCACTGCGGAAGGCTTCTGAGACGATGGGCGGATCTTCAACAAAAGCTTGCGCGTATGTGTGTGTGTGTGTGTGCGTTACTCGTGTTTGCAAAGAAGCTGAAGGTTCGTGGAAGTTGATAAGAGAGGAGCACGTCTCAAACATGTTATTGCAGAACACGCTCTCTTGGGCCAACTGCTTGGGTTTAGAGAGCCTGGTCAATATTTTGTTGTGTTCAAGTGAAACCCTAAACCCTAAACCCCAAACCCTCAACCCTAAAGCCTTAACCCTGACGGGGGAACCCTAACCTAAAACTTGAATCTGGATGCCAACCGAGGGGCGTCCACGCCCAGGCACTTCAGCATCAGCACCACGTCCTCCATGTCTCCCAAGCTGGAGGACCCTAGTAGCCCTAAACCCTAAACCCTAAACCCTTACCCTAAACCCAAAAGCCTAAACCCTAGACCCTAAAACCTCAGAGCCTGCATAGAGTTTGCCAAGCTTGGGGTTCAAGCTTGGGTGTTTAGAGTCCGAAGGAACGATGTGTGTGTGTGTGTGCGTGTGTGATAGTACTAGAACAATAATGTTGATATTGACAATGATAATGGTATTGATAAAGATAATGATAATGCTCATGATAACGATAATGATAATGATAATGACAATGATAATGATAATGACAATGACAATTATGCTGATGATGACACTGATAATTATAAATAAAATGATAATGATAATGATACGAATAAGAATAAGAATAAGAATAAGAATAAAAATAAGAATAAGAATATGGATACGAATGACAATGAGAATAAGAATCAGAATGATGATATTAAAAATCATGAGATAACAATGCGCATAGTATTATTAGGGTTCCCCAGCCCCCTAGCCCCACGTTCGGCTTGGTTCGTGCTCGCTTCGGGTTTCAGATTGGGGTGTTGCCCTAAACCCTAAACCCTAAACCCTAAACCCTAAACCCTGACAATCATGGGTTTAGGGTTCCCGGTGTGGGTCTTAGTCCGACCTATCCCGCAAACCCCCCCTCAAAACTGAAAAGTGCAAAGAAAACACCACTGAGCAAACACCCCTCGTCCTCAAACCTTCCAACTTGCCTCAACCCTGCTTCAGCCCTCAAAGGCCCAGACCTTCTATAGACCCAACCCCCAAGACTCTAGCAGAAAACCGAAGCCCCCTCAAACCCAAGACCCACAAGCCCCGACTCTGAAACCATAACAACCCCTAGGAGTACGGAAGCCCTGCAGTGGCTTAGGGCTTAGGGTTCAGGGTTCAGGGTTTAGGGTTCAGGGTTTAGGGCTTAGGGTTCAGGGTTCAGGGTTCAGGGTTTAGGGTTCAGGGTTTTGCTCGCTTATCTTGTTCCTTCCAGCTTTCTCTCCTTGAGATCGCTCCGCTGAAGCTCAGGCATCGTGTGCTCCAGCAGTTCCTGATTACTAGCAGATCCGAGAGTGAGGGCCATTCATACCTTCATTTTGGGATGCTCCCCCTCATAATTACTAGCAGTCCTTAATATGGCGAATAGGGATCATAGTACCCCTTAATAAAAACCCTATTAGGACTGTTGGTGTAAGGGGGAACATCCCAACCTTCATTCATATGGTCTGTGGTTCGTCTATTCACCCACACGCTCCTCATAATGAACCGAACGCAAGAAATAAGTGAGCGAGAGAAGGAACAATAATAAGCAAAATATCATAAAAGATTAAGTTATCTATCTTCAACTTCTATCTTCTATTGATCTATTCATGCGTTCATATATTCACGCGTTTATGATTATTAATGTGCTCTTTACATAAACATTACGAGGAAAAACTACGAAAAGAAGGGTCACAAAAAGTTGTAAATCCAATGGCCCCTAAACCCTAAACCCTAAACACGCACGTCCACGCAACGCAAGGTTTGGGGCGGCTGAAAATCTAAGGTTGGAAAGCCCTAAACCCTAAACATTAAACCCTAAACCCTGAACGTAGTAAGGGGGATTCAGGAGCTTCGAGGAATCCAGCCGAGCCTGCGAGTGAAACGCCTCCTGTGTGAGCAGCCTGGACGTGGAGGCAGTGTGGGATAGACACCCCATACTAAAGGGTTTGGGGTTTAGGGTGTAGGGTTTAGGTTTAGGGTTTAGGTCCCTAAGCCCTCAACCCGTAAACTCCTCAACCCACAGCTCAAGCATGAGGGGCTTAGGCGCGTTCGGGCTTAGGGGTGAGCCGTTAAGGTGTAATCAGGTCTAGGATGTAAGGGTTTGATCAGCGTCTACTGGGGCTTAGGCTTCAAGGGTTGTAGGGTTTGTGGGTTTAGGGTTTAGGGTTCAGGGTTTCGGGTTTCGGTTTTTTTTTTTTTTGGGGGGGGGGGGGGGCTTCCAACTCTACAGGAGCGCCTGAAACACTGGCCGGGCTTGGTGCGGCCCGCGCGGCCTGCACGCTGCCCTGACAGGTTGGCGCAGTATCGGCCAAAACCCCAAAATTCTGGGGGTTCTAAAAAGGGTTTAGGGTTTAGGGTTTAGGGTTTAGCGTTTAGGGTTTAGGGTTTAGGGTTTAGGGTTTAGGGTTTAGGGTTTAGGGGTTCTACCTTGGACCCTTAAGGTTGTACCCTTGGGTTTTGAGGCCCTTTTTAAGGATCCCTAAGGGAATATAAGGGCCATACTAGAAGTATATTCAGGGTAACCTTGAGGAGTACAACCTCAGGGGTACGAGTCTTCATCCCTTGACAAGTCCCAAATGCCAAACCCTAAACCCTAAACGTTATTTTGGGGCCTTAATCATTAGATTAGAATAGGGACTTTTTTGGAGGGGTTATTAGAGTGTCAAACTAGGCCCCCCCAGGCAAAGCTCTTGTCCGTCTAGGTGACGTGGGAACCACCATGTGGGTGCAGCAGATGTAATCAACCCTAACCCCAAACCCTAAACCCTAAACCCTTTGGGTTCACAGTCTTGGGCAAGGGTTTAAAAGCACCAGAGGGGCTGTCAAGTTAGCCGGAATTATCCAAGCTATTGGGCACAAGCGCCGCAAGGCGTAAGGGTTCTTGGGCATAGGGCTAGGGACTAGATGGGGGTTTCCGAAATTGGGGTATCTTGGGGGGTTCGAGTTTAGGGTTTAGGGGTTAGGGTTTAGGGTTTTGGGTTTAGGGTTTAGGGTTTAGGGGTTAGGCCCACTGCGGCGCAGCCCTTTACCCTCAAAACCCTGAACCCCCTAAACTCCTTACATCCTGAACCCAATACCTTAAACCCCCTAAAGCCCCTAAAACCCCCTCAACCCCCTAAACCCCTAAACCCTAAACCCCCCTAAACCCCCCTAAACTCACGCCCAGGGGCTCGCCGCACTACCTTGCAGCATTTGGGAGGACCCCTAAACCCGAAACTCTAAACCCTAAACCCTAAACTCTAAACTCTAAACCCCCACCCCTCGAGAGCAGGAATGCCCCAGCAAATTCGGATTCAGTGTTTTAGGGTTTAGGGTTTAGGGTTTAGGGTTTAGGGCTTAGGGTTTAGGGTTTAGGGTTTAGGGGTTTAGTGTTTTAAATCATTCGCATTCCGCAGCTGAGGGGCATTTGGCTTCTGGGAAGTCTTCGAGAAGTTCACGGGGGGTTTGATGGGGGTGTGCTTGCGTTTGGGGCTTTTTGGGGGGTTGGGGTTTTTTTGGCGAGGGGGGTGGCGGGGGGAGGGGGAGGTTGGAGGGGTTTCGAGGGTTGGGGCGGTTGGAGGGGTCAGAGCTTTAGGGCGGTTGGAGGGGTCAGAGCTTTAGGGGTCATCGGGACTGGTGGTCAAACCCTAAACCCTAAGCCCTAAACTCTGCAGCTTCGGGCTTCAGACTGGGTTTCATTGGGGGTTCGGGAGTTGGCTTAGGCTGGCTTCGAGGAAAAGCTTCGCTGACGAGTTCCGGCTGGTGTGGCTTTGGGGATAAGGTATAGGGTTTAGCGTTTAGGGTTCAGGGTTTAGGGTTTAGAATTTAGGGTACTTTTCAACCAACTCTGACTGCACTTACAAGCCCGCCCTAAGTAGGTGATAAGTACAGCTCTAGTTGGGGTGAGAAGTACCCTTTAATCTCCAAGTAGGGTCGGTGTAGGGTTTAGGGGGTTGGGGGCTTAGGGGCTTAGATTGGGATGTTCCCCTTATACTAACGGTCCTGAATAGGAATGATAATAGGGGGTACTATAGTCCCTATTCAGGACTGTTAGTATAAGGGGGAACATCCCAAGGCTTAGAGCCAGGAAGTGCTTCGATGAGTAGATTTTGAAAAAGCGAGGACGAAGCCAGTCCTAACGCCAATGACAAGCATGCGCAGGTCTGAGTGAAGTCACGGCCAATTTCTGACGGGCTCAGTCCCAACAAAACAAACAAGAACAACAAAATCAACAAAATCAAACAGCAAAAAAACACACACAAAGTACGAAAACAAACAAGATAAACAACAAAACCCAAAGCAAACAAATTCGAATAAACAAGACAAAAACAAACAAGCCCAGATGCGCGAGCAGGGGGTGACGTTGAGGTAGCTCGTGCCGTTGTGCGGGCAGAAGGCGTCGATTTTCCTTGGCTCGGCGGGTGATCATGCAGGAATTCCTCCAGAAAACGAACCGATCAGGGCTGGCGATGTAATATAGGGGTCGGAAGAATCACGAATGGTGTTCCCCTATGGCCCCTATATCAAAATGCAAAAGAATCGCTCCCACAACCCTATTCTGGTTATTGAGGCCTCTATATTCGGCAAAGGCTGGGGGGCTCCCTTTCTAGGTCTTCATTGCGTGGGCGGGGGAGCGCTCGCGAGGCCGTGAGGCCTCCGATGTCCGGTTGTCCAAGGGACTTTACCTTATACCGACCCCAGAGGCGGTACCCGTGGGTTTGGGGACCCTTTGTGAAGATCCTCTAAGGGAATATAAGGGCCACATGAGGAGTATGTCTAGGGAACCTCAGAGGCGCACATCCTTAGGGGTCCGAGAGTGACTCCCTTGAGTTGTGTGAGCAGTGAGCTATGCGTGGCCGGCCCGCCCGAAATCCAGCGGCACTTAGACCCGGAACCCTCGCCTCAACGTAGAGGCTGACTCTTGAATTGCGACCCGGAAGGCAGTCTGGAAACAAGTAGGCGAGCCCGTTTGGCTGAGAGTCACCATGCAGCTGTCTATCACATAGATGATGCCATCGATGGTGACCTGACATCTTGGTGGCTCTGCACTGGCATAGGATCTACCAAGGAATCCCCAGGTTTAGAGAGGCAGATAATGTTGCACCCTGTTTAGTATTGGCCCCCTCTTTAAAGACAAACTGGCCGAATTATTCAGGACCCCCTGACTGTTTGCGGGGTCTCCTTTAAAGTCAAACCGTCCGGGCGCCGTAAGAAAATTCCACGTGGCGCGCCTTTAAAAAAGATAACCGGGCATCGCTGCCCCTTTTGAACCTATCTAAACTCCTCCCTATTAAAATCATATGAGCCCCGGGGGCCGTGTAATCAGGCTCCCATCCACGCCTCGACTGTTCAGGGGGGGGGGGGGGGGCCCCCCACACTAAACAGGGTGCAACATTACACCTTAACAAGAGCCTGGTAAAAGATATTACATGTAGTAGTACTGACGATAGTAATGAGAATAGTAGAAATAGTCGTAATACGAATGACAATAGCAATAACAATAAGAAGAAGAACAAGAATAGGAATAGCAACAGTAGCGTTACTGGCTGAATTACTAGTAATAGTAGTAACAATAGAAATTGTAACAAGTCCTCCCTTGCGATCCTTGTGATCCTACCTCAGAGGGCGGCACCGAGACACGCCCGGGACGTCAATTGCTAAGCAAGGGAGGCACGATCCAATGGGGACCAGCTCCCCAGATTGATACTATTGTTAGGGTTTAGGGTTTAGGGTTTAGGGTGTAGGGTTTACGGGTTTAGGGCTTAGGGTTTAGGGTTTAAGGTTTAGGGACTCATAGGGTAGTGACATGGTTCCCTTAGACTCTTAAAAGGGGACCCCTTATATGCCCCCTATATACCCTAGAATATACAACCCAAGGGCCAATACTTCACAACCCTTTGAAGGAGGTAAGGAACCATATCAAGGGAAACTACCCTTAGAACCCTACCCTAAACCCTAAACCCTAAACCCTAAACCCTCCCAAAACCCGCAACCCGAAACCCGAAACCCTAAGCTTCGCAAACCCTAGCCTTCGCCAGGCCCTTGCTTCCGGAGTCGGCTGGTTTAGGGTTGAGGGTTGAGAGTTTAGGGTTTAGGGTTTAGGGTTTAGGGTTTAGGGTTCAGCATCTCTGGTCCAAGCATTCACTAAGGGTTTCTGTCATCACCCTACGTGTTTGGCATCACCCCTCCCTCCCAGATCCCTTTTCATCTGAATTACATATCTTCTTTCTTACTTTAATTGATCATTTAGCTCGCAACATTCTTTCTCGATTCGGCACCGTCTAGTCAATTCGGCACACGGATAATACACAGCCGCATCGGTTTTCTGGATTTTGACCAAGACCGAGCCTTCACCGGTTTCAAAATTTTCAAATTTTTCAAGGTTTTTCAAGGTTTTGCAGAGTTTTTCAATGTTTTTTAAGGTTTTTCAATGTTTTTCAGGGTTTTTAAGCCTCAGTTCTGATGAAGGGCCGCCCCCGCGACCACAGCCTTTTTGGTCACAGCCTAAGTTTGGTCAAGGGGTGGTGGTATTTTTCAATTTTAAAGGCAAAATAGTCTTTGGAGACCCCCCCTTGCCTCAAACTCCGACCCCCCCTTGAGAGGGAAAGTTTGCACCCCAGGATCGAGGGTGGCATTTTTCAATTTTAAAGGCAAAATAGTCTTCGGAGACCCCCCTTTGCCTCAAACTCCGACCCCCCTTGAGAGGGAAAGTTTGCCCAAATGAAGGGGGACCCCAGGATTGGGCCGGGTCCCTATTAAAAATGCGATATTTTAGTACTGAAACCGACGGTTCTGGGTGGGCTCTCGTTTTCTTGGTTTTTTTTGACCAAAACGGAGCTTTCACCTCAGGATGGCAACTTTTTCAAGGTTTTTCAAAGTTTTTCAGAGTTTTTCAATGTTTTTTAAGGTTTTTCAATGTTTTTCAGTGTTTTTAAGCCTCAATGCTGACGAAGGGCCGCCCCCGACCTTTTCACAGCCTAGTTTTGGTCAAGGGGGGTGGTATTTTTCAATTTTAAAGGCAAAATAGTCTTCGGAGACCCCCCCTTGCCTCAAACTCCGACCCCCCCCTGAGAGGGAAAGTTTGCCTCCAAAAACACCCCAAATGAGGGGGACCCCAGGATCGGCCCGGGTCCCTATTTAAAATGTGATTTTTTAATACTGAAATCGACGGTCCCGGGTGGGCTCTCGTTTTCTGGATTTTTGATCAAAACGGCCCCTCCCAGCAAGTCCCAGGCCTCCCCGGAATACTAAATTACGAAGCCGGACCTCCCCGGAATATTAAATTACGAAGCCGGGCTTCACCGGAATACTAAATTACGAAGCCGGGCCTCCCCGGAATACTAAATTACGAAGCCGGGCCTACTAAATTACGAAGCCGGGCCTCCCCGGAATACTAAATTACGACACCCCAAATGAGGGGGACCCCAGGATCGGCCCGGGTCCCTATTTAAAATGTGATTTTTTAGTACTGAAATCGACGGTCCCGGGTGGGCTCTCGTTTTCTGGATTTTTGACCAAAACGGCCCTTCCCAGCAAGTCCCCAGGCCTCACCGGAATATTAAATTACGAAGCCGGACCTCCCCGGAATATTAAATTACGAAGCCGGACTTCACCGGAATACTAAATTACGAAGCCGGGCCTCCCCGGAATACTAAATTACGAAGCCGGGCCTCCCGGAATACTAAATTACGAAGCCGGGCCTCCCCGGAATACTAAATTACGAAGCCGGGCCTCCCCGGAATACTAAATTACGAAGCCGGGCCTCCCGGAATACTAAATTAAGCCGAGGCCGGGCCTCCCCGGAATACTAAATTACGAAGCCGGGCCTCCCCGGAATACTAAATTACGAAGCCGGGCCTCCCCGGAATACTAAATACGAAGCCGGGCCTCCCCGGAATACTAAATTACGAAGCCGGGCCTCCCCGGAATACTAAATTACGAAGCCGGGCCTCCCCGGAATACTAAATTACGAAGCCGGGCCTCCCCGGAATACTAAATTACGAAGCCGGCCCTCCCCGGAATACTAAATTACGAAGCCGGGCCTCGCCCGAATACTAAATTACGAAGCCGGGCCTCCCCAGAGAGGCCCCTGAACCCTAAATCCTAAATCCTAAATCCTAAACCCTAAATCCTAAATCCTAAATCCTAAACCCTAAACCCTAAATCCTAAATCCTAAATCCTAAACCCTAAACCCTAAATCCTAAATCCTAAATCCTAAATCCTAAATCCTAAAAACCCCAAAAACTCATAATCAGAACACGACCCCATTAAGGTTTAAATATACATAGGTAGAGAGGGTTTAGGGTTTAGGGTTTCGGGTTTAGGGTTTAGGGTTTAGGGTTTAGGGTCCGCCGACCCTGGCGGCGTGTTGGATGGGAAAAGGTGGTGAAAACCTTTCCCTCCTTACCCCCCCAAAACGGGGGGGGGGGGGGTAGGGGGGGTACGTACCGGAAGCCCAAAACCAGGCGAGCATCATGAGCATCAGCAGCCCTGGCCCGCGGCCCCAAGGCAGTAAAAAACGCTGAAAAACGCTGAAATCACCGTAAATACCGTGTTTTTATGAGGTTTTTCACGCGTGCCTCCGACCCCCACCCCTGTTGCCCTTGACCCGCCCCCAAAGTGCGCATCATCGAAACCCACGTCCGGGGGGGGTCTTGATGCTGCTGATGCGCGGGGTCCGGGCGCATCATCGAGCCATCGCTTCTCATGGGCTTCGTGGGGGGGTCCGGGCCGACGGCCCAGAGACCCAGCTGATGCTCATGATGCTCGGTTTGGGGGGGGGTTCCAACAGCAGAAAACCTCGTAAATACCGAGTGTTTTGTGGGTCCACGTAAAAACGCCCCTAAAATCGCTCATTTTACGCGCTCGAACGGCTTCGTGCCTACAAAACACCCGAACAGCAGGACCCCAAATGCCCTTAAGGGCATTCGGGGTCTTGCTTTTGGGGGTTTCGTGGGCACGCAAGGGTTCAAGCACATACAATCGGCGTGTTTAAGGGGGTTTTGGATGGCCTGGGGGAGGCCGCTGATGCTCATGATGCTCCCTTTCCTGGGTTCCAAAAGGCTTCCCAGGCCCAAAAACACGTGTTTACAGCGTTTTCTGAAGGTTTTTCGAAGGCAAAACGCATGCATAGAATGCTTTTAAGGCCCCCAAACCAACCCCACTGATGCTCCTGATGCGGGTGCGCGCGCGCGCGCGCGGCGCGCGCGCGCGCGCGCGCCGGGGGGGGAGGGGGGGGGAGGGAGGGGGGGCGAAGGCAGGAGAAAGAGAGACAGAGAGAAGGAGAGGACAAAGACACGGGAAAGAGAAGACAGTGCCAAGGTTCAAGGTTTCGTGCTGTGGGGGGCGGGGGCCGGCCCGTGCCGCTAGGCCTGAAATTTAGGGTTTAGGGTTTAGGGTTTAGGGTTTAGGGTTTAGGGTTTAGGGTCTAGGACATGCTCATCACCTGCAACCGTGGACCCCAAACTTTGGGGCCCCTAGCAGACGCTTCCGCCAGATTGGTGGACACCACGACCTGCGATTTTTGGGCTGCGCTCCGCAAGGGGCTTAGGGCTTAGGGCTTAGGATTTAGAGTTTAGGGTTTGGGGGCTGGGTTTAGGGTTTAAGGCTTTCTTTTTTGGAGGAAGGGCGGGGGGGGGGGGTCTCATCCTCCGAACCTTAAGTGCTGACTAACCCTAAACCCAAAACCCTGCACCCTGAACTCTAGACCCCAAACCCTAAACCCTAAACCCTAAACCCTAAACCCTAAACCCTATTGAGCAGGATCCCATGGGCCTCCGCAAGCACGGAACGCTCTACACCCGAAATGAGTCTAAGGCTTAAGGCTGTTTAGGGCTTAGGGCTGTTTAGGGCTTAGGGTTTAGGGCTGAGGGTTTAGGGTTTAGGGTTTAGGGCTTAGGGCGTAGGGCGTAGGGCTTAGGGTTTAGGGTTTAGGGTTTAGGGCTTACGCTCAGTTCTTAGGGTTTAAGGCTTAGTGTTTAGGAAAGCCCTTCATCTTAAGCAACTCGCTGTGCAAGGCAAAAAAGAAAAGAATCAACGCGAAGGGACTGAGCCTTTCTTGCTCCCCTGGGGGCCGCCACGAACGCCTACCAGACAAGATGGGGCTTGGGGTTTTAGGGTTTAGGGTTTAGGGTTTAGGGTTTAGGGTTTAGGGTTTAGGGTTTAGGGTTTAGGGTTTAGGGGCTTGGCGTGCTGGGTTTTGAGTTCAAAGTGTAAGGCTTGGGCTGAAAGTCCAGCAACCAAACCGAAACCCCCGGAAGCACGGAAATCCGACACCTTTATGAGGTGCTTCCCGGGCTCAGGGCTGAATCTTTGGGTCTAGGGTTTAGGGTTTGGGGTTGAGGTTTAGGGTTTAGGGTTCAGCATCTCAAGTCCAAGCATTCGTGAGTCAAGCTCGCTATTCTGGTAGCGAATATCTACTCACTGTGGATCCCATAGCATTAGAAAAATCATTTCGCGTAATTAATGAACCCTAAACTTTAAGCCCTGGGTCTTGAGCCTTACACCCTAAACCCGAATCCTAAACGCCCCAGGTCTTGAACCGGGGGAGGGTGAGTTTGCGCGGGGGTGAAATTTGGGAGGGTCTGACCTGGGGGAGGGGCGGAGTGACGATAACTGACGCAAGCACATTTGCACTGGCCGACGAATTAGGCGCATTTGCCTGATGATTTGGGCCATTAAGGTTCATGTCTTGGGACGTTCCCCCTTATACTAACAGTCCTTCATAGGGGTTACACTAGGGGGTACCGCAATCCCTATTCAGGACTGTTAGTCTTCCCCCCCCTCGCCCCAAACCCCAAACCCCAAACCCCAAACCCTAAACCCTAAACCCTAAACCCTAAACCCTAACCCTAACCCCTAAACCCAAGTGGACTGCATTTTGGAAGCCTTGATCTGCTGCTCCTTGGGCAGAGTTCCATGAAGGGGCACCTGAGCAATGCCCACAGTAGGGCCAGAATCCGAGGGGCCTCTGAAACCCTAAACCCTAAACCCTAAACCCTAAACAACATTCCGCAGCCCAGCGGCCGTGTGGAGGGGCTTGGGCTTCAGCGACGGTCGTTCCGCCAGCTCCCTCGCCTGGCTGGGGTGCAGACTCAAAGGATCCAGGGCGCCCTACGTGGGTTTAGGGTTTAGGGTTTAGGGTTTAGGGTTTAGGGTTTAGGGTTTAGGGCTTGGGGTTTGGGGTTTGGGGTTTGGGGTTTGGGGTTTGGGGTTTGGGGTTTGGGGTTTGGGGTTTGGGGTTTGGGGTTTGGGGTTTGGGGTTTGGGGTTTGGGGTTTCAGCATCTCAAGTCCAAGCATTCATTAGTCAAGCTCGCTACTCTGGTATGGAATATCTACCCACCCACCCTTTCATATCCAGCAAACGATTTTCTTTCGCTTTAACGAACCCAAACCTGAAACCCTAGGTCTTGAATCCTAAACCCTAAACCCTAAACCTTAAAAACCCTAAACCCCTAAACCCTAAACCCTAAATCGTTCAGGAACCCTAAGACCCTGGAACCCTAGGACCCAGGGCCCCAACTTTGCCATGGTCGCCGACTACTTGGCAAGTTTGCCCGACGATTCCCCCCGACTTGGGCCATTAGGGTTTAGGGTTTAGGGTTTAGGGTTTAGGGTTTAGGGTTTAGGGTTTAGGGTTTAGGGCTTAGGGTCGCCGACTTGGGCCCAAATCCTAAACCCTAAACCCTAAACCCTAAACCCTAAACCCTAAACCCTACCCCCCCTACACCTTAACCCCTACACCCTAAACCCTACACCCGAAATATCCCCGACCCATGTCTGGCATAACTGCGGAGCAAGGCGCCCGGTGCCAGCGCTCCATGATGGCGCCACACGCCGCCTCGATCTCCTCGAGCACTGGCTTCGGGGCCGAACTCTTAGGGCTTTGGGGTTTAGGGTTTGGGGTTTGGGGTCTAGGGGTTTAGGGGTTAGGGTTTAGGGTTTAGGGGTTTAGGGTTTAGGAATTTAGGGTTTAAGTTTAGGGTTTGGGGTTTGGGGGCAGTCAGTCGCAAGTATTCTCAAACTCATGGATTCGAAACCTGTCCTCGTGGACTTGCATTGGCCAGCAAAGGATCAATTTGGGGGTTTCCGACAATAGGGTCATTTTTAGGGGGTCCCTTTAAGGGGATTCTATTCTATTTGGGGTAGAAAATAGGGTACCCCGATTTTGGGAAATACCCATCTAAGCAAGGCAGCATGCCACCCTGAGCAAGAAGTTGGCCACCAACAGCTAACACTTATCCCGCGTGCCACGGAGGCTTAGGGTTTAAGATTAGAGAAAAAATCCTCCAAGCCTCTAAACCCTAAACGCTTAGACCCGAAACCCTGCACACTTCACCCCAGACCCGGAAGGTTAAGGCTTTGGGGGCTTAGGGTCTTTGAGGGCGTGTGTGCTTCCAGATCGCGCTCCTCCCTGCCTGTCAGGAAAAGAAGGATGTCTCCTTCCGGCTGCGTCTGATGAATGTTCATGACCTGGGCGGTAGTCGGGTTTCCGGTTTCGGGTTTAGGGTTTAGGGTGCAAATTTCAGGGCTTACACCCTCAACCCTACACCCTCAATCCTAAACCCTAAGCCCTAAACCCTAAACCCTAAACCCCAAACCCTAAACCCTAAACCCTGTTCCGGGGACCCGCTGTGGCCCCAAGCGATGTTCACCGCCGTCTCCACATAGTCCCCTGTGGGCTCCTCCAGGAAGTTTACCTCTCGAAGCCAGTGGGGTTTAGGGTTTAGGGTTTAGGGTTTAGGGTTTCGGGTTTAGGGTTTAGGGCTTCGGGTTTAGGGCTTAGGGTTTAGGAATCCGAAATCGACTGAATTACACCCCCTAACACCATCAACTGAAGCAACCCATTCAATGCCTTTTTCCGAATGGGCCAGCAAGAGAATTGCCGTCGACAATGGGTTCGATCTCATCCCTCAACAAAAACAGACCCTAAAACCTGAATGCCCCCCTAGTATTGAGGCCTTAGGGTCCCTAAACCCAAAACCCGAAACCCAAATTCTAGGCGCCCCAAAGCCTTGAATCCGAAAGGCCCTAAGATGAATCCCGGACCCTGATCCTAAACCCTAAACCCTAAACCCTAACCCTGAAACCCTGAAACCCTAAACCCTAAACCCTAAACCCTAAACCCTAAACCCTAAACCCTAAACCCTAAACCCTAAACCCGAACCTGGAGCAAACCTTCAAGTTCAACCCTGGAGCTCGAAGCCCAAGCCCTCGCGTAAGCTTGAGGGCTCATAGTTCTTCAGGGTTTAGGGTTTCGGGTTTAGGGTTTAGGGTTTAGGGTTTAGGGTTTAGGGTGTAGGGTTTAGGGCTTGGGGTTCAGGATAGAAGTAGGGCTCATGTTTCAAGGTTTAGGGTTCAGGGTTCAGGGTTTTAGGGGTTTACTTGGGGCTGAAGGCTTTGCCCGAACCTGGACGTCGTGGAGTCGTCCTGCCGCAGGCGGGCACTCGGGCTTACACCTTCGGGCTGCTGGGGAGTTTGGGGCTTCATGGGGTTCAGATGTTTTCGGTTGGGGGTTTGGGGTTTTAGGTTTGGGGGTTAGGGGTTTTAGGTTTGGGAATTAGGGGTTTTAGGTTTGGGGGGTTTGGGGTTTTAGGTTGGGGGTTTGGGGTTTTAGGTTGGGGGTTTGGGGTTTTACGGGTTCAAGGGTTTAAGTTTGCTTTCATCCCTAAATGAGTGTCTGTCTCCGGCTTAGTATCACAGATAGCAGAGTCGGCTGGTTTTTCGTTTCCAGTGGTACACCCGGAAGGTCATCCCTATTGAAGAACATCCCACCACAAGCTTCAGCCCCTAAAGCCCACCAACCTCATCCCCCACAAAATCCCAAAACAGCCCTAGCAAAACCCCTTTGCCTCGGACCCTAAACCCTAAACCCTAAACCCTAAACCCTAAACCCTAAACCCTAAACCCTAAACCCTAAAACTCTAAGCGAGCTCCTTCGATCTCCAGGAGGCACGTCTCCCGCTCGGGCACGCCCCCGCGCCCGCCCCCCGGGATGTCGACGCAGAGCCTGGAATTCGCCGGGCTTATGGTTTAGGGTTTAGGGTTTAGGGTTTAGGGTTTAGGGTTTAGGGTTTAGGGTTTAGGGTTTAGGGGTTAGGGTTTAGGGTTTAGGGTTTAGGGTTTAGAGGGTTTAGGGTTTAGAGGGTTTAGGGGCTTTAGGGGTTGAGGGGTTTAGCGGCTTTAGAGGCTTTACAGGCTTTAGGGGCTTCGGGCTTAGGAACAGTTTCGGTTCGGGGCTTAATCACAGCCCCCCAAATGCCATATGATTGTGAGCCTAAGGTTTTGCTCCTTAACAAACCCTGAAGACCTTAAACCCCACAACCCGAAAGCCTAAATCCCGAAGCCCCTGCATCTCGAAGCCCCTACACCCCCCTAAAAACCTAAACCCTGAACCCTAAACCCTAAACCCTAAACCCCAAACCCTAAACCCTAAACCCTAATCCCTAAACCCTAAACCCTAAACCCTAACCCCAACCCCTTAAAACCCCAAGTGCCGGCACCTCCTCCAGTCGGCCTCCTGCGCCCGCTGTCGCAAGACCTCTGGTGATAGAGGGTTTAGGGTTTAGGGGTTTAGGGTTTAGGGCTTAGGGCTTAGGGTTTAGGGGTTAGGGTTTAGGGGTTTAGGGTTTAGGGCTTTAGGGCACAGGGCTTAGGGTTTAGGGTATAGGGTTAAGGGTTTCGGGGTATAGGGTTTGGGGTTTAGGGGCTCAGAGCTGAAGTGTGAGGGGCTTATGGACTATGGGTTTGGTGTAATATCCGGCTTGAACCTTAGCTGTGGTGCTCATATTCTCATGACGACACGTGAAGTCTAAGGTAGGGATTTGGGGGTGGCTCTGCCCCTGACTTCTGAAGAAATCTAAATTGACTTAGGTTGTAAGATTTAGGGTTTTGGGTTGGGATGTTCCCGGAGGTTCCCCCTTTTCCTCACAGTCCTTGATGGGGGGGATTACATATAACAGGGGGGCGTACATTCCCTTTTAAGGACTGTTAGTACAAAGGGGGAACATCCCAAGTTTTGGGATTTGAGGTTTGGTGGTAAAGGCGAGAGGTTTTGCAACACTGCACCAAGCCCTGATTTCTGGTGTTTCAGAGGCTTAGAGGTCTTGTAGGGCTTACAGGGCCTACAGGACTTCAAGGGCTTCAAGGGCTTATGGTCTTGCAGGGCTCTTTAAGGTTTGCGGGCTCGCGCAAAGCTTCTAGGCCTAGAGGCATTCCAGGGTTTGAAGGCATTCTAGGGTTTGGGGTTTGGTGTTTGGTGTTTAGGGTTTAGGGTTTAGGGTTTAGGGTTTAGGGTTTAGGGTTTAGGGTTTAGGGTTTAGGGTTTAGGGTTTAGGGTTTAGGGTTTAGGGTAGCACAAACCTCAGAACTTCAAACATCCACCAAAAAAACAAAACCCCCAATCCCCCAACCCAATACCCCAGGTCCTCTTCCTAAACCATAAACCGTACACCCTATCCTATAACCCTCAACCCTCCAGAACCCTATAACCCTAAACTGTTAACCCTATGACTTGGGATGTTCCCCCGTTTACTCACAGTCCTTAATAGGGATTATAATCGGGAGGTCCCTATTCAGGACTGTTAATATAAGGGGGAACACCCCAACCTATAACCTTATAACCCTAAACCCTCCAGAACCCTACAACCCCAAACTGTTAACCCTACAACCCTATAACATTTATTTGCTAAACCCTAAAGTTTAGGGAAGTTTAGGGTTTAGGGCCTAAACCCTAAACCCTAAACCCCTAAACCTTCCAATCCCCGCCCCCCCCCAGCACTTTCAGCCACCTCGCCGGTCTCGTCGTCCCAGCCCCGGAGTCGTGGCCGCTTGGGCGGCGGTGCTGGGCGGTTAGGAATTAGGGTTTAGGGTTTAGGGTTTGGGGTTTGGGGTTTAGGGTTTGCAGAGCATGCGCTCCGTAAGCGTATGGTCACGGGCTCGATCCCCGTAGGGGGCTTATGCCACGAAGCAGCGTAACAAAACAAGAGAGAAGAAGAAGAGTACACTCTGCAACTGTCTTACCTCACAATTGGTCTCCGGAACCAAAGATTGCAGGTTCGAGTCCTGCCAGGCTCAGTATTATAAGCAGGCACAAGCTCGAAAGACGGTTCACAAGCAGTGGCTTGGCACGACAAAAAGGTATCTTTCTGGCTGCCATTTTGGCATGATAGGAAAAGTCTTGAGAGTGTAGCAGACTGTAGTCGAGTGTCACAGAATGCAGTAGAGTGTAGTAGAGTGCAGTAGAGTGTAGTAGAGTGTAGCAGAGTGTAGCAGAATGTAGTAGAGTGGAGCAGAGTGTAGCCGAAGGTAACAGAGTGCAGTGGAGAATAGTAGAGTGCTAGTAGAGTGTAGCAGAGTGTAGAGTGCAATAGAGTGTAGGTAGAGTGTAGGTAGAGTGTAGTAGAGTGTAGCAGAGTGTGAGTGTAGCGCTTTGGGCTAAGGGGCTTTTGAGGTGCCCCCCCTGATCTTGAGGGCTTTAGACTTTGGGGCGCCCACCTGCCAGCCCCAAATTGGCCAGAGATTGGAAGGGTCTCTTTTCACCCGAAACCCGAAACCCTAAACTGTTGATGCGCGGGAGTGACTTGAAGGAGTCAGGGAAGTACGTGGGCCGCATGCCTCCGCCGTGTGTGTACAAAACCAAAGGGGTTGGCTACGTATGGACCCTTGAGCCGTCACGTATATGCCATAGGGCACATGTGTTCAAAACAACGGCACGGAGCCAGAGCATGTACAGTGTAAAGATCATGGCTGTACGCTTGATCGTTGTGAATTGCAGAACAAAAGAAGCCACGCGACCCCGTCGCATGCCATGGCCGCGTTTGATGCTGACTTTGCACAAGCCCTTGAGACCCAGATAACTCCAGATGCCCAACAGGGTATGGCCCAAATACTGCTAGCGCACGTGAAGATCGAGCTGGGAAGTTCTCAGAGGTCGGGCGTTGGTGAGACATCGTTGGCACTGAGGGCAATGGCGGTGGCATCTCCTGGTCACCAGATGGAGCAGTCCTGGGGGCAGCGAACCCCGGAACAGCGGCAAGGAGCCGAGATGGTGATGCCGGCTGTAGGGGAGGACGGGCCTGTGGTTGGGCAAGGAGCTCAAGCCTTGGTGATGGGCGCTGTGAGAACTGGTGATGCGAACATGTCAGAAGCTGCAGCTTGGAGTATGGAGGCCTTTGGAACGCGAAGGAACTTGCCAACGTGGGTGCAGCGGATTGGGACGTTTTTCCAGGAGATGAGGTCGCAGCAGGCGGCGGGACCTTTGTGGCCACCGTCGCCGTTTCCGAGTCCCCCGACGTCAAGAGTGAGACAAAGGACTGTGGCTTCGCCTCCGTCTGAAGGAGCGAGGGAAGATGCTCTGTTTTCAAGGGAGCAATGGAGGCAGCTTCAAGACATGGAAGGGAGGGCTCCGTTGCTTTATGGAGGTGGAGCTGGAGGGTCGCGTTCTGGAGAAGGAAGCTCTGGAGAAAGCACAAGGGAGGCCGTGGAGGCAGAGGTGCGGCGCCAGATGCAAGGGATCTTGGGACAGCTTGAAACGAGCAGGCAAGAAGCCAGTCAGTTGCGCCTTGAGGTGCAAAGGTTGAGGGCGGCTTCGGTGTCGGGCCCAGCAGAAGCATCCTTGAGTATGCATCCGGTGTCGGGCCCAGCAGCAGCGTCCTTGAGTATGCCTCCGGTGTCGGGCCCAGCAGCAGTGTCCTTGAGTATGCCTCCGGTGTCGGGCCTAGCAACCACGTCCTTGAGTATGCCTCAGGTGTCGGGCTTAGCAACCACGTCCTTGAGTATGCCTCTGGTGTCGGGCCCAGCAGCAACGTCCTTGAGTACGCCTCCGGTGTCGGGTCCAGCAACAACGTCCTTGAGTATGCCTCCGGTGTCGGGTTCAGCAGTAGCACTGAGTATGTCATCGGTGTCGGCAGCAGTGGAGAGTCAGGCTAGAGCGACGGCAAACCCCTTTTCTCCGACAGACAGGCCACCAGATTTACCTGCAGGCGTTCGGCGTGTTGGCTTCGAGGAGGTGCCAGAGGGACCGGTTGGAGAGCCTGAAGTATATGGAGGATATCTTCATGGAGGGAGTGCTAAGGCAGTTGCTCCAACAACAATGAGGCCGCTCGACGTTGTGCCGAGGAGTGGCAATGCTGGGGTCCCTTCACGTGTGCAAGGTGCTGTTGGGGAAGGAACAACGCACCCTGAAGCCCCACCGGCTCCTGGAGGGCCTCGAAAGGGTGATCTCGGGAAAGGGGTCCAAGATCCAGGAGGAGGTAGGCCGGGTGTCGATAGAAGTCCCCAAGTTGCCAGAGATGAGCGACACGGCCTCAGTGGATTTCGGAGACTGGTTGCACTGCTTAGAGAATGCCATGAGTGACATCAGTGCAGGCTCAGCTGAATGGTGGGGGTTAGTCAGGGAGGCAGCCCAAACCTACTACGACAAGTACCAGGCCGCAGACCAGTTTGCCAGGATTGCCATGAAGCCGGTGGCTTCAAAGGACCTGATGGAATCCAGGTGGACTCGAGTGGACAGGAGGGGGGCAAGCTTGATCCTTGGCGCAGTCCCGGAGGAGATCAGGCGTGAACTTGTGGCGACCCGAGCGAGATCTACCCTGGAAGTTCTGTGCAGGCTGATGGTGCTTTACCGTCCTGGGTCTGCGACAGAGAAGTCGCAGTTGCTGCGTCGACTCGAAGAACCAGGGTCTGCAGGTTCTCCGCAAGAAGCCGTGGAGCTGTTGCGGCACTGGCATCGTGTGTTTCAGCGAGCGGGTGACCTGTCGTTGATTACCCCAGACCCTTCGATCCTCCTGAAGGCGCTGGATGGGTTGGTGCGCAAGCCCTTGCAGGAGAACTCAGAGGTGACGTTTCGGACGCAGCTCCTCAGGTACCACCTCAAGGTCGACATCACTCCTTCTGCTGATGGCGTGTTGGCTATCCACCGTGCGTACCTGGCAGAGTTCGAGCAGCTGGCTATGCGAAGGGCACCAAAGAAAGGGAACGCACAAACAGGTGATGGAAGCAGCAACAGCCCGGTTAATCCCAGGATGAAAGCAATCGGTGGAAAGACACCTGAAGCGCAAGGTGGAGTCCGTGAAGGTGTTCCTCAAGGCGGACAACAGAAGCCCTGTAAGTTCTTCCTGACGGACGAGGGGTGCAGGCGGGGGAAATCGTGTAAGTTCGAGCACATCATGGACAAGGAAAAGAGGGAAAGGTGCTGGACATGCGGGAGCAAGCAGCACACTTCGAAGAGCTGTCCTACGAAGGCGAAGACTGACACGCCAACCTCTTCGAATACAACAAAGACGGGGGCCGGGTCACCGAAGCGAAGTGATGGAGCGCAAGAGACTCCAACGATCCAGAAGGTGATGGAGGCTGCGGAAACTTTGTCTACGGCGACAACGACGGTACCAACCTCGTCAAGTTCGTCGAGTGTGGCTGCAGAGGACCCTGTGCAAGGAGTGCCCGTGGATCAGCTTCTGGAGAATGCGCACCGAATGATGAAGGCTTTCATTGAGGGGCAGCAAAAGGCTCCGACGATGAAGGCCATGCAGTGCCCCGAGCGCAACATGAAGGACATTCCCTCGTTGAAGAAGGGCCTGGACTGGGATACTGCCTTAAGGAGTTGTGGGGTACGTGGTGAGGAAGATGATGGGAGGATGGGGCTCTTGGATTCAGGAGCTACTCATGCGCTACGCCCGGCAACATCACAAAGTGAGCTTGACGGCTGCATCAAGGCGGAGGTAACGCTAGCAGGAGACCAGAGAGTCAAGCTTCCTCAAACCAACAGCGGTGTGATCCTGGCAGATGAGGCTCAGCCAATAGTTCCCTTGGGTTCCTTGGTCAAATCCCTGGGCTATGAGTTCGTGTGGAACAGCAAGGGTTGCCGTCTTCGTCATGAATCTCGCCCGGAGATTCAGGTGTTTACAAGATCATCGTGCCCGGAGGTTCGAGAATGTGACGCGTTGAGGCTGATAGCAGAATTGGAGTCGCAGTCTGTGGAGGCAAGCCTCAAGTCCATGGTGGAGCTCAAGGCGGCGATCATGGCAGCCAAGCAGAAAAGGCCTACGGACTGGAAGGGCTATCTTCAGGAGTATGTGCGGTCAGGGGATAAGGCGGATGGGCTGAGAGCAGTGTTTGAGGCCCCGTTTATGCAGCATGTTCCGGTGGAGGAAAAGGGCAAGATCGTGGAGATGATCCCGGATTCCCCACAGGCAGCCTGGAAGCTTCTGAAGAAGATGCCGTTGAACAGAGCGAGACGGAGGCAGTTATGGAGGGCACCTGAATGGGTGGTTCACTTGTTCGCTGGCCCAGGGGTCAAGGGAGACCCTATCAAGCAGGCGGCATGCGAGACCTTGGAGATCGACGTCGCTGCGGGTTGGGACTTGTTGGACAATGAGCTGTACGCCTTCTTGCTATGGGCAGCGGCGCAGGGCAGGATCAAGGCAGTTGTCGGGGGGCCTCCGTGTAGGACGTTTTCCCTACTTCGACATCGTGAACTAGAAAGAAAGGCTGCAAGGATGCCGAGGCCGGTGAGATCAGACCAATTCCTATGGGGTCTTCCTCACCTATGCGCAGAAGATGAGGCGCTGGTCAAGGGTGACAACCTCCTGATCTTGAGAATGGTCTGGCTGTGGCTGGTGGCAGAGGCTGGCTGTGGCGAGGACGATAAGGAGGAGTGGAGATTTGATAAGGTCGACTTTGGCATGGAGCACCCGGAGGACCCAAGGGAATTCCTTGATCCTGAGTCAGACCTGTGGGCGATATGTCCGTCGATCTGGAGGACGCACTTCATGAGGGCGCTGAAGGACGAGGTGGACCTCGAGAAGTACCAGTTTGATCAAGGGGCATATGGTCATGAGCAACGGAAACCTTCGGTGTTTTTGGCGAACATGGACTTGAACCTTCATGCTAGGGACACACGCCGGGAGGTTCCAAAGCCTACTTCGTCATCGGCAATGGCAGCGTGGGCACCGGGTCTGCGGAAAGAGATTGCGAGGGCACTCTTGCAAAGAAGGCTTCGAGGAAGTGTGGTTCAAGCAAGGGCCATGTCAGCCAAGGAGACGGCGGAATGGAGAGAGCATCTCGATGCCGGACACTGGCCGTACAGAAGGGACTGCTCGGTGTGCCTGGCAGCGTCGGGGACAGGGAGACCGGCGAGGAAGGTGCTTCACAGGGATGCCTATGTACTGAGTCTGGACATTGCAGGGGCGTTCAGAGACCAGGGAGTGGATGAGAAGAAGGGACGAAGGTATCGTTTCGTGCTGGCCGGTACATATGTGTACCCGAAGGGATACTCTGTGCGGAAGGACGAGCCAATACCTCCAGGTGGCGTTCCAGAAGCAGTCTCTCCAGATCCAAGTGGCGTTCCAGAAGCAGTCTCTCCAGATCCAGGCGGCGTTCCAAAAGCAGTCTCTCCAGATCCAAGTGGCGTTCCAGAAGCAGTCTCTCCAGATCCAGGTGGCGTTCCAAAAGCAGTCTCTCCAGATCCAGGTGGCGTTCCAGAAGCAGTCTCTCCAGATCCAAGTGGCGTTCCAGAAGCAGTCTCTCCAGATTCAGGTGGTGATCCCCGAGGCGAAGCTGAGGAGGAGGGAAACGAATGGTTCAAGACCTACGAAGAGGAAGAGGAAGAAGAACCTGGAGAGCATGAAGGAGATGGAGAGATAAAGGCGCAAGAAGAAAAGTGGAAGAAGCTGGTCGGGGATTTGAAAAGGCCCATGGAGTTTCAGACCCTTCGATTTGCAATCCCATTGGAGAAGCACCGCGGGAAGGAGATCCTAGAGGCAGTCCAGGACATCTATGTCACGCTGAAGGCGAGTGGCATGCCGTTGTCCCGAAGCCACTCGGACAGGGCCAAGGAGTTCCGTACCAAGCCATTACAAAAGTGGTGTCGGGAGAGGGACGTCTTCCAGACATTCACGGAAGGTTGTGCGCCTTCCCAGAACGCGGTCGCTGAAGGAGGAGTGAAATGGTTGAAAGCTAAGGCACGCCTTTTGTTGAGCGCCAAGAACGTGGAGAAGAAGTACTGGCCATGTGCGATGAAGGAGGCGTGTGATGCGCATAACAGGAGAATGCTGGCAAGGCCCGCGAAGAAGGTGCGCTTTGGTTCCGAGGTGTGGATCAAGTCGAAGAAGGACCATGGACCTTTCGACCTCAGGTGGGAAAAGGGAATCTATCTGGGCCCTACGGAAGACGTTCGTGAAGGACATGTGGTCTTGCTACAGGATGGGACTTGGCTGAGGACTTTGCATATCCGCCTGGTCCGGGACGACGAGTACATTGAGGAGATGCCTCCTGAGTATGCTGTGGACTTAGTGGAACCCGGGAGAAGAGTTCGGGGGAAGACCACCTTGCGGGACCCAGAAGTTCGGGAGCTGAAAGTTCATCAAGATGGGGGGAGAAAGCAACTGGTGGAGACATTGATGGCTTCTACAATCTGGTCTAGCAAGGAGGCGATTGCTAAGCGACCACAGCTTCGAGAGAGCTCAATGACATCGGACGATGTGGCGTACCTGACGCTTGGCGCATACCAACATGGCGGCATCGTGAATGTTACCAACGCGACAAAGAAGTATGAGAAGGAGGTGGAAGCGGCTTGTGAACTGCTACGCCATGACTTCCCGGGAGAAGGCTTCACGTCGATCGTCCTGGTAAAGAATGCCGTTATGCCAATCCACAGGGATAGCTACAACAAAAAGGAGTCGAGCAATTTGGTGTCCCCGTTGGCGGTGACAAAGGGAAGTGGGGTCTGGCAGGAGCTGAAGGTGGGGGACGAGTTCAAGGGCGAGTACCAGACACGATGCGTCAACGGAAAGGAAGTGCCTGGGCAAGTGATAGAATTCACGAGGCCTGTGAAGGTGAACCCATCGAGGCTACATGAGCCAGTCCTTGGAGAAAGTGGTCCTCGGATGTTGGTGGTTGGCTTCACGATTGCGGGAGCGCACAAGCTGGATGTCGACAAGGTGGAGTACTTGAAGAGCTTGGGATGTTGGGGCTTGGAGCCATCAACGAGCAATGGGGAGGATGCTACTCAACGTGAGGGCCATGGCAAAGAATGTGGTGGGAGAAGAGAGGATGTGTTGATGATCCCCGGGGGAAAGGTGAGCTTGAGCACGAGTTGGTCGATGCGATACCAGCCTGAGGAGGAGAACGTCAAGGAAGAGATCCTATCCCCGATGCCTACATTGCCTATGAATAAGGAGGAAAAGAGGTATTGGGAAGAAAGGGCTATGGCGTTAAAGGCGTTCATCATCCATGAAGCTGCTTGCGCGGATCAAAGAGAAGAAGGAGGCGAGGGCATTGACGTGGAGATGAATGAAAGGTTGGTTGACGCAGAGGAGGAGTTAGACTTCGTCCAGGAGATCTTGTCCAATGACGTGTGCGAGCGAGAAGAGAAGTCCCTCAAGGAGATAAGGGAAAGGGGAGTTCGCCTTGCAAAGGTGGCGGCGGATGCTACCACGGAAAACGTGGAGGACATCCTGAGAAACCTGAAGGAGCCCCTCACCGTGACGCACACAGTAGCACTTCCAGAGGTGAAGACACATTTACCCGTGTGGGTGCCAAGCATATCCAAGGAGGTCGGCCACTTGACGGGCAATGGCACCCTGGTCCCGATTCCCCTCTCTGATGCGAAGCGGCTACAAGACCAAGGAGAAATAACATTGGTCCCGGCCAAGACGGTGCACACAGTGAAGCCTCCTGATGCCGCTGCGGTGCCGGTCGTGCAAGATGGTGGAGATGAGGAAAGGAGGACGCCTGACAAAGAGGTAATTGCCGAGAACAGCATGTACAAGAGAAAGACGAGACTGGTCATCTGCGGCAACTACATCAAGGGAGACACCGAGGTGTTCACGTCTGCCGCCAGCGCAGAGAGCCTACGCTGTGGCCTGGCGTTTGCGGCCCAAAGGAAATGGAGCGCGGCAGTTACGGACATCAATTCGGCATTTACTCTGACGCCGATGTCAGAGTCCAGTGTGCGATATGCCATCACAGTCCCCAAGGTTGTGGTGGATGCGGGGTGTGCTCCTCCAAACACTGCCTACCTGGTCGAAAGGCTTCTGTACGGCTTGAAGGAAGCGCCGCGATTGTGGGGGAATTTTCGCGATCGACGCATCAAGAAGGCAAGGATTCGCGTGGGAGAAAGGGAGTGTAAGTCTGCCCAGATGGACACGGACCCCGCGGTGTGGAGGTTGGTGCCCGTAGATGATGAAACGGAAACATTGGCAATGATGATCGTCTACGTGGATGACGTGATGTTCCTGGGCAAGAATGATGAAATCAAGAGCATGTATGCCTGGCTCACCCAAGGAGAAGGTGATGGTGAAGGATGGAAATGCTCGGAGTTGGAATGGGTAGGCCAAAGGCCTGTCCGTTACCTCGGAATGGAGGTGCGAAGCCGCTGCTGTGGAGATGAGGTCCACTACCACATCAGCCAGGGTGGGTACATCGCAGACCTGGTTCGAGAGTGTGGGATGGAGTCCGAAAAACCCTCGAAGGTGCCGGCGACGAAAG
This sequence comes from Symbiodinium natans, assembly GCA_905221605.1. Taxonomy (NCBI): domain Eukaryota; class Dinophyceae; order Suessiales; family Symbiodiniaceae; genus Symbiodinium; species Symbiodinium natans. The sequence goes on along the minus strand of CAJNDS010002135.1, from coordinate 454,764 downwards.
AGCTCATCCCGCAGTGGGAAGAAGATGAGGAAGAAGAGTGTGGCGTGGATCAAGAGGGTATTCGAGCAGCCCAAACAGCCGCTGGAGAATTGCTATGGCTGGCCACGCGTACTAGGCCAGACATCAGCTTTGCCACGAGCTATGTGTGTGGGATGGCGACCCGCAAACCAGAAGCTGCGGTGCGGTTGGCGCACCAGGTGCGTCGTTACCTCCTCGACACCCCGGAGATTGGCTTGGTCTATCGTGGGTCGCAGCAGGCGGTGGAGACTTTCTCGGATGCAAGCTTCGCCCCGGGGAGCGGAAAATCCTTTGGCTGCAGCGCCGTATCGCTCTTCGGAGGCTTCGTAGCGTGGAGAATGACAAAACAAGCTCTGATAACGCTGTCTACGGCGGAGTCAGAGTTGTACGAGCTGATTGCCGCGCACCAGCTAGGCCTGGGCATCCAGGCGTGGGCCACGGAGGTGCAGAGCGATGTGGGCCAGGCCATCAAGGTCGACAACACTGCTGCTCTGGGACTTGCAAGTACCGCACCGGGTACTTGGAAGACTCGTCACCTCCGGGTGAGGGCGAGGTACCTTCGCCAAGAGGTGCTCGCTCAGCGGATATCCCTACATCACGAACCTGGAGAAGGGCAACCAGCAGATTTGGGGACCAAGCCAGTTCCAGCTGCCAGACTACTTGTACTCCGGCGCCTTTGGGGCATGGTTTCGGCAGATGAGTTCGCCAAGGAGCACGATGTCAGTGAAAGCCGACCAGCGAATGCGGTGTCAAAGCTTGAGGCAGTGAAGATCATGGCGATGATGTTGGCAATGACAATGGTGAAGGGAGCGGACGCCGAGAAGGAGTTCAAGAAGCCGGTGGAGTTGGATGGAAGTTTGGAGTTCTACGTCTGTGTGGTAGTCGGCGGTGTGGCTTTGCTTGGAGTATGGGAATTCCTGAAGGGCCTGGCTACGTGGATGTGGGGAGATCGTGAAGAAGCACGCGCAAAAAGGGCCAGAAGACTAGCAAAGATAAGGGATCAAGCAGCTCGAGCCCTACAGCGTGAACTGGCGAGTGCGGAGGAGGAGGAAATGCAGTCAGAGGGTGTGTCATCAGCCCCGGCTTGCCCGCCAGCAGCGAGGCAGCAGGCGTCCTCGTCGTCTACATCACTGGTGCCAGAACAACAGGAAGAAAACAGTATAACAACGGCCCGTGCAGCAAAAGAGAAGCTGACTTTCCGAGGTTTGTCGGCGGCGCTCTATGTTGCGGAGCATGGAGATCGAGTTCACGTTCGGCAAGAGTGTTATGGCTTGAGGCATGCGAACAAGGAGAGACTTCGGAAGTTGCGATATTGTACATGTTGTGCAGAGGGATACCCCCTGTACTATCGTCTCCCTTTTGGAGATCCTCCCCTTGAAGAACCGGGCCAAGAAGCGCATCGAAGATGACATTTTGTCAGAGCTTCCAAAACGAGGAGGAGTGTTGATGCGCGGGAGTGACTTGAAGGAGTCAGGGAAGTACGTGGGCCGCATGCCTCCGCCGTGTGTGTACAAAACCAAAGGGGTTGGCTACGTATGGACCCTTGAGCCGTCACGTATATGCCATAGGGCACATGTGTTCAAAACAACGGCACGGAGCCAGAGCATGTACAGTGTAAAGATCATGGCTGTACGCTTGATCGTTGTGAATTGCAGAACAAAAGAAGCCACGCGACCCCGTCGCATGCCATGGCCGCGTTTGATGCTGACTTTGCACAAGCCCTTGAGACCCAGATAACTCCAGATGCCCAACACTAAACCCTAAACCCCGGGCTTGCAAAGGGCTCATGGATAGGTTTGGAGTTTCGGGTGCTACTTCAGGGAGGCGGTTCTGGGGTGCACTGCGGTCTCTAGGCTTACTGAGTCTAGGGGTTCTACCTTGGACTGGCTTGGACCCTTAAGGTTGTACCCTTGGGTTTTGGGGCCCGTTTTTAAGGATCCCTAAGGGAATGTAAGGGCCATACTAGGAGTATATTCAGGGTAACATTTAGGGGTACAACGTTAGGGGCACGAGTCTTCATCCCTTGACTGAAGAAGCGGATCTGCCCCCTACATGCTACTGACCCACTTTGTGGGACATGGGCTTGAGGGCTTAAGGTTCAATCCCATGGAAAATGAAGCCTTGCTTACCTGAAAAGTCCCGAAACGCCCTACAAGCCCTAAACCCTAAACCCCAAACCCCAAACCCTAAACCCTAAACCCCAGAATCCAACGCCCAGCAAAGGAACGCAGTTTGGGGGCGCGGCCTGCGCTAACTTTGGCGCCCCTCCGGAAGAAGTTCCTCTGGAGCTTTCAGGTCTTTAGGGGTTTTAGGGTTTAGGGATTTAGGGTTTAGGGTTTTAGGGTTTAGGGTTTAGGGTTTAGGGTTTAGGATTTAGGATTTAGGGTTTAGGGTTTTAGGGTTTTAGGGTTTAGGGTTTAGGGTTTAGGGTTTAGGGTTAGGGGTTTGGGGTTTAGGGTTTAGGGTTTAGGGTTTAGGGTTTAGGGTTTAGGGTTTAGGGTTTAGGGTTTAGGGTTTAGGGTTTAGGGGGTTTAGGGTTTAGGGTTTAGGGTTTAGGGTTTAGGGTTTAGGGTTTAGGGTTTAGGGTTTAGGGTTTAGGGTTTAGGGTTTAGGGTTCAGGCGTTTTGGGGTTTCTTGTCCTCAGCCACCCATTGAAACCTTAGGCTCCTAACGCTCGAAACCCTGAAACTTCGGCTTCGCTTGCAGGATGTGGGGTTTAGACACAGAAGGCTCCCCTGCAAGGACTGACCCAAGCCCTAAACCCTAAACCCTAAACCCGAAACCCTAAACCCTAAACCCTAAACCCGAAACCCTAAACCCTGAACCCTGAACCCTAAAACCCCAACCCCCCGAACCCCTGAAGCCCCCAAAGCATCCCCGGAGCTCGGGCGAAGGGCAGGAAGGCCAAGGCATCTACGGTGGCGGAGGCCACCACGAGCCTGGGAGCGAAAAGAGAAGTCGACGCTCAGGCTCAAGCTCCCTCTAGGGTTTAGGGTTTAGGGTTTAGGGTTTAGGGTTAAGGGTTTAGGGTTTAGGTTTTAGGGTTTAGGGCTGAGAACTTACGGTTGAACCATCGGAAAGTCTATCTAGAAACAACAAACCCTGCGGGTGCAAAGGGGGAGGGGTCTTGAGGCGAATGATTTCGTAAGCCTCACGGCTGTGGACTTTGGGGAGTTGGGGGTCCAGCAGGAGGCGTGCCCGCGCCCACACAGAAGATCCAAGCGCCTGGACCCCTACACCCCCTGACAGCACTGGACACCTCAAAACCCCTAAAACCCCGAAACACTAAACACCTTGAAACCCCTAAACAGCATACCCCCAGAGCCCTAAACGCCTCACAACCCCCTAAACTTAAGCCTTAAGCCCTAAGCCCTAAACCCTAAACCCTAAACCCTAAATGCCCAAAACCCTCCACAGGCGCCTCAGTCGCGGCCGCTTACGGCAGATCTTCTTCAGCCTAAGCAGGGAGAAGAGGCAAGTTCCCTGTGTGGTCCCTTTTTGGGTGGTACCCTACAATAGGGTTTAGGGTTTCGGGTTTAGGGTTTAGGGTTTCGGGTTTCGGGTTTAGGGTTTAGGGTTTAGGGTTTAGGGTGTAGGGTGTAGGGTGTAGGGTGTAGGGTGTAGGGTTGAGGGTTAGGTGTTTGAAGTTTAGGATGTCGGTCTGAGCTTGAGCCCCAAAGACACTTCAGCCGACTGAAAGGCGTAGCCCTAAGCCCTAAACCCTAAACCCTACACCCTAAACCCTAAATCCTAAACCCTAAACCCTAAACCCTAAACCCCAAGCCCGAGTGCTGACAGGCGGCAGCCCGAGCAGCAAGTCCGTATTGGAGCTCCGCTCGTGCGCCTCATCGATGACAACAACGCCTGGGACTTTAGGGCTTAGGGTCTAGGGTTTAGGGTTTAGGGTTTGGGGTTTAGGGTTTGGGGTTTAGGATTAGGGTTTGGGGTTTAAGGTTTCGGGTTTAGGGTTTAGAGCTTAGGGGCCTGCAAAGTTCACTGCAGAGGGTTTGGAGTTCGGGGCTCTGGGTTTGACACTTTTTGTTGAATCCTAAACAGTTCTACCCAACTAGGGTTTGGGGGCTTTTTGGGTTTAATCCCTAAAGCCCTAAAACCCTAAAACCCTCAAACCCTCAAACCCTCAAACCCTCAAACCCGCAAACCCTCAAACCCTCAAACCCTCAAACCCTCAAACCCGCAAACCCTCAAACCCTCAAACCCTCAAACCCTCAAACCCCAAAACCCCAAAACCCCAAAACCCCAAAACCCCTAAACCCTAAACCCTAAACCCTAAACCATGCCTGATCTTTGAACCAGGGCGCTAAATCGCGTCAGCAAAGGGTCGGAGAGCATCTCACGCAAGAGGATGCCCTCTGTCCTTGGCCCGACGTTTAGGGTTTAGGGTTTAGGGTTTGGGGTTTAGGGTTTAGGGTTTAGGGTTTAGGGTCTAGGGTTTAGGGTTTAGGGTTTAGGGTTTGGGATTTAGGGTTTAAGATATAGGGTTCAGGAGACGGGGGATTGGGTTTACAGGGTCTGGAAGTATACGGGAGCTTTTAGGGAAGGGAAGCATGAAGGGTTTCTATATAAGTGGGTATGTGGGAGTACTGTATCAAGGCTGTAGAAGAACGATGCAAGGGGCACATACCTCCCGAAGGTCTCTACCCTAAGCCCTCCCTCCCTAAACCCAAAACCCGAAACCCGGAACCCAAAGACCTGCGACCCTAACATAAAGCGCACACACACACACACACAAAACCAAACGGATTCACAGCCCAGGCGGCATGAATTCTATTCGGGTGCTCCCCGGGCTGACGCAGGCGTCAAAGCCTAGGTAGGCCAGGCAGGGCATGGGGTTTGGTTTGGGGTTTGAGGTTTGGGGTTTAGGATTTAGGGCTTGGGGTTTAGGGTTTAGGGGCTCGGGTCTAGGGTCTAGGGTTTAGGGTTGAGGGTTGAGGGTTGAGGGAACCCTCAACTCCAAACCCTCAAACCTCTGAAACCTCTAAGTCCTACACCAGAAACCCCAAAGCCGAAGAATGCCCTAAACTGTAAACCCTAATCCCTCAACCCTGAGCCCTGAACCCTAAACCTCCAGCCGAAAAACAGGGTGCGGGGCTCCGACGGGCAGAAAGGCGTGGGGCTTTGGGCGCAAATGCTCACACAAGATAGGTCGTAGGGCTGAGGATTCCATGAGAAGGCACGGCGGCTCAAAAGGCCTGAGGGCCTGGGCTTCTTTAGTGTTTGGGGCTTAGGGTTCCGGGTTCAGGGTTCACCCAACCTGCCAGTGAACCCTCGTGCTGCGGCCACGCGGCGGATTCGGTACCCGACTTCTCTGCCAAGCTCTGCACCCATCTCCTCTCTCAGAGTGACGGTTTAGGGTTTAGGGTTTAGGGTTTGGGGTTTAGGGTTTAGGGTTTAGGGTTTAGGACGGGGTTGCGGGCATCGCTCAGGGCAGCTTCAGGGGATGCACCCTCACGCGAGGGGGCTTCGACAAGGGGTGTGTGAGGTTACGAAGAGTCACATAGGGCATACATATGGGGGGGGAAGCAAGCTGAAATTGTCCTAGAAGATTACTAGACCCCGAACCCCGATCCCTGCCTGAATCCCTTAAGCCTGGGTTTTTGGGCTGATGTGTGTAAACAAACCCATGTAGGGGGGTTCGATGAAAATAATAATGGGGTGACAATTGCAAAATTGAGCTGGCCAGGAATCGACAATGTTGCTGAAGATTGCTCAAGAGTTCCATTGCAGAGAAGACTTTTCAGCTGAGCTGGCTTGAAAGAGCTCCAGAAGCCAGAGCTTCAGTCTTTGGAGAAGCAGATCTCCTTTGAGATTGCTGCAACTCCAAGAGCTGAGACAGACAGCTCCTTCCGGCCTGGGTCTTCAGAGAGGCAGGTGTCTTTTAAGATTTTTTGCAGCTCCAGAAGCTGAGACAGACAGCCTTGCTACAGAAGCCCCTGCTCTCAAGCCCTGCAGCAGAAGCCAGAAGCTTCAGACGGCCTGAGGCTTAAGAGAAGAATCCCTTGAGTCTTAAGACTTCAGCCTCCGGGCAATATTATTTTCCGAGACGGGGGAGGCGGGAAACCAAGGAAGCCTCAAGTTTAAGAAAAGGCTGCCTCTAAGGTTAAGATAAGAATCCTTTAAGCTTGAGACTTCAGCCTTCGGGTCCTGGTCTCAGGCTTAAGAGAACCCTTGAAGACCCTTCTAGCTCTCCCCCCCCCCAGACCCCAGACCCCCAGACCCCCAGACCCCAGACCCAGACCCCCAGACCGCAGGAATTCAATAATTTGACCACCTCATTTTTTCCACCCTCCGATTCCCGGAAACCAAAACAAAATCTGGGGGGGGTTTATTAAAGTAACCCTAAACCCTAAACCCTAAACCCTAAACCCTATAAACCCTAAACCCCAAAACCCGAAACCCTAATTGAGGGTAGGGGGAAGTAGCCGGTAGCCTCTCCAGGCTTTTCCCTGCCTGCGCCACCCGCGTGGCCAACGTGACAGCCGCAAGGCGCCTCGGCACCGTGACAGCCACCACGTAGCCTCCAGGGGTTTGGGGTTTGGGGGCTTTAGGGTTTAGGGTTTAGGGTTTAGGGTTTAGGGTTTAGGGTTTAGGGTTTAGGGTTTAGGGTTTAGGGTTTAGGGCTTCGGGGCTTCGGGGCTTCGGGGCCTCGGGGCTTGGGGCTTCTGGGCCTGGGGCTTGGGGAGGAGTCGGCAGTATCAGGGCTTCTTTCGGGCTTGGGGTCGGGCTTGGGGTTGTGGGGGACGCTATGGGGAGGTTGGAGCGTTAAAGGTCCTGGGAGTCTAAGGTGCTTGGGGTTTAGGGTTTAGGGGTGGCTGTCCAGGATTTTTGGGGTTTAGGGACTTCGGGGGCTCGGTTGAAGGGTTTTCGGGCTTGGGGGAGGTCAAGGTCCGGGCAGAGGGTTTAGGGTTTAGGGGTTTCGGGTGTTGGCCGAACGCCCGGCTGAGTTGTGCTGGAGGTCTGCTTTTGGGCTTTTCCCACTGACTGGAACCGGGTTTAGGGCTAATTCTTGTCATGGGACCAATCAGAAGGTACAGTACCAGGCTTTGTCTGCCTGGTTCTTGGTAGGGAATGAGGGAAGCAGGGCCCTGTATACCTCACCCTAAACCCTAAATCCTAGACCCTAAATCCTAACCGTAAATCCTAAACCCTAAATCCTAAACCTTTCAACCCAAACCCCTAAATCATTCCCCTCATTCCCTACTAAGAACCAGCCACTTGTTTGGGCCAGCCACTTCGGATCCAAAGGACGTTCCTCAAACCCCCACCCCCCCCCCCCCCCCCCCCCCCACCATCCTCAGGAGCGCGGTTCCCAAACCCTAAACCCTAAACCCTAAACCCTGAACCCTAAACCCTAAACCCCAAACCCTAAACCCTAAACCCTAAACCCTAAACCCCAAACCCCAAACCCCAAACCCTAAACCCTAAACACTCAGCATCCTGGCGTAGCGACTCGAGGTTCATGGGGAAGTGCTGCAACGGTAGCTCTAGTCGGGCTGCTGACTGAGAACCTTGTCTTGCGTGCTCACGGCCCTCTGCTTATACCCACAAGGCTTCATGTGGGCCAAAGCCACCAAACACCATAAAGCCCCAAACACCATCAATCCCTAAACCCTAAACCCCCAAACCCTGACCCGTAAAACCCTAAACCCTACACCCGAAACCCTAAACCCTAAAACCCTAAACCCTAAACCCTAAACCAAATCCAACCCTTTGCGTGGCCTTTGGCGGTCCAGCCGGCCTCGTCAAGGAACTGCGGCAACTGTGTGGACTTGCCACAACCTGCCGGACAAGGTTTAGGGTTTAGGGGTAAAGGTTTAGGGTTTAGGGTTAAAGGTTTAGGGTTTAGGGTTTGGGGTTTAGGGTTTAGGGTTTTGGGTCCCAGGCCCGCAACTTGGGAGGTGAGGCGCGCCCGGAAGCCCCCTTCCCAAAGTAACCAGGGTTTAGGGATGTTTAGGGTTTAGGGTTTAGAGGTTTAGAGAAATTTAGAGATATCACTATGCCCCATTCTTTGGGAACCCGGGCCATGCCATAAGTATCGCCCGAAACGCAAACCCTAAACCCTAAACACTGAACCCTGAACCCTAAACCCTAAACCCTAAACCCTAAACACTGAACCCTGAACCCTAAACCCTAAACCGGAGCCGCGGGTCATAAGGAAAAAACCACTGGCCCCCACACGCCATGCCTGTAGCTCCACAGAGCACCACCGCCCTGTGCGTCTCCACCTTCAAGACACAAGACACGGTCAGCTCTCTGAGTTGTTAAGGGTTTAAGGTTCTGGGTTGAGGGTTTAAGGTTTAGGGTTTAGGGTTTAAGGTTGAGGGTTGAGGGTTGAGGGTTTAGGGTTTAGGGTTTAGGGGGGTTTACCCGACATTCTCAGGGCCATATTCTAGATGGGCCCCATAGCATTAACAGTCCAGTGCGAAAGCAGATAAAAGTACAAGCCCTCTTGCTTTGAAGCCTCCTAAACCCCCACCCCACCCCAAACCCTCTTCTGAGGTTTCAGAACTTGCTTGATTGGGGTTCAACCCTAAACCCGAAAATCCTAAACCGCAAACTCAGAAAAGGAATCCCAAGAGCAGGGACCTCAGCTCCTGATCCCGACATACCCCGATCCCGAAAAAGCCCCTTCAAACCCGAACCCCTAAACCCTGAACCCTAAACAACAACTCGAAGAGGAGGCTTCTTCTGATTTCTGGGTACCCTCAACTATACTTCGCCAAAAAAAACGCCGCAAGCGATTTCGGCCTAGGGCTTGGGTTGTTGGGCTTATGTATTTAAAATTTGGGTTTTGAATCAAGCACGGCATGCCAACAGCATTGGGCATCAGGCTGCGTGCAGGATGGCCAATCGCTGTCGCGCAATGGGCAAGCGTCTCCGCTGCTGCTGGACCTCGATGAATCTAGTTGAATAATAAGTTGCATCATAACTATTACTTATAACATATAAACGAATTCCACAAATAGTAAATACACCCTAAACCCTACTCCCTGCATCTGGCAACAAAGCTTGCAATGCAGCCGACCTGGTCTTCCCAGAGTTTAGGGTTTAGGGCTCAGGCTTTAGGAGTGGGAAGACTGAACCCCTTGAGGGGCCCCCCCCCGTGATCCTGCGGCCCTGGCTGGCAAGCTCGCCGATGAGTTGAAGACCGGCAAGGCCTCGGCATAGTAGTTCTGAATAGGAATTTATAGGCGTTTAGGCTTTAGGGCTTAGGTTAAGGGACTTCGGGTTCTTTAATCGGAAATGAAAGGCGCTAAGGGTTTGGGGTTTAGGTTCAGGGGCTTAGGGTTCTTCTATATTCTAGGAGTTTCGGGTTACAAGGCTTTGATGAAAAGGGAAGTCGGGAAGGAGCCCCCCTATGCTATTCCTAAACCCGAAACTCTAGGGCTCAACATTCTCGTACGAGTTCTTGTGTACGAGTTCCTCGTAGCGTCGTAGGGAAACAATTGGGGAACCAGATACAGTACCTTGTATCCTCCCCTATGCTACCCTTTGAGGGACTATTCGCAAACGCTACTCCGCAGATTTCCTACCAAGAACCAACTGGTTGAAGAAGGAATCCGAAGCCAAGCGCTTAAAAGGTGCAAGGGGCCAACAGGGTTTAGGGTTTGGTTGGAGGCTTCAAAGGCTTCAAACCCCTAAACCCTAAACAGCTGAAAGTGAAAGCCTGATCTTCATGCAGTGTGGTTCTCGGGGGTTTTAGTGTGTTTCGTGTTTAGGGTTTAGGGCTTAGGGTTTAGGGTTTAGGGTTTAGGGGTTTAGGGTTTAGGGTTTAGGGTTTAGGGTTTAGGGTTTAGGGTTTAGGGTTTAGGGTTTAGGGTTTAGGGTTTCGGGTTTAGGGTTTAGGGTTTAGGGTTTAGGGTTTAGGGTTTAGGGTTTAGGGTTGCGCATCCTCTTCTGGAGCTCCCCTAGGGGCCAAAAAAATCTCCCTCCCGGCGGCTTGTCAATGTCCAGGTGCCGCACCCGGTGTCTCTCAGCATCGCAGTCCAGCTCCTGCATTGAAGCAAAAGAAGCAGTGGTTTAGGGTTTAGGGTTTAGGGTTTAGGGTTTAGGGTTCAGGGTTCAGGGTTCAGGGTTTAGGGTTTAGGGTTTAGGGTTTAGGGTTTAGGGTGCTTGGCAGGTAGCCCTCGACCCGAACGAGATCCTATACTACCCCCACCCCCCTACCCAACATAGATAGTTCCCATGTGTTCCCACATCATGTAAGGCCCTTATTTCAAGCTGTTGGCGCTACACCCTAAACTCTGAACCCTTGCTCCGCTGACTAAGCCTCCGACCTAGCAACCGAAACCCATTTCGGTAAACCCTAAACCCTAAACCCTAAACCGTAGCATGAGGCAGCCCGGGCTTGCCATAAGGGCTCAGGGTTTAAGGTTTAGGGTTGTCTTGGGCTTGGCGTTTAGGCTTAGGGTTTAAGATCTTATTGAGGTTTCGGGGGTCTTGCGTCGGGTCGGGGAAACCCACAAATTCCGAACCTCAGGTTTGGGGGCTAGGGTTTAGGATTTCTTGAACCCTAAACCCTAAACCCTAAACCTCCCAAGCTGTTTTTTGGGGTTGCTGGCAATTTTCAAGAAACCGAAAAGACCCACAATGAGGGTTAGGATCACTTATCAACTAAGCTTGTCTTTGGGCTTTGTCTTCTTTGTGTTGTGTAGGGGGGGGGGGCCTTCTCATAGAAAGGGTCTTACTATTTTGGGGACATATGAGGGGGACCCCTCTGTGGGAACATGCCCTAGACCCTAAACCCGAAATGCTAAACCCGAAACCCTTGACCCAAGACCCTAAACCCTGAACACCTTTGTATAAAGGGTGCTTTTGGGGTTTCGGGTGTCGGCTGCGCACCCAGGGATCCGCGTGCGCTGGTTGCGGCCTCAGCTTGGGACAGGGTTCCTTTTTGGGGGGCCTAAACCCTCAACCCTAAACCCGAAACCCTAAACCCTTGTAACTTTTCAACCCTAAACCCTTAACTTTTTTCGACCCCTCCCTAAACCCTAAACTCCGTAAACCCAGAAACTGGGCCTGGCGTTGCCATGGGTTTGGGAGCTTGAAAGCGCTTAACGGCCTACTCTCAACCCTAAGCCTGAAGCAACACGTGATCACAGGCGCAAGTAGGGCAGGCTCAAGGCTTCTGGGTTCCAGTTTCAGGGTTGAGGTTTCTCGTTAGGGTGCCGGGTTTGGGTTTCGGGTTTAGGGTTTAGGGGTTTGAGGTTTGCGCCTAGTGTTTAGTTCTTCGATGTAGCCACATGTTGTTGCAACAGTGTGTCGACGACAGCTCTTGTTCTATAAGCACGCACTCATCCACAAGCCGCGTTTGGGATCAAAAGCCAGCTACACCCCAAGATGGACGCACTCTAACCTTCGAAATTCAAGTGCTACTCGCCCAACAAGACCATGGCTTTCCTCCCAAACCCCTGAGGTAAGGAGCACATTGTTTACGGATCGACATCCAAATCCCACAAGCTAGCTTGACATCCAGGTCGGCGACAGCAAGTTTAGGGTTTAGGGTTTAGGGTTTAGGGTTTAGGGTTTAGGGTTTAGGGTTTAGGGTTTAGGGTTTGGGGTTCAGGGTTTAGGGTTTAGGGTTTAGGGTTTAGGGTTTAGGGAACAATCTCTCCTGCTGCCCAAATCTGTGTCTGTTCGATGCCTAAGCCCTCAACCCGAAACCCTAAACCCTAAACCCCACAAGTCATGCCGAGGACGTGGCGCACCAGGTCGCCAAAAGGCCATGCAAACGAAGGAGCAATCACGGATGCTTACACGGGGGGATGAACCCTAAACCCTAAACCCTAAACCGCTCTTGGGCTTAGCCCTAGGCCAAACGACATTGCGGAGAGGCTTTCGGGCCCAAGAAGATATGTGCAACATTTAGGTTCAGGGTTGGGACGTTCCCGCTTAGACTAACAGCTCCTTAATAGGGATTATTCTAGGAGGTACTAGTAGGTCTAGACTTGTTGAGGCAATGCCGATGGTCATCTTGAAGCGCATGTTGAATTTTGCCAATGACTGCCTTGCTAGGGCTGCGCTCAAAAAAGGCCACAACATGTTTGGATCTCTCGTCGCAAGCCTTAAACTTTTAGTGCCAAATGCTTTCAATGAGGTTGCATTTGCATAAACAAAACCATCTTCGCCAGTGTTCCGCATGGGGACAAACGGCAATTTAAAGCATCAAACACTGAAGCATGGAATGAATCTTCTTAGGGCCACCTGGGTCGGGTGTCTATGACTTCAGGTCCCGAATGAGGCAACCGTACGAAAACACGCCGCAACCCCCAAAAGAAAACATGACCTGGTGTTGGACTTAGATCAAGATAGCCCAAGGTGCAACACCAAGGCACGGCAGAATCCAATTCCTTATGGGCTAGACACACAAACTCGTGCGTTCAACTCCAGGGTCCCAGCAGGACTCGCACGCTGATTGAATAGCCCTTGCAGCACGCGAGGCTTACCCCCCTCCACATTGGGCTGCGTGAGCTAAGATCCACTCATGGGGCATTGAAGGCGCAGGCTTTCCGGCAAGACCAGCCGGCCCCCGCTCAGGGTGTGGAGGGTTCAGGGTTTAGGGTACATGGGTTTAAGGTTCCAGGTTTAGGGTTCAGAGTTTAGGGTGTAGGGTCGGGGTTTAGGGTTCAGGGTTTAAAGTTTAAGTTTAGGTCTGGCGGGGGCAACGGCAGGGGATTGGAGGTTGGGACTTCGACTCACAACTGACAACTAACATTCTTGCAAGTGCGCGGTGCAAGGGTTTAGGGCGACGGGTCCGCGGGAAGTTTGAAACACAGGGACCAGATTCGCTTCACGTGCAAGCAGAACCATGGTAAACACCTCTTCCAAGCTGAATGTTCTTGCATGGAACCACAGGGCCCGCAGGACGTAAATGAATATCCTTCGAGGTGTTAGGTGAATCTCCGACATGAATATGTAATGGAGTACAGTAGAGCAGAGCAGAGCAGAGGAGAGTCGAGCAGGGTAGAGTAGTATAGCATCGCATGGCTAGTAGAGTAGAGTAGAGTAGAGTAGAGTAGAGAAGAGTAGAAGTATGCTACTGTCCCTTTCAAACCCTTGGGTCTTGGATCCAAGCTGCCTTTGTTCTCGCCCGGAAACGCGGGTGACATTTGACAGGGAGCACTTATAAAGATTCGCGACTCCAAGGCAAAAACTGTCGTCTCTGTAGTCTTTGTCACACTGCGCACTGTGATGCGTGAAGACTACATCCCACTACATCTCAGTGCGGCTTCTGCATGCAAGCGCCGCCACTCTTTCACAGCCGGCCAAATTTCCATCCATGGCCTGCATCACGAAGTCGGGTGCCTTCACCTCTCGGAGCACGTCTGCTGGTGAAACACCGCGCGAGTTACGCAGATCCAGGCGTGCCCCTGCAGAAATGAAGGTCGAGGCACCTTCCCACTGGGATGATAGCAGGGCGAAGAGCAGCGGCGTCGCTCCCTGTGAGTGATAACTGAACCTCGCCAGCTTTGTGTTTCTGCCAAAGCGGTGGGGAAGCTGATGCAGGAAGTTGAAGACTCCAAAGCGCCTTGAAACCTCCCAGGCATTGAAGCGCTCATTCACGTCCGCCCTTAGCTCCACCAGCCGGTGGACCAACTCGGCACTGCAGCCATGAAACATGGCTGCGAAGCACAGCGCAGGGCCCAGCTGGAGGTCTTCACAACCACGCGCCTGGGCCAGGAGCTCCTCCATCGCAAGGATGGAGCCCTGGCTTGCGGCGCCATAGAGCGCAACGGCCCCGACGAGATTCCGGGCATGAAGCTTGCAGCCGGCATCGCACAGGATGCGGATGCCTTCTGGGTTGTCCGCCAAGGCCGCGGTCATGAGCGGTGGCATGAGAAGCCCAGCTTGCACCCGGGCCTTGGCGGAGATCAGGGCGCGCGCGGCGCTGTTGTGCTTGAAATAGACGCACAGGGCCAGCGCCGACGTCCAGGGCGGCATACCCACCCGCCACTGGCCCTTTTGTGTCGTCTTGTTGGGGTCTACCCTTTGGGCCAGTAGACCCTGCACCACCGCTGGATCCCCGAGCAGGGCAGCATAGTGGAGGGGCGACCATCCAGCCCGGTCCACCTCCTGAAATGACTCAAAGCCATTTTGGTACATGAACTTGGCAAGGGCGAGGGGCAAAGGAGCGTCCTGCTCTGAAAAGCCGGGGACGGGCTCGCAGAGGCCCGAAGCGTAGCCTCTCAGGTACACGGCCTGCAGGTTGAGCATCACGCGGTAGCCGACAAAGTCCTGGGCTTTCAAGTGGCTCTGGAGGATGCGCATCAGCCCTGCCTCCAGCAGGGGTTGCAGCCGGCAGCGATCGCCCGCCACCGTGAAGCTTCCTTCAAGCTTGGGCCGGGGGTTCTCGAATGCTAAATGCTTACACCGAGGCAACCCTCTGACCGGTCAGGTGCAATAGCAATCAAACTTGTTCACACCCATTAAACCAAACACGAGCCTAACTGTTCAAAACCTATGTGTCTAAAATGGTTTCGGGTTTAGGGTTTAGGGTTTACGGTTTCGGGTTTAGGGTTTAGGGTTTAGGGTTTTCAGGGTTTTCAGGGTTTAGGGTTTAGTTCTAGATCCAAAGCACTCAGGCAACCCTCTGACCAATCATGCTTAAACCGCCTAAGCTTGTTTAAAAAAAGAACGGGTTAAAGCAAACACGAGGCAACCCACGTTTACATTTGTTCTTTCAAAATCCGGAGCACTTGCACCATACACTCTATTGGACTTGAACGTAACACGCAAGCAAAGCTTAAACACATGTTTAAATACTGGCAGAAGAACACCTAGGAAAGGTTGACACGCATGTTTAGGCACATGCTTAAACAGATCGCGGATGTGTGGCACTCAAGGAACAACTCAACCATGCGTTTAAACGTTGGTTTAAACATACTCGGAATGTGTGGCACTCAGGGAACAGCTACATGTCTAAAAATCGTTCTAACCATATTAGGGTTTGTGGCACTCAATGACCAGTTAAAGCACATGGTTTAGAGATATGCTCAGAACGTGTGTGGTGCTCAACAAATAGCTGAAACACATGTTCAAACGCGAGTGTATGCACATTTGGGACGGAAGGTCTAGTTTAAACCTGCGTTTTGGATTTAGACACATTCGGGATGAATGGCACCCAAGAGACAGTTTATGCGCATATCTCATCACTGATTTAAACATATTCGCTATGGCCTGGCACAAGTGTGCTTTAAAAATCTTCACATGTTTGAACGCTGCTGTGAACCTCTGAACAAAACACTTTTTTTGTGCAAATGAACAAACATCGCAGACTGGCCAAAGATGTTTGAATACAAAGCTTACACCTTTAAGCCTAGGCCTAAGCTTCCTTAACGCGACCCTGGCTTCCTTCGCCCGCTGGTTTCCCAAGCGACTCCACTGGGTTCACGACCAGCTGCGCGTCCGTGTGGCTCCGCACAATGATCCAGCTCTTGTTCAGGGAAAGCTCCCGGAAGGTCCTTTCGGCACAACACCAGCCGCGTTCTGTCCACGTTGTCGGAGTCAGTAGCTTCGACCGGCTAGTGTTCTCAACGATGGGGCACAAAGCAAGAAAGAACGAAGACTTGGCCACATAAGCCGGAATACTGTCCACAGCGCGGCAAAGCTTGCTACGCGATCTCCTCATGCGTTCAACAGAGATACTCGTGTCCTCCGCCTGCGGGCACGAGAAATAGTCATACCATACAAAAAGAGGTCTCGATCGGAGCTCTGCTGTGGGCAAACCCTTAGCACCCGGCACCAGGGCCTCTGAAATGAAATCCACGGGAATCGTCTGCAGGTCGGACATCAGATGCGTGAAGACACCCTGTAAGACGGACATTTGCTTCATTTCCGGATCTGGATGATCAGCGCCGAGCCACTGGTGCGATACAAAGACCGCGTTTCCGAGGCTGTCGTCGAACTCCAGGAGCTCTCCAGCGGCCATCAGCTCCTCATGCGGCCGCATTTCCCTCAGTTGCAGCAGGCTGGCCAGCGGGAGAACGTACATTGGGAACCACACGGTCAAGGCCTCCTCTGTAGCTATCGTGGCTTTTCGGAGGAGCTGTGCATAGCGAGCCATCGGGGTAGCTTCACGAGGCCCACAGCACAGCATGCTTGTGGCTGGCGTGAGACCTCGTCGTTCCAGCATCTAGCGAGGGACAAGTAACCGTTAACACCCGTAACCGAGGACTCCACTGCGCACCTTCTGCTTCTTATCAACAAGTCATCGGACCAGAGTCCTCGCTCTCAGATGTCCTACATCTTGCAAGGTTGGAGCAAAAATGGCACTCAGCTTCTGTGTGATTACCAATAAGGCCGGGTGTTGGTGTTACAGTTGGTTTAGGTTGTTTCATGATCCTTGAAAGTAGTATGCTGAATTTGAAGCAGCACTGAGGCATATTCGCCACGGCTTCCTGCCGAGAGCGTCTGGAACCAGCAGATCCGGTCTCCTGCCCCCTAGCCCTGTGACGCCACCCCCTCCCCGACGCCCCCCCGCCCTGTGGGACCCCCGATTGGGGTCCCACCTACAGAGGGAGCGAAATCCCCCCCAGAGTCGGAAGGTAATCAGCCGAGGGTTCTGGCAAAACGTACTATAGGGATCGGAAGAATTACTAGTAGTATTCCCTAAGGGTCCCTCTATAAGTATACTAGACTAACACCCCAAAAACCCTAGACCCTAAACACCCTAGACCCTAAACCCTAAACCCTAAACCCTGAACCCTAAACGCAGCCCAGGTCGCCATGTTGCGACAGTGGCTGTTGGCAGTGGAAGCGCCCAGCCATCACAGAATGGCGGATCCGAGCTGCGACTTGGACATGAACCCACCGGCGCTCCAGGATTCCGACGCGTGCCTCCATGCTTCTGGGCTTTGCCTGGGCATAGCGTTTAGGGTTTATGAGGCTTAGACTCCGACCTTCAGTCGCCAATGTTGCCGACATTTTCCTTGGAACCCGTTCAACCCTTAACTTTGTGCCCGCGACCCTGCAGCCTATTATATTCCCCTTGTGAGTTTTTTAATTTTGGTTTATATAAAACCCAAGAGGATATCAAACCATTGTTTTTATTCAGGTTCTAAGGGGAGTATACCCTATAGGTTGAGGGTTTAGGGTTTGCATCTCTGCCCGATGTGCGGCCACGCCCCCCGGTCCCCCTGACCCTCCCCCCCCCCCCCCTCCATCCCCCTCCACCCCCCTCTTTTGCGGACGCTGAGAGAAAGGCACCTTGAGAGGAGTTGACGCGCAACCAAACTCCCCATGCAGTAGTCCCTACTTGAAGTACGCAAATATGTGCGAACGCTCCAATGGCAATGAGAGAATTTTTGCGCTGAACAAATGATCCAGCTTCATTCATGGACTTGAGGTTGTCATTCTCTCCATTTGGGGTTGGGGAAAAGCAAAGTTTGGAAACATGCTGCGAATGCTCCTTGATGCTTTTGATGCCCTATGAAACGTGACAAAAAAACAACAAACGTATCGCAGAGATGGAAACGCCAATCAGGAGGCTCCAAAGCACTGCCCCACGTGGCAGCGCTGGTGGCTCAGTACTTTGTAAAGCAGGAGAATCTTCAGGCTCCTCGTCAGGCTGCGCGGTGCCCTCTGACGAAGTGTCGCCAGAACCATCATGAGCATTAGCTGTGCCAAGTGGCTGGAAGTTCTTTGCAGGTGCGGCGAAACCCACTACCCTAAGGAACCAACTACCTGAGTACCCAACCCATACAACCGCCTCTATGTTCTTAAACCGGCCTGACAGAACCAGGTCAAGAATGCCAGGGTGGCACACAAGACCACAAGAGCGATTCCTGCACGGATGTCTATGCTCACCGTCACGACCTGCTACCCTCAGGCTCCAGTGGTTGACTCAAACTGTGCGCCCACTGGAAACAAACTGAAGGAGAAGGGCAATATACCCTAAACCCTAAACCTAAACCCTAAACCCTAAACCGCCTAGACCCCAAACCCGAAACCCAAACCCCAAACCCTAAACCCTAAACCCAATGACCTTCAAGGCCTCTCCATGGCCCTGCTTGTTCAATTCCCGCGTGACGCGCATGAACTGCTTCACGTCCTGCTTGCGTTGATGCTTTTGGAACTCGGCAGCACCAACTTGCTCGAAGCCTTCAGCTTCACTTCTGGCGCTTGGGCAATGGCACAAGAACTTGATTCTGCTTTGACGATCACGACTTTGTTGTCTCGAATATGGAAAACATCTTGTCGCAAGCCGGATGGGGGACGGCTGTGAAGAAAGTCTTCTTGTTTGAGGGGGTCCTGCAGTTCGACAGCAAGCTGGTCGCTTTGTGGCTGCTACTCGAGCTTCTAAAGAAGAAGAAGAAGAGTGCGCCGAAGGTAGCTCCGACTCCCCCAAGCCGACCAAGTTGCGTGAACTCCGCGTTGGGCGCGGCGGCCTCCAGGCGTTGCAAATTAAAGGAGCCCCCATATAGGACTGCGCGGAGGTCCCCGGAGGGGCAGAGGCAAATAAGAGGGCGAAATCAGGGCTCTCTGTCCAAGACAAAAAGGAAGTGAAGCTCGCTCAACATACGGGCGCCACCACGTAGGTGACGCCCAAACATCGGACTTCCCGATAGGAATGCCCCAACTGAACCCTCCAAAACCCAGTTCTGGATTTCAGCCTGCCCCTTGCCTCTGCCATGATCTTTGCCCTGACTCCTTTCCATGCGCCACGTTGCCGAACCCCTCAGCATGTCTGCGTTCCCGGCCCAACTTTTGCACGTGCCAGCACGAAGAAAACCCAGTTAAGCTCTCTACGCACCCCCTTGAAAGCCACCCTGGACGGCTCTTCCGCCGCCAGCGCTTTCGACTGTCCCAAACCCTTATCGCCGCCATCCGTGCCTCCACCGTCGGACATGCTCTCTTGCAGTTGACAAGGCTTTGTGCGATCTATGCCACCTTCCGTTCCAGAGGTCCAGCCTGTCCAATCTCTGCCTCTCAGAGCCATGCATCTGGTCACGAAACCAGCTGGCCAGGTGAACAGGCTCGAAGTGGGTGAGAACGAAGAAACTTCTTTTTCGGAAAGAAAAAGTCGGATGTTTGGATCGACGACATTACGGCAGACGTTTGTCAGAGAGGGGAGAGATGCCAATCTTGATTCCGGCACCACTCAAGTCTGTTCGGAAGCATGGAAGCCAGAAAAAACTATGAACGGCACTCGCATGCAAACCAGTGCCTCCTGACCTTGGCAATGACCCCGCGATGGGGACCGGAAAAAAAGCAAGCTGGAAGACCTGTAGCTGGGGCCCCTTAGCATTGCGCAGTTCCTTATGAGCGCCGCTTGCAAGAAGAATCCGGAGCTTGGCTTTGGATTTTAGCTGTTTCAACACCGCAAGCTTGGTTTGCCCTTTAGTCTTTGTCTTGTGCACACTGACTGTTGGGTACGCTCCCAACCTTCCAAAGTAACGTTGACTGAGCCCTCAGCTGTTCTTGTCACTCCGAAACAATCTTCTTATGAGATTGAGAACGCCCGTTCTCTTTCTCTTTGTTAACCGTTTGAAATTGGGAACGTCCGTTCCCTTCCTTTTCACCCTCTTTGTTTCTTGCACGTCTGTGCAGTATGGATAGCTTTGGCGAAAGGTATCTGCACTATGTCGCAAGTGCGAATTCGCTTTTACCAAACCTTTTAAGTTTGCGGTGCATGTGAAGATTGGAGCATGTTTTTGCCGCAGTCTGAGATCAATGTTTACCTTTTGAACGTCGTGCATCATTCTCGATTCTCGACTGGCCCAAACTGCACTTGTCATGCCCCTGGCTGAGGGCGCAAAATGCTGCACGGGTGGAAGAAGCAGGCTTACTGCTGGGTGTAGGGCAGTTCTTCGCATTAACAGGCAAAGAGCTGGTGCAAGCCACACAGTGAGCAGCACAGCCCTCACGCATGCAGGCTGGTATAGCCACACAGCAAGCAGCACAGCAACCGCACGCGAACTGGATGCATCGAAAGCACAAACCTTTGCTACGTTCTCGCTCTTGCTAGCAGACAAAGGCCCGCGCAATGCGCAAAGCACTTCCTTGGCGTTCTTGCTCTTACTAACCAAGGGAAGCGCACAAACAAACAAACACTTTCCCGTCAACAACGGCAAAATCAACACCTAGTACGAGCCTTGCCACCAGGTGCCCGGCTCCGCCTCTGCATGCTCAAGGCACAGGGTTGTTACAGGTGCCAGCAAAAGGCACATGTTCAAGGTGCACAGGCTCTTCCGCCAGGCGCATGCTTGGCACAAAACCCACAGTGGTCTGCGCTGCAATAGGGACCTGGCCTGATAAGAACCTGCGGCATCCACTGAACTTGAGACGTCTGGCACAAGACTCACGGGTCTGTGCACCGCAAAAAGGATCTAAGAACTTGTGGCAACTGCATTTGCGGAGCCAGAAAAGGCGATTCCTTTCCCTTTGACAAGCAAGAGCAGACAAGAGCTGGTGTGGCGACACTATGCTGCAGTCTGCGCTGTGTGAGGACGCAGAGCCCCAAAGGCTGCTGGCTGGCACTTGGACAGTGCTTTCCAGGCACCAGGAGCCTGTCGGGTGCAGAGTAACAAGAACACTTGAAAATGCAATATGCTTTTTTAAATGGCTTGGTGGAACTGCAAGCTTGGAAAAGTTCAATGCTTTTGAAACAAGTGTTTTTAAAAGCCTCTGACAGTGCCGTTTGAACAGAAATCAACTTTAGGACGAGACGAGTTCAACCGTGGTGTTGATTCGTTAAGGTTGCGCGCGACGCCCAACCAAACCACTTGAAATTGCAAGTCTATTGCCAGAATGTGAATGAGGTGCAAGCGAAGAGCTGTTATAAGCTGTCGATTGACCAAGAAAGACAGTGAAAAAATCGCAATTGGAATCTAAAGATATCCATGAGAATGTGCATGTTGCAGTTTCGGCTGTTTTCCAAGTGTACACTGCAAGACTTGTGGATGTGTGTGTGTGTGTGTGCAAGCATGTGTGCAAAGTGGTGTGCAAGAAAAGTGTTAGTGTGTCAAGAACGTATCGATGGCGTTTTTTGTTTTCTTGAGTGTTGATGCAAACAGTATCAAATCGAAAAAATCTTGTTGTCTGTAAGTTAATTTCAATTATTATTGAACTTAAATGGATTCCAAAAAAGCAGCTCAATTCTAGGCACCAAAAACGGGCCCTAGATTTTGGATTTCTTGTGTGAAACATACAAGGCCACGCAGGTTGGAGCCTCAATTGGAACCCAAGTTTAGAAGCCATTTATGGGCCCAGTTGCGGCGTTTTTTGCATTCACAGCTCCTCGTTGCAAGTAAATTTCCAGTTTAAGTCTTGTGTCAGTCTTCCTCCAAAATAGAACAGTAGGCAAGTAAGGCGGCAAAGTGTGAACTTGTTTGGAATTGGAACTTTCTCCAACTGTGGAGGTCACTGGAGCTTCCTTTTCAACTTCTCATCTTGGTTTCAGATTCTCCAGGTTTTGGTGCAAGCCAAAGAAACAAAAAGCGAGCAATCGCGCTGAACTACTAGATACCCCACGGACTCAGCACTCGAAGTCGTCAATGAAGTTCCGGTTCACAAGGAAGCACGTGGAGGAATCGCAAATTGCGACATTGCCAGATTCTCAAAACCACCATCATGTCGCCACTGGTGCGACAGCGGTTGTTCAAACCGAGGTCATCAGAAGAGGTTCGAATCACGTACTCGTTGTCAAGGACAGACAACCGACACTCAATGGCAAAAGGATGCAAGTCAGACTTTCTAGGGGGGATGAAAGATGTGCATATGCCCCATGGTGGTCAGGAACAATCAAGGCAAGACCGGCCCAGGGCTGGTTTGCCAGTGACCACCTTCGCGCCCGGCATGGCGTACAAGTGCCCACCCAGAGAGGTGCTCGCGCACGGCCAGAGGAGGGGCGAGAGTAGCTGCAGCTCCCGATTCCACGGTCCACAGCGGTGATTGGGTGGCGGGTTTCCTGCACCTGTCCTTTGATAACTTTGTAAATTGCCAAAAGGTGAATCCAGTCCTGATAAAAGGGTTTCCGCAGGGTTTCCGTTCATGTTTGTTAAGCTTCTGGAGGGTTTCCCTGGGTTTCCCCACAGTTTCGCGAGGGTTTCCGCGGGGTTCTGAGGGTTTCCGTAGGTTTCCTTAGATTTCGTGCATGTGTTAAAACCTATTGGATGGTTTTGGTAGGTTCCTCAAGGGTTTCGTAAGGGTTTCCGTGGGATTTCGTGCAGTTTTTGAACTTTCCGGAGGTTTTCCTTGAATTTCTCTAAAGTTTTGTGAGGGTTTCCGCGGATGTCCGTGGGTTTTGTCAAGTTTTGCCTTGGTTTTTTAAAAGCTTTCAGATGGTTTCCCTGGGTTTTCTTAAGGTTTGCGGGGTTTCAATGGGTTTTGTTAGATTTTGCGTAGGTTTTTGAAGCTCTCGGAAGGTTTTTCTAATGTCTTGTGAAGGTTACCGTGGGTTTTCCATGGTTTTTGACAGCTTTGAAGGGGTTTCCGTGGGTTTCTTGGGGCTGTGTGAGGGTTTCCGCGGGGTTTCTGTGGGTTTTCTTATATAGGTCGTGCGCAGGTCTTTGAAGCTTCCAGTTCAGCTTTGTGAGGGTTCCTGCAAAATCTCCGCGGGGTTTCGATTGGTTTTCTCATGCTTTGCACGGCTTTGGAAAAAGATGTTAGAAGCTTCAGCGAGGGTTTCCATGAGCTTCCATGGCACCATGGATTTCCTCAGCGTTACTTCAAACTTTGGAATTTGTCACATGATGCGGTCGGCGCTCGTCCAGATAGGCAAGATGCACAGCGGCGCAGTGTGTCGTGCGGCTTTGCAGCGCTGCCAGGTGAGGTTGTGGAGGTGGATGCTGATGGCAGGGAGAATCAGAAGTGACGCGGCCAGGCAGCCAGGAGCCGCTGGGGCTAACCCAGCTGTATTTTTCCGCAGGAGTAGGTTTTCCAGATGTGCTCCGGGTCTTTGCGCAGGAAATTGTTCCGAGGCCAGATTCTGGGTCCGCTTTTGTGTGCAAAAGTCACGTCCGCTTGTGCGTGGCCTCCTCGGTGCCCGTTTCTATTATGTTGATCACTTCCGCAAGAAAGCTGCCTGTGGGGGGTCGTTGTTCTTTAAAAAAAAATCTCCACGCTAGGAGCTTGCCTGTGGGTCAGAGTTGCTGTAGCGTCGCAATCTGGGGAGCGCAGGGGCTCGAAAAATGCAGATTTAGCGACACCAACATTGGGGCCGCCAGGCGGCCCCAATTTTGGGGTCGCAGTTCCAGCCTTTTCATGTATTTACACATTGTAATAAGGGAAGCTGGGTGCATTTCGTGGCCCCATTTTTGGGGCCGCGAGACGGCCCCATTTTTGGGGTCGCAAGTTTGAGCCCTGGGCTCACGCCGCTGGCAGCGTGCCTGCGCCTGCCCTTGTTCCAGGAGCCTTGGGGAGCAGCGTGCAGAACATAAGCTTGGGGATCAGGGGCTTGTCCGAAGCAGCTGCTTGCTTTTGTAATGCTGCAGCAGAAAGGGAGCTGCAACTGTGGAGGCCACTTTCATGCGGTTGTCTTTTAGCTTGTGTTTAGCAGCCCTAAATGTTGTTCCTTGTTTACAGGAGATTTCGGAGATTTGCGTTGTTTTGCGTTTGTTTGCTATTTTTGCAATGTACTTTTGCTTTTGTTTGCACGTAGACCTGTTTTGCTGGATTTTGTGCCGGATTGTTTTTTCAAGATGCCTTGAGATCTGCAAGACTCTCAGAGACTTTTGCTAATTTTTGCGCCTACGGGCCATGTGTCTTCAACAGATTGCATCTGAGCCGCTGCTCGCTGAGCGCTCTCTTGCCTCAAGCAGCTCCTAGGCCACAGCTAGCGTACTTGCGCCATGTCTGCCACGTCGGAGCCTGATTTGTTGGCCGAAAAAAGTGCCCAGACATAGTCCGTAGGGTCCATGTTTGTGCTTCCAAGGTGTCGCAAGCCCTTCGCAACTCGCTCAGCGAAGTACTCAGTGGAGGAGGTTGCCGAGGTCTTCAAGGCCGATTTTTGGCGATGCGAGAGGCTTCACATTCGTTGCGGGGCGCAGGCGCGGCCGGCCGGTGCGCGGCCGGAGGTGTCCAAGCTCATCCGTGCGCTGCTTGGTGGCCTAGCTGTGTATGGTTGTAGCAACAGCCATGCGCGGGGTCAAAGCTTTGGGTGCAAGAAACCAGTCATGCCTTCAGTCAGGTCCTTGGGTTGAGTCTGACATGAACCCTGAGGCAGGAAGTCAGTCTTGTTCTATAGCAAGTTGTGACGTGGACGGTGAAGCCAGGCAGACGTAGACTGTATTCCTTTTTCTGAACCCGATTGGTGAAAGACCAATGTGTACCTTGACGTTCTGCCTGAAGGCGCGAAGTGCTTCTTAGACGGTCAGCGACCATTGATTCGTATGGCAGGCATGCCCCAGCTTCGGCGCTCCGGTTGACAGAGGTCCTCGAGTCCTCGCCAGAAGCAGAAGAACACCTCTTGCGTCCTTCACCCTTTAGGGGACGACCGGTAGTATAATACTGACGTTGGCGTGCGGTGATTGGGTGGCGGGTTTCCTGCACCTGTCCTTTAATAACTTTGTAAATTGCCAAAGGGTGAATCCAGTCCTGATAAAGGGGTTTCCGCAGGGTTTCCGTTCATGTTTGTTAAGCTT
This sequence comes from Symbiodinium natans, assembly GCA_905221605.1. NCBI lineage: Eukaryota > Dinophyceae > Suessiales > Symbiodiniaceae > Symbiodinium > Symbiodinium natans. Next base: position 430,147 of record CAJNDS010002135.1, on the reverse strand, counting down.
CTGGAGGGTTTCCCTGGGTTTCCCTACAGTTTCGCGAGGGTTTCCGCGGGGTTTCTGGGGGTTTCCGTGGGTTTCCTTAGATTTCGTGCATGTGTTAAAACCTATTGGATGGTTTTGGTAGGTTCCTCAAGGGTTTCGTGAGGGTTTCCGTGGGATTTCGTGCAGTTTTTGAACTTTCCGGAGGTTTTCCTTGAATTTCTCTAAAGTTTTGTGAGGGTTTCCGCGGATGTCCGTGGGTTTTGTCAAGTTTTGCCTTGGTTTTTTAAAAGCTTTCAGATGGTTTCCCTGGGGTTTTCTAAGGTTTGCGGGGTTTCAGTGGGTTTTGTTAGATTTTGCGTAGGTTTTTGAAGCTCTCGGAAGGTTTTTCTAATGTCTTGTGAAGGTTACCGTGGGTTTTCCATGGTTTTTGACAGCTTTGAAGGGGTTTCCGTGGGTTTCTTAGGGCTGTGTGAGGGTTTCCGCGGGGTTTCTGTGGGTTTTCTTATATAGGTCGTGCGCAGGTCTTTAAAGCTTCCAGTGGAGCTTTGTGAGGGTTCCTGCAAAATCTCCGCGGGGTTTCGATTGGTTTTCTCATGCTTTGCACGGCTTTGGAAAAAGATGTCAGAAGCTTCAGCGAGGGTTTCCATGAGCTTCCATGGCACCATGGATTTCCTCAGCGTTACTTCAAGCTTTGGAATTTGTCACATGATGCGGTCGGCGCTCGTCCAGATAGGCAAGATGCAAGCGGCGCAGTGTGTCGTGCGGCTTTGCAGCGCTGCCAGGTGAGGTTGTGGAGGTGGATGCTGATGGCAGGGAGAATCAGAAGTGACGCGGCCAGGCAGCCAGGAGCCGCTGGGGCTAACCCAGCTGTATTTTTCCGCAGGAGTAGGTTTTCCATATGTGCTCCGGGTCTTTGCGCAGGAAATTGTTCCGAGGCCAGATTCTGGGTCCGCTTTTGTGTGCAAAAGTCACGTCCGCTTGTGCGTGGCCTCCTCGGTATTACCAGGATGTGAATAAGTGCGAGCGAAGCGAGCAAACACCAGAGCAAATTCAACAAATTTAACTGATCAAGTATTGATTTTAAGGGTTTTTTCAACATTTTCGGAAACTTCAGAAATTTTGAAAATTCGTTGAATGGTGCTGAATCCAGGGAAGAATTGCAACACGCAACCAAAACAAAAGACAAAGAAGCAAAGGCACCCAGCCTGAAAGAAAGCAGTCTCTGCTCAAATCTTCTTTGCCTTGAATTTCTGTTTGGCCTTATGGAAAATCAAAGACAAGAGAACCCAATCAAAGCTTTGTCAAAAAAAAGTCGAATGGAATGGAAATCGAGACTGGGCGATTCTCAAGTTGTTCTGAGATAGTGTGACTGTTTTTTTTTTTCAATGTTAGCAAGAGCTGCAAAAACTTGGTTTGAACCTTTGGAGAAATCGAGAAAAAACTGGAAAGAATTGTGAAACTTGGACAATTTTCTTTAGATTCAGCAGCAGATTCATACACAGCAACAATTTGTTTCTTTTTTTCAGTTCAAATGGCCTTCGCCGTCCGAACAGAATTTTTCTTTTGCTTTTGTTCAATGTTTTCTTTGTTTTTTGTCGAGATGATCTCTCAGTCAAGTTGCAAGCTTTTAGAAAGAGTTCCGAGAAACCGCCCTGAACTAAAACACAAACAGATTTGTTCAGCAAGTGTTTTGGTAAGTGCTGTCAGCCTGGTAAGCTGTCGATTGACCAGAAAGACAGTGAAAAAAAATCGCAATTGGAACCTAAAGATATCCATGAGAATGGCATGTTGTAGTTTCGGCTGTTTTCAGTGTGCATTTGCAAGAGTTGTGGATGTGTGTGTGTGTGTGTGTGTAAGCATGTGTGGTTGCAAAGTGGGGTAGGGTGGTACTGTGGAGGCCACTTTCATGCGGTTGTCTTTTAGCTTGTGTTTAGCAGTCCTAAATGTTGTTCCTTGTTTACAGGAGATTTTGGAGATTTGCGTTGTTTTGCGTTTGTTTGCTATTTTTGCAATGTACTTTTGCTTTTGTTTGCACGTAGACCTGTTTTGCTGGATTTTGTGCCGGATTGTTTTTTCAAGATGCCTTGAGATCTGCAAGACTCTCAGAGACTTTTGCTAATTTTGCGCCTACGGGCCATGTGTCTTCAACAGATTCCTCAAGCAGCTCCTAGGCCACAGCTAGCGTACTTGCGCCATGTCTGCCACGTCGGCGAAAAAAGTGCCCAGACATCGTCCGTAGGGTCCATGTTTGTGCTTCCAAGGTGTCGCAAGCCCTTCGCAACTCGCTCAGCGAAGTACTCAGTGGAGGAGGTTGCCGAGGTCTTCAAGGCCGATTTTTGGCGATGCGAGAGGCTTCACATTCGTTGCGGGGCGCAGGCGCGGCCGGCCGGTGCGCGGCCGGAGGTGTCCAAGCTCATCCGTGCGCTGCTTGGTGGCCTAGCTGTGTATGGTTGTAGCAACAGCCATGCGCGGGGTCAAAGCTTTGGGTGCAAGAAACCAGTCATGCCTTCAGTCAGGTCCTTGGGTTGACATGAACCCTGAGGCAGGAAGTCAGTCTTGTTCTATAGCAAGTTGTGACGTGGACGGTGAAGCCAGGCAGACGTAGACTGTATTCCTTTTTCTGAACCCGATTGGTGAAAGACCAATGTGTACCTTGACGTTCTGCCTGAAGGCGCGAAGTGCTTCTTAGACGGTCAGCGACCATTGATTCGTATGGCAGGCATGCCCCAGCTTCGGCGCTCCGGTTGACAGAGGTCCTCGCCAGAAGCAGAAGAACACCTCTTGCGTCCTTCACCCTTTAGGGGACGACCGGTAGTATAATACTGACATTGGCGTGCGGTGATTGGGTGGCGGGTTTCCTGCACCTGTCCTTTAATAACTTTGTAAATTGCCAAAGGGTGAATCCAGTCCTGATAAAGGGGTTTCCGCAGGGTTTCCGTTCATGTTTGTTAAGCTTCTGGAGGGTTTCCCTGGGTTTCCCTACAGTTTCGCGAGGGTTTCCGCGGGGTTTCTGGGGGTTTCCGTGGGTTTCCTTAGATTTCGTGCATGTGTTAAAACCTATTGGATGGTTTTGGTAGGTTCCTCAAGGGTTTCGTGAGGGTTTCCGTGGGATTTCGTGCAGTTTTTGAACTTTCCGGAGGTTTTCCTTGAATTTCTCTAAAGTTTTGTGAGGGTTTCCGCGGATGTCCGTGGGTTTTGTCAAGTTTTGCCTTGGTTTTTTAAAAGCTTTCAGATGGTTTCCCTGGGGTTTTCTAAGGTTTGCGGGGTTTCAGTGGGTTTTGTTAGATTTTGCGTAGGTTTTTGAAGCTCTCGGAAGGTTTTTCTAATGTCTTGTGAAGGTTACCGTGGGTTTTCCATGGTTTTTGACAGCTTTGAAGGGGTTTCCGTGGGTTTCTTAGGGCTGTGTGAGGGTTTCCGCGGGGTTTCTGTGGGTTTTCTTATATAGGTCGTGCGCAGGTCTTTGAAGCTTCCAGTTCAGCTTTGTGAGGGTTCCTGCAAAATCTCCGCGGGGTTTCGATTGGTTTTCTCATGCTTTGCACGGCTTTGGAAAAAGATGTTAGAAGCTTCAGCGAGGGTTTCCATGAGCTTCCATGGCACCATGGATTTCCTCAGCGTTACTTCAAGCTTTGGAATTTGTCACATGGTGCGGTCGGGGCTCGTCCAGATAGGCAAGATGCAAGCGGCGCAGTTTGTCGTGCGGCTTTGCAGCGCTGCTAGGTGAGGTTGTGGAGGTGGATGCTGATGGCAGGGAGAAGCAGAAGTGATGCGGCCAGGCAGCCAGGAGCCGCTGGGGCTAACCCAGCTGTATTTTTCCGCAGGAGTAGGTTTTCCATATGTGCTCCGGGTCTTTGCGCAGGAAATTGTTCCGAGGCCAGATTCTGGGTCCGCTTTTGTGTGCAAAAGTCACGTCCGCTTGTGCGTGGCCTCCTCGGTATTACCAGGATGTGAATAAGTGCGAGCGAAGCGAGCAAACACCAGAGCAAATTCAACAAATTTAACTGATCAAGTATTGATTTTAAGGGTTTTTTCAACATTTTCGGAAACTTCAGAAATTTTGAAAATTCGTTGAATGGTGCTGAATCCAGGGAAGAATTGCAACACGCAACCAAAACAAAAGACAAAGAAGCAAAGGCACCCAGCCTGAAAGAAAGCAGTCTCTGCTCAAATCTTCTTTGCCTTGAATTTCTGTTTGGCCTTATGGAAAATCAAAGACAAGAGAACCCAATCAAAGCTTTGTCAAAAAAAAGTCGAATGGAATGGAAATCGAGACTGGGCGATTCTCAAGTTGTTCTGAGATAGTGTGACTGTTTTTTTTTCAATGTTAGCAAGAGCTGCAAAAACTTGGTTTGAACCTTTGGAGAAATCGAGAAAAAACTGGAAAGAATTGTGAAACTTGGACAATTTTCTTTAGATTCAGCAGCAGATTCATACACAGCAACAATTTGTTTCTTTTTTTCAGTTCAAATGGCCTTCGCCGTCCGAACAGAATTTTTCTTTTGCTTTTGTTCAATGTTTTCTTTGTTTTTTGTCGAGATGATCTCTCAGTCAAGTTGCAAGCTTTTAGAAAGAGTTCCGAGAAACCGCCCTGAACTAAAACACAAACAGATTTGTTCAGCAAGTGTTTTGGTAAGTGCTGTCAGCCTGGTAAGCTGTCGATTGACCAGAAAGACAGTGAAAAAAAATCGCAATTGGAACCTAAAGATATCCATGAGAATGGCATGTTGTAGTTTCGGCTGTTTTCAGTGTGCATTTGCAAGAGTTGTGGATGTGTGTGTGTGTGTGTGTGTAAGCATGTGTGGTTGCAAAGTGGGGTAGGGTGGTACTGTGGAGGCCACTTTCATGCGGTTGTCTTTTAGCTTGTGTTTAGCAGTCCTAAATGTTGTTCCTTGTTTACAGGAGATTTTGGAGATTTGCGTTGTTTTGCGTTTGTTTGCTATTTTTGCAATGTACTTTTGCTTTTGTTTGCACGTAGACCTGTTTTGCTGGATTTTGTGCCGGATTGTTTTTTCAAGATGCCTTGAGATCTGCAAGACTCTCAGAGACTTTTGCTAATTTTGCGCCTACGGGCCATGTGTCTTCAACAGATTCCTCAAGCAGCTCCTAGGCCACAGCTAGCGTACTTGCGCCATGTCTGCCACGTCGGCGAAAAAAGTGCCCAGACATCGTCCGTAGGGTCCATGTTTGTGCTTCCAAGGTGTCGCAAGCCCTTCGCAACTCGCTCAGCGAAGTACTCAGTGGAGGAGGTTGCCGAGGTCTTCAAGGCCGATTTTTGGCGATGCGAGAGGCTTCACATTCGTTGCGGGGCGCAGGCGCGGCCGGCCGGTGCGCGGCCGGAGGTGTCCAAGCTCATCCGTGCGCTGCTTGGTGGCCTAGCTGTGTATGGTTGTAGCAACAGCCATGCGCGCTTTGGGTGCAAGAAACCAGTCATGCCTTCAGTCAGGTCCTTGGGTTGAGTCTGACATGAACCCTGAGGCAGGAAGTCAGTCTTGTTCTATAGCAAGTTGTGACGTGGACGGTGAAGCCAGGCAGACGTAGACTGTATTCCTTTTTCTGAACCCGATTGGTGAAAGACCAATGTGTACCTTGACGTTCTGCCTGAAGGCGCGAAGTGCTTCTTAGACGGTCAGCGACCATTGATTCGTATGGCAGGCATGCCCCAGCTTCGGCGCTCCGGTTGACAGAGGTCCTCGAGTCCTCGCCAGAAGCAGAAGAACACCTCTTGCGTCCTTCACCCTTTAGGGGACGACCGGTAGTATAATACTGACATTGGCGTGCGGTGATTGGGTGGCGGGTTTCCTGCACCTGTCCTTTAATAACTTTGTAAATTGCCAAAGGGTGAATCCAGTCCTGATAAAGGGGTTTCCGCAGGGTTTCCGTTCATGTTTGTTAAGCTTCTGGAGGGTTTCCCTGGGTTTCCCTACAGTTTCGCGAGGGTTTCCGCGGGGTTTCTGAGGGTTTCCGTGGGTTTCCTTAGATTTCGTGCATGTGTTAAAACCTATTGGATGGTTTTGGTAGGTTCCTCAAGGGTTTCGTGAGGGTTTCCGTGGGATTTTGTGCAGTTTTTGAACTTTCCGGAGGTTTTCCTTGAATTTCTCTAAAGTTTTGTGAGGGTTTCCGCGGATGTCCGTGGGTTTTGTCAAGTTTTGCCTTGGTTTTTTAAAAGCTTTCAGATGGTTTCCCTGGGGTTTTCTAAGGTTTGCGGGGTTTCAGTGGGTTTTGTTAGATTTTGCGTAGGTTTTTGAAGCTCTCGGAAGGTTTTTCTAATGTCTTGTGAAGGTTACCGTGGGTTTTCCATGGTTTCTGACAGCTTTGAAGGGGTTTCCGTGGGTTTCTTAGGGCTGTGTGAGGGTTTCCGCGGGGTTTCTGTGGGTTTTCTTATATAGGTCGTGCGCAGGTCTTTGAAGCTTCCAGTTCAGCTTTGTGAGGGTTCCTGCAAAATCTCCGCGGGGTTTCGATTGGTTTTCTCATGCTTTGCACGGCTTTGGAAAAAGATGTTAGAAGCTTCAGCGAGGGTTTCCATGAGCTTCCATGGCACCATGGATTTCCTCAGCGTTACTTCAAACTTTGGAATTTGTCACATGATGCGGTCGGCGCTCGTCCAGATAGGCAAGATGCAAGCGGCGCAGTGTGTCGTGCGGCTTTGCAGCGCTGCCAGGTGAGGTTGTGGAGGTGGATGCTGATGGCAGGGAGAATCAGAAGTGACGCGGCCAGGCAGCCAGGAGCCGCTGGGGCTAACCCAGCTGTATTTTTCCGCAGGAGTAGGTTTTCCATATGTGCTCCGGGTCTTTGCGCAGGAAATTGTTCCGAGGCCAGATTCTGGGTCCGCTTTTGTGTGCAAAAGTCACGTCCGCTTGTGCGTGGCCTCCTCGGTATTACCAGGATGTGAATAAGTGCGAGCGAAGCGAGCAAACACCAGAGCAAATTCAACAAATTTAACTGATCAAGTATTGATTTTAAGGGTTTTTTCAACATTTTCGGAAACTTCAGAAATTTTGAAAATTCGTTGAATGGTGCTGAATCCAGGGAAGAATTGCAACACGCAACCAAAACAAAAGACAAAGAAGCAAAGGCACCCAGCCTGAAAGAAAGCAGTCTCTGCTCAAATCTTCTTTGCCTTGAATTTCTGTTTGGCCTTATGGAAAATCAAAGACAAGAGAACCCAATCAAAGCTTTGTCAAAAAAAAGTCGAATGGAATGGAAATCGAGACTGGGCGATTCTCAAGTTGTTCTGAGATAGTGTGACTGTTTTTTTTTCAATGTTAGCAAGAGCTGCAAAAACTTGGTTTGAACCTTTGGAGAAATCGAGAAAAAACTGGAAAGAATTGTGAAACTTGGACAATTTTCTTTAGATTCAGCAGCAGATTCATACACAGCAACAATTTGTTTCTTTTTTTCAGTTCAAATGGCCTTCGCCGTCCGAACAGAATTTTTCTTTTGCTTTTGTTCAATGTTTTCTTTGTTTTTTGTCGAGATGATCTCTCAGTCAAGTTGCAAGCTTTTAGAAAGAGTTCCGAGAAACCGCCCTGAACTAAAACACAAACAGATTTGTTCAGCAAGTGTTTTGGTAAGTGCTGTCAGCCTGGTAAGCTGTCGATTGACCAGAAAGACAGTGAAAAAAAATCGCAATTGGAACCTAAAGATATCCATGAGAATGGCATGTTGTAGTTTCGGCTGTTTTCAGTGTGCATTTGCAAGAGTTGTGGATGTGTGTGTGTGTGTAAGCATGTGTGGTTGCAAAGTGGGGTAGGGTGGTACTGTGGAGGCCACTTTCATGCGGTTGTCTTTTAGCTTGTGTTTAGCAGTCCTAAATGTTGTTCCTTGTTTACAGGAGATTTTGGAGATTTGCGTTGTTTTGCGTTTGTTTGCTATTTTTGCAATGTACTTTTGCTTTTGTTTGCACGTAGACCTGTTTTGCTGGATTTTGTGCCGGATTGTTTTTTCAAGATGCCTTGAGATCTGCAAGACTCTCAGAGACTTTTGCTAATTTTGCGCCTACGGGCCATGTGTCTTCAACAGATTCCTCAAGCAGCTCCTAGGCCACAGCTAGCGTACTTGCGCCATGTCTGCCACGTCGGCGAAAAAAGTGCCCAGACATCGTCCGTAGGGTCCATGTTTGTGCTTCCAAGGTGTCGCAAGCCCTTCGCAACTCGCTCAGCGAAGTACTCAGTGGAGGAGGTTGCCGAGGTCTTCAAGGCCGATTTTTGGCGATGCGAGAGGCTTCACATTCGTTGCAGGGCGCAGGCGCGGCCGGCCGGTGCGCGGCCGGAGGTGTTCAAGCTCATCCGTGCGCTGCTTGGTGGCCTAGCTGCAGTGTATGGTTGTAGCAACAGCCATGCGCGGGGTCAAAGCTTTGGGTGCAAGAAACCAGTCATGCCTTCAGTCAGGTCCTTGGGTTGAGTGTGAACCCTGAGGCAGGAAGTCAGTCTTGTTCTATAGCAAGTTGTGACGTGGACGGTGAAGCCAGGCAGACGTAGACTGTATTCCTTTTTCTGAACCCGATTGGTGAAAGACCAATGTGTACCTTGACGTTCTGCCTGAAGGTGCGAAGTGCTTCTTAGACGGTCAGCGACCATTGATTCGTATGGCAGGCATGCCCCAGCTTCGGCGCTCCGGTTGACAGAGGTCCTCGAGTCCTCGCCAGAAGCAGAAGAACACCTCTTGCGTCCTTCACCCTTTAGGGGACGACCGGTAGTATAATACTGACGTTGGCGTGCGGTGATTGGGTGGCGGGTTTCCTGCACCTGTCCTTTAATAACTTTGTAAATTGCCAAAGGGTGAATCCAGTCCTGATAAAGGGGTTTCCGCAGGGTTTCCGTTCATGTTTGTTAAGCTTCTGGAGGGTTTCCCTGGGTTTCCCTACAGTTTCGCGAGGGTTTCCGCGGGGTTTCTGGGGGTTTCCGTGGGTTTCCTTAGATTTCGTGCATGTGTTAAAACCTATTGGATGGTTTTGGTAGGTTCCTCAAGGGTTTCGTGAGGGTTTCCGTGGGATTTCGTGCAGTTTTTGAACTTTCCGGAGGTTTTCCTTGAATTTCTCTAAAGTTTTGTGAGGGTTTCCGCGGATGTCCGTGGGTTTTGTCAAGTTTTGCCTTGGTTTTTTAAAAGCTTTCAGATGGTTTCCCTGGGGTTTTCTTAAGGTTTGCGGGGTTTCAGTGGGTTTTGTTAGATTTTGCGTAGGTTTTTGAAGCTCTCGGAAGGTTTTTCTAATGTCTTGTGAAGGTTACCGTGGGTTTTCCATGGTTTTTGACAGCTTTGAAGGGGTTTCCGTGGGTTTCTTAGGGCTGTGTGAGGGTTTCCGCGGGGTTTCTGTGGGTTTTCTTATATAGGTCGTGCGCAGGTCTTTGAAGCTTCCAGTTCAGCTTTGTGAGGGTTCCTGCAAAATCTCCGCGGGGTTTCGATTGGTTTTCTCATGCTTTGCACGGCTTTGGAAAAAGATGTTAGAAGCTTCAGCGAGGGTTTCCATGAGCTTCCATGGCACCATGGATTTCCTCAGCGTTACTTCAAACTTTGGAATTTGTCACATGATGCGGTCGGCGCTCGTCCAGATAGGCAAGATGCAAGCGGCGCAGTGTGTCGTGCGGCTTTGCAGCGCTGCCAGGTGAGGTTGTGGAGGTGGATGCTGATGGCAGGGAGAATCAGAAGTGACGCGGCCAGGCAGCCAGGAGCCGCTGGGGCTAACCCAGCTGTATTTTTCCGCAGGAGTAGGTTTTCCATATGTGCTCCGGGTCTTTGCGCAGGAAATTGTTCCGAGGCCAGATTCTGGGTCCGCTTTTGTGTGCAAAAGTCACGTCCGCTTGTGCGTGGCCTCCTCGGTATTACCAGGATGTGAATAAGTGCGAGCGAAGCGAGCAAACACCAGAGTAAATTCAACAAATTTAACTGATCAAGTATTGATTTTAAGGGTTTTTTCAACATTTTCGGAAACTTCAGAAATTTTGAAAATTCGTTGAATGGTGCTGAATCCAGGGAAGAATTGCAACACGCAACCAAAACAAAAGACAAAGAAGCAAAGGCACCCAGCCTGAAAGAAAGCAGTCTCTGCTCAAATCTTCTTTGCCTTGAATTTCTGTTTGGCCTTATGGAAAATCAAAGACAAGAGAACCCAATCAAAGCTTTGTCAAAAAAAAGTCGAATGGAATGGAAATCGAGACTGGGCGATTCTCAAGTTGTTCTGAGATAGTGTGACTGTTTTTTTTTTCAATGTTAGCAAGAGCTGCAAAAACTTGGTTTGAACCTTTGGAGAAATCGAGAAAAAACTGGAAAGAATTGTGAAACTTGGACAATTTTCTTTAGATTCAGCAGCAGATTCATACACAGCAACAATTTGTTTCTTTTTTTCAGTTCAAATGGCCTTCGCCGTCCGAACAGAATTTTTCTTTTGCTTTTGTTCAATGTTTTCTTTGTTTTTTGTCGAGATGATCTCTCAGTCAAGTTGCAAGCTTTTAGAAAGAGTTCCGAGAAACCGCCCTGAACTAAAACACAAACAGATTTGTTCAGCAAGTGTTTTGGTAAGTGCTGTCAGCCTGGTAAGCTGTCGATTGACCAGAAAGACAGTGAAAAAAAATCGCAATTGGAACCTAAAGATATCCATGAGAATGGCATGTTGTAGTTTCGGCTGTTTTCAGTGTGCATTTGCAAGAGTTGTGGATGTGTGTGTGTGTGTGTGTGTAAGCATGTGTGGTTGCAAAGTGGGGTAGGGTGGTACTGTGGAGGCCACTTTCATGCGGTTGTCTTTTAGCTTGTGTTTAGCAGTCCTAAATGTTGTTCCTTGTTTACAGGAGATTTTGGAGATTTGCGTTGTTTTGCGTTTGTTTGCTATTTTTGCAATGTACTTTTGCTTTTGTTTGCACGTAGACCTGTTTTGCTGGATTTTGTGCCGGATTGTTTTTTCAAGATGCCTTGAGATCTGCAAGACTCTCAGAGACTTTTGCTAATTTTGCGCCTACGGGCCATGAGTCTTCAACAGATTCCTCAAGCAGCTCCTAGGCCACAGCTAGCGTACTTGCGCCATGTCTGCCACGTCGGCGAAAAAAGTGCCCAGACATCGTCCGTAGGGTCCATGTTTGTGCTTCCAAGGTGTCGCAAGCCCTTCGCAACTCGCTCAGCGAAGTACTCAGTGGAGGAGGTTGCCGAGGTCTTCAAGGCCGATTTTTGGCGATGCGAGAGGCTTCACATTCGTTGCAGGGCGCAGGCGCGGCCGGCCGGTGCGCGGCCGGAGGTGTTCAAGCTCATCCGTGCGCTGCTTGGTGGCCTAGCTGCAGTGTATGGTTGTAGCAACAGCCATGCGCGGGGTCAAAGCTTTGGGTGCAAGAAACCAGTCATGCCTTCAGTCAGGTACTTGGGTTGAGTCTGACATGAACCCTGAGGCAGGAAGTCAGTCTTGTTCTATAGCAAGTTGTGACGTGGACGGTGAAGCCAGGCAGACGTAGACTGTATTCCTTTTTCTGAACCCGATTGGTGAAAGACCAATGTGTACCTTGACGTTCTGCCTGAAGGCGCGAAGTGCTTCTTAGACGGTCAGCGACCATTGATTCGTATGGCAGGCATGCCCCAGCTTCGGCGCTCCGGTTGACAGAGGTCCTCGAGTCCTCGCCAGAAGCAGAAGAACGACCGGTAGTATAATACTGACATTGGCGTGCGGTGATTGGGTGGCGGGTTTCCTGCACCTGTCCTTTAATAACTTTGTAAATTGCCAAAGGGTGAATCCAGTCCTGATAAAGGGGTTTCCGCAGGGTTTCCGTTCATGTTTGTTAAGCTTCTGGAGGGTTTCCCTGGGTTTCCCTACAGTTTCGCGAGGGTTTCCGCGGGGTTTCTGGGGGTTTCCGTGGGTTTCCTTAGATTTCGTGCATGTGTTAAAACCTATTGGATGGTTTTGGTAGGTTCCTCAAGGGTTTCGTGAGGGTTTCCGTGGGATTTCGTGCAGTTTTTGAACTTTCCGGAGGTTTTCCTTGAATTTCTCTAAAGTTTTGTGAGGGTTTCCGCGGATGTCCGTGGGTTTTGTCAAGTTTTGCCTTGGTTTTTTAAAAGCTTTCAGATGGTTTCCCTGGGGTTTCCTTAAGGTTTGCGGGGTTTCAGTGGGTTTTGTTAGATTTTGCGTAGGTTTTTGAAGCTCTCGGAAGGTTTTTCTAATGTCTTGTGAAGGTTACCGTGGGTTTTCCATGGTTTTTGACAGCTTTGAAGGGGTTTCCGTCGTGGGTTTCTTAGGGCTGTGTGAGGGTTTCCGCGGGGTTTCTGTGGGTTTTCTTATATAGGTCGTGCGCAGGTCTTTGAAGCTTACAGTTCAGCTTTGTGAGGGTTCCTGCAAAATCTCCGCGGGGTTTCGATTGGTTTTCTCATGCTTTGCACGGCTTTGGAAAAAGATGTTAGAAGCTTCAGCGAGGGTTTCCATGAGCTTCCATGGCACCATGGATTTCCTCAGCGTTACTTCAAGCTTTGGAATTTGTCACATGATGCGGTCGGCGCTCGTCCAGATAGGCAAGATGCAAGCGGCGCAGTGTGTCGTGCGGCTTTGCAGCGCTGCCAGGTGAGGTTGTGGAGGTGGATGCTGATGGCACAGGGAGAATCAGAAGTGACCGCTGGGGCTAACCCAGCTGTATTTTTCCGCAGGAGTAGGTCCGAGTAGGTTTTCCATATGTGCTCCGGGTCTTTGCGCAGGAAATTGTTCCGAGGCCAGATTCTGGGTCCGCTTTTGTGTGCAAAAGTCACGTCCGCTTGTGCGTGGCCTCCCCGGTGCCCGTTTCTATTATGTTGATCACTTCCGCAAGAAAGCTGCCTGTGGAGGGTCGTTGTTCTTTAAAAAAAATTCTCCACGCTAGGAGCTTGCCTGTGGGTCAGAGTTGCTGTAGCGTCGCAATCTGGGGAGCGCAGGGGCTCGAAAAATGCAGATTTAGCGACACCAAATTTGGGGCCGCCAGGCGGCCCCAATTTTGGGGTCGCAGTTCCAGCCTTTTCATGTATTTACACATTATAATAAGGGAAGCTGGGTGCATTTCGTGGCCCGATTTTTGGGGCCGCGAGACGGCCCCATTTTTGGGGTCGCAAGTTTGAGCCCTGGGCTCACGCAGCTGGGTCTCGTCAGCGTGCCTGCGCCTGCCCTTGTTCCAGGAAGCTTGGGGAGCAGCGTGCAGAACATAAGCTTGGGGATCAGGGGCTTGTCCGAAGCAGCTGCTTGCTTTTGTAATGCTGCAGCAGAAAGGGAGCTGCAACGGTGCCCGTTTCTATGATGTTGATCACTTCCGCAAGAAAGCTGCCTGTGGAGGGTCGTTGTTCTTTAAAAAAAAATTCTCCACGCTAGGAGCTTGCCTGTGGGTCAGAGTTGCTGTAGCGTCGCAATCTGGGGAGCGCAGGGGCTCGAAAAATGCAGATTTAGCGACACCAAAATTGGGGCCGCCAGGCGGCCCCAATTTTGGGGTCGCAGTTCCAGCCTTTTCATGTATTTACACATTATAATAAGGGAAGCTGGGTGCATTTCGTGGCCCCATTTTTGGGGCCGCGAGATGGCCCCATTTTTGGGGTCGCAAGTTTGAGCCCTGGGCTCACGCAGCTGGGTCTCGTCAGCGTGCCTGCGCCTGCCCTTGTTCCAGGAACCTTGGGGAGCAGCGTGCAGAACATAAGCTTGGGGATCAGGGGCTTGTCCGAAGCAGCTGCTTGCTTTTGTAATGCTGCAGCAGAAAGGGAGCTGCAACTGTGGAGGCCACTTTCATGCGGTTGTCTTTTAGCTTGTGTTTAGCAGCCCTAAATGTTGTTCCTTGTTTACAGGAGATTTCGGAGATTTGCGTTGTTTTGCGTTTGTTTGCTATTTTTGCAATGTATTTTTGCTTTTGTTTGCACGTAGACCTGTTTTGCTGGATTTTGTGCCGGATTGTTTTTTCAAGATGCCTTGAGATCTGCAAGACTCTCAGAGACTTTTGCTAATTTTTGCGCCTACGGGCCATGTGTCTTCAACAGATTGCATCTGAGCCGCTGCTCGCTGAGCGCTCTTGCCTCAAGCAGCTCCTAGGCCACAGCTAGCGTACTTGCGCCATGTCTGCCACGTCGGCGAAAAAAGTGCCCAGACATAGTCCGTAGGGTCCATGTTTGTGCTTCCAAGGTGTCGCAAGCCCTTCGCAACTCGCTCAGCGAAGTACTCAGTGGAGGAGGTTGCCGAGGTCTTCAAGGCCGATTTTTGGCGATGCGAGAGGCTTCACATTCGTTGCAGGGCGCAGGCGCGGCCGGCCGGTGCGCGGCCGGAGGTGTCCAAGCTCATCCGTGCGCTGCTTGGTGGCCTAGCTGCAGTGTATGGTTGTAGCAACAGCCATGCGCGGGGTCAAAGCTTTGGGTGCAAGAAACCAGTCATGCCTTCAGTCAGGTCCTTGGGTTGAGTCTGACATGAACCCTGAGGCAGGAGGTCAGTCTTGTTCTATAGCAAGTTGTGACGTGGACGGTGAAGCCAGGCAGACGTAGACTGTATTCCTTTTTCTGAACCCGATTGGTGAAAGACCAATGTGTACCTTGACGTTCTGCCTGAAGGCGCGAAGTGCTTCTTGGACGGTCAGCGACCATTGATTCGTATGGCAGGCATGCCCCAGCTTCGGCGCTCCGGTTGACAGAGGTCCTCGCCAGAAGCAGAAGAACACCTCTTGCGTCCTTCACCCTTTAGGGGACGACCGGTAGTATAATACTGACATTGGCGTGCGGTGATTGGGTGGCGGGTTTCCTGCACCTGTCCTTTAATAACTTTGTAAATTGCCAAAGGGTGAATCCAGTCCTGATAAAGGGGTTTCCGCAGGGTTTCCGTTCATGTTTGTTAAGCTTCTGGAGGGTTTCCCTGGGTTTCCCTACAGTTTCGCGAGGGTTTCCGCGGGGTTTCTGGGGGTTTCCGTGGGTTTCCTTAGATTTCGTGCGTGTGTTAAAACCTATTGGATGGTTTTGGTAGGTTCCTCAAGGGTTTCGTGAGGGTTTCCGTGGGATTTCGTGCAGTTTTTGAACTTTCCGGAGGTTTTCCTTGAATTTCTCTAAAGTTTTGTGAGGGTTTCCGCGGATGTCCGTGGGTTTTGTCAAGTTTTGCCTTGGTTTTTTAAAAGCTTTCAGATGGTTTCCCTGGGGTTTTCTAAGGTTTGCGGGGTTTCAGTGGGTTTTGTTAGATTTTGCGTAGGTTTTTGAAGCTCTCGGAAGGTTTTTCTAATGTCTTGTGAAGGTTACCGTGGGTTTTCCATGGTTTTTGACAGCTTTGAAGGGGTTTCCGTGGGTTTCTTAGGGCTGTGTGAGGGTTTCCGCGGGGTTTCTGTGGGTTTTCTTATATAGGTCGTGCGCAGGTCTTTAAAGCTTCCAGTGGAGCTTTGTGAGGGTTCCTGCAAAATCTCCGCGGGGTTTCGATTGGTTTTCTCATGCTTTGCGGCTTTGGAAAAAGATGTCAGAAGCTTCAGCGAGGGTTTCCATGAGCTTCCATGGCACCATGGATTTCCTCAGCGTTACTTCAAGCTTTGGAATTTGTCACATGATGCGGTCGGCGCTCGTCCAGATAGGCAAGATGCAAGCGGCGCAGTGTGTCGTGCGGCTTTGCAGCGCTGCCAGGTGAGGTTGTGGAGGTGGATGCTGATGGCACAGGGAGAATCAGAAGTGACCGCTGGGGCTAACCCAGCTGTATTTTTCCGCAGGAGTAGGTCCGAGTAGGTTTTCCATATGTGCTCTGGGTCTTTGCGCAGGAAATTGTTCCGAGGCCAGATTCTGGGTCCGCTTTTGTGTGCAAAAGTCACGTCCGCTTGTGCGTGGCCTCCCCGGTACTCTGGTTGAAGGTGCCTTTTTGCAGCCAAGTTAAGGCGTTTTTCCACCAAAAAACACATGCGCTAATTCTACTCCGGTCGAAGAAAGCGTTTTTTGAGTGTTTTTTGAATTTAAAAAAACCATAAGACAGCTTGGGTTAAAGGTGCTGTTTTGGAGCCAAGTTGAGCGATTTTTTAGCAATGAACACCTTCTCCTTGCTCAGGTTGAAGGTGGTGTTTTTGGAGCCAAGTTGAGCGTTTTTTTTTTAATGAACACCACCTCCTCGCACCTCTCTCACTCAAAAGAGCCATTTTAAAGCGTTTTGGAGCGTTTTTTTGGCTCAAAAAAAACCCCCCCCATAAGCCTACTTTCTATATTATTACAGGTTGCAAAGCTACTGAAGATGGCCTTTGACCAGCACTCACACCAACCGGGGATCACCCTCCCTCTCCAGTGGACCGACGCGTGGACAGTCTGGCTTCCGAAACCGGGAAACCCTCATCCCTTTGGCCAATCGGCCTTATGTCTCCTGATGCTAAAACCCTTGCGGAGCTTCTCAAAGTGAGACTTTCTAAGCTGATTCGGCCCCAGCTGCCGCAGTTTGCCTACCAGCCGGGGAGGGATTTGTACAACGCTTTGGCCAGAGTGCAGGTTTGGATTGAAAACTTCAAAAGGTGTTATGGCCGGGAAACAGTAGCAAATTCGCTCAAAGGGATAGGGAGGAAGTTCTGCCAAGGCGGTGGCATCTTCGACAAATCCTATTGATGCTACGATACAACGTATTAGGCACAAACTTGAAAAACTTCGAGTTGCAGAACCGTGTATTATCAACCAACCACAAACTCTTAGTATTGGAAAAATATGCTACAGCAACTTACCACCCACCCCCGCTGCCACCATTGCCGCTGCCACCGATGCCAGCACCCACTACCGGGAGGTGTGCCAGAGACGCCGCCGCGCTTGCCAAGGGGAGCGGCGTTGGGGTTACTTTCCGCCGCGGTTGCCAAGCACAAGGAGCTGGTCTGTCGTCACCGACCGGAAGATGGAGTTGAATTCCCGTCAACCAAGACAATAAGGCAGCATAGGGGCAGAGTTTTCAAGGCACAGTGCATTCATTGCGGTCTTAAAACTGGCTCATGGGACGCTCTAAGGAATCACGTCCTCAACAAGTCTGTGGCTGGCAGCAGCAACCCCGCCGCGCTCGGGAAGCCAAGCAACAGAACGTCGCTTCTTCCCTAGCGGGCACCCAGAGAGGGAACCGGAAGTGCTTGGAGGGCGCTGAAGACATCCTCCCTGAAACCTGATTGCTCGGAAACCACCGGCACATTCCGCCCATAATCCTGAGATCCCGCTGTTGCGAAGAACAGAAGTGGCAAGGCAGCTACTACAGTTGGAATCTAAGACGCAGATCGTCAGAGACCATGCTAGGAGTCTTATTCAGCATTGCGGGTTCTGTGGACAGTGATTGCCAAGAAAGGCTCAGAAGCACATAAAGAGAAAGCACCCCCACATCTGGCATGCAAGCATTGGCAACTTGGCATCAAGTTGGGGCGCCGGAAACGGCCCCCGTCACCAGAGATGTGCGAGCATGCATCACTGCTAGGTTCCTTGCCAGGCAATTAAGCCAGACACCCACAAGGGCAGAACACATTTAAAGCTGGGACAAAGAGGTAATTGACATGCTGACACGGCACTGTGGACTTTGCCTTTAGACTGTGCCAACCAGCAGCAGAAGGCCCGATTACGGCCCCAACTTACCTGGCAAGGCAAGTACAAGTTCTGACCAAGTACGTCAGCCAGCACGATGGCGCTGCAGCTGCTGGAGGCGGACAGAAGTTGGGTTCTCTGGATGGATCTGGAGCGCTGGGCATCATACCCCAACTGGTCAAGACTGCGGCCACTTGGAAGGAGAGCCAAGAAAACAAGTGCACCTGCAGCCTACAGGCTCTTCTTGGAGCACTTCTGCTGGAGCTTGCAAGAATGGAAGGCGACAAGGCAGCATAGGCGCCGCTCATTTAGAAGAAGATGCTTCGCGGAACCAATGGCGTGGTCGTACACGCGCTGGAATCCGGAAAAGAAGCTTTAGAAGCCCAGGAAGGGCAACGCGCTTGCTCATCACGTAAAGAAAGCAGTCCAAATGCTGATAAGGGAAGTTATCAAATGTCATTTAGAGATTCCATTCTAGGCGGGGTCAAGGAAGACAGGCCAGGAGCCACGACGTTCGTGCTGACAGTCTCCCTGGATGCCGAAGCCCGGCCCAAACATCAACAAAGCGCTGCAGGCCCTCACGGAGTCCGCGGCCACCACGCTCATCGGTGCAAGAATCCGCCCGGAGAGAAGTCACAAGCCACTGCCGGCGACAGCGGGCCATCGATGCAACGAGGAGGCAGTGAGACCTTCTCGCCAAAGTATTTTTACAAGGCACGTTGGGTTTGGAGCGTCTTCCAGAGGGCGTGTTACACCGTGATCTCGCAAAAAAAACATGCCCCGGGAAGCTGCACGGTCCCAATACCCCCGTCAAACATAGTGATCGAGGTCCAAATTCAGGGAGATCACGGAGCGCAGGAAAATGGCTGAAGGAGCCAGCACAGGAGGCGGACGCCAAATCCCGCAGCCAGGGGAAACCCGAATGCCGGGACACCAACACTGGGCACTACCGATGCTTCTGTCTTAAACCACAATCCCACTTTTCTAAGGTTGAGAAGATTGCTGAGGCCTTTGACAAAGGAGCCGCGAATTCGGCCCTACAACTGGTAGATGATGGTAGGACACCATCTAATGCCACAGCCAGGGATGTACAGCGGAGAAATCTTTTCTTTGTGCGGCAATAGTCCGAGCCGCCATGGAAGGCGGTAGGTGTCCGGCGCGCCGTAAGAGGCCACACCAACTGTGTGTGTTGCGCCCGCAGAATCACTGAGTCAGTGAACGCGTTGGAATGAATGAAAAAGACTTTCCTTCAGGGGAGAGGGTCTCAAAATACTGAAGCTGGCTGGTGCATCTTGCGTGGAACCTTTTCCACAGGATGAAGAGTTCATCCGGTCTGTGCGTGCCTCCAAGTCGTGAAGTCGGGGGTTTGCTCGGGACTTGATAGACACGGTGTGTGTGTGGCCTGTGCCGTGTCTTTTTGGGGTGGACGGCGAGCGATGAGCTGTTCATCCGTGCTCGCCCGAGTCCGCGTGTGTAGCCCGCAGATCTTACCCCCGATCTTCGTTGTGGAGGAAAAAGAGACCGTGGATTGAATGTGAATATGATTTCACTTTGATGATTGATAACATTTATGTGGGATTAGATGCTCAAACATATTTGTGAAGGCTGCACTTCCCCATATACAATTTATAAGTTGAAGATAATTTTCTGCGTGCAGACTTTTCTTTCAACCAAATAAATTGTACAGCCCTAATTTGATTAGGGCGTAGGGGAAGTTGCTGAGAGCATGTTGCGAGGCATCTTGATTTCCCTGGTTTGTACAAAACGGGCTAAAAGTTTTAATAGTGTGCTCACATCATTTGAGGCTGAACTGCAAGAGGGTCCTTTGATGCATGGCTCCAAATTGTACAGGTGAAAGTTGAGTTTGTGGGAAATTTCACAAGCTTGCGTTTTTCCATGTCAGATTGAACCTTGTGATTGATGCGGTTCAAGTTTTGGTGAACGCACGAATTTTTGATCCCACCCCACCCACCCGGGGTTTGCTCGGGACTTGATAGGCACGGTGTGTGGCCTGTGCCGTGTCTTTGGGGTGGACGGCGAGCGATGAGCTGTTCATCCGTGCTCGCCCGAGTCCGCGTGTGTAGCCCGCAGATCTTACCCCCGATCTTCGTTGTGGAGGAAAAAGAGACCGTGGATTGAATGTGAATATGATTTCACTTTGATGATTGATAACATTTATGTGGGATTAGATGCTCAAACATATTTGTGAAGGCTGCACTTCCCCATATACAATTTATAAGTTGAAGATAATTTTCTGCGTGCAGACTTTTCTTTCAACCAAATAAATTGTACAGCCCTAATTTGATTAGGGCGTAGGGGAAGTTGCTGAGAGCATGTTGCGAGGCATCTTGATTTCCCTGGTTTGTACAAAACGGGCTAAAAGTTTTAATAGTGTGCTCACATCATTTGAGGCTGAACTGCAAGAGGGTCCTTTGATGCATGGCTCCAAATTGTACAGGTGAAAGTTGAGTTTGTGGGAAATTTCACAAGCTTGCGTTTTTCCATGTCAGATTGAACCTTGTGATTGATGCGGTTCAAGTTTTGGTGAACGCACGAATTTTTGATCCCACCCCACCCACCCGGGGTTTGCTCGGGACTTGATAGGCACGGTGTGTGGCCTGTGCCGTGTCTTTGGGGTGGACGGCGAGCGATGAGCTGTTCATCCGTGCTCGCCCGAGTCCGCGTGTGTAGCCCGCAGATCTTACCCCCGATCTTCGTTGTGGAGGAAAAAGAGACCGTGGATTGAATGTGAATATGATTTCACTTTGATGATTGATAACCTTTATGTGGGATTAGATGCTCAAACATATTTGTGAAGGCTGCACTTCCCCTATACAATTTATCAGTTGAAAGTGCAATGCTTTGTATGTTGCAAGCGCGCTGCGCCACAAGCAAGCTAGCCCGAGCGCAACATCCATGCTGCACATCTTAGCGGCTTAGCATGCCTGACCGAGTTTTGCCTGGCCCAAGTAACATCGCCGCTTTCCATTTTGCAGGGCGGTAGTGGTAGATTGACATAGTCTCATGCAATGCTGTGCGGTGCAGTGTTGCCAAGCTTCCACGTTGGACGACAAGCACGTTATCACAATTTACCAGGAGCAAATCTTGTTGCCTGACAGGGACGAGTCTGAACTACTTGTTGAGCCACGGCAAGACAAGGACGTGGTCGAAGAATGCAGCTCGAAATCCCTCACTGCATTCGGTGAACATATTCCTGTAACTGACGGGGCTGCCAAGACCGCAAGATCGAAGGGCCAACGAGTATCCTTTATCAAACTCTTTTCGCAAGTTGATGCTGCGGAAGCCCTAGTGTTGGCTGTTGGCCTTGTGAGTGCTGTTTGCCACGGGAGTGCCCACCCGTTCATGACTGTTATACTCGGTGATTTCATCAGCACCTTCAGCAACGGAAGTGCTGAGGAGGCACTGCTCGAAACTGAGCGGCTATGCCTCATGATGTGTCTTGTCGGCGGAGCAGCGATGATAGCAGCGACTCTGCAAGGGGGATGCTTCAAGATCTTCTGTGAGTCACAGACCACGAAGTTCCGAATCATGTACTTCCAAGATGTGTTGCACCAGGACGTCAGCTGGTTCGACACGAAGGAGGTCTCCGCGCTGCCGGCCGAGATCGAGAATGACTTGTCCCAGATCCAAGATGGCCTTGGTGACAAGCTTGGCAATGGCATCATGGCGTTTTCAGCTTTCGCTGGCAGCTTTGGAGTGGCATTCAGCATCGGCTGGCAATTGGGCCTCGTTCTCACTGCAATGCTTCCACTGCTGCTTCTGGGATCTTACTTTCTAAGTCAGGCTTACAAACAGGTGCAGATGGAGTCTCAGGCATGGTACAGCAAATCGGCGAGCGTCGTGGAGGAGTGCCTTTACGGCATACGCACTGTGGTGGCCTTCGGTGGCGAGCAGAGGGAGCTCGCAAGGTTCACTTCGGCGGTCACCTTGACACGCAAAGCGGGAATCTGGAACGGTGTCAAGATGGGCTTGGGCACTGGCTATTGCTGGTTCATGGAGTATGCAAACTACGCCCTAGCTTTCTTTGTGGGAATGACTTTTGCTTACAATCGGGACATCAACCCCGGAACTGGGGAGGTGTGGAAGACTGGCGACATCATGCCCTTTGCCAGCATCCTTGAATCCAGTAAACTCCGTAGACGTCTCGGCCTTGGCCCAATCTAGCCCCCTTAACGAGGCTTCCCTGCTGAACAGAAGTCACTAGTGTAAATGTTTGGAGATGTATGCTGGGAATTCTGATGTTTTCGGGCCTGGCGCAGTCACCCCAGGTCCATTTTCTTCAGCATCTACAACGGTAGCTTCATGTTGGGTCAGATCAACCCGAGCATCAAGGCCCGACCCCACGTCCCGCAAACTCGGAAAAGGTGGTTCCTTGCCCCTGAAGGCCATGGAGGCTGCCAGGATGGCGACAGAGCATGTTTTCGAGGTGCGGTGAGCAGTGATTGCACGCTTTGTGACTTGTAGTGTAGCTCTGTAGTTGGCTTGGGCCGGCAGGTTCATGGGAGACAGTACAGCCAGCTTGCCATCCAGCGCTGGGACAGGGACGAGCGAAAGGACATCGCCGACGTTGAGACGTTTGCTTTTGACCAGGTGCACTTCCACTACCCAGCACGACCGAACGTGAGAATCCTGTACAATGTGTCACTTACCATTCGTCGCGGACAGAAGGTGGGGGCACTTTTCCAAAGCATGGCTCGAAAGGCGAGTTTTGATATTTTTGATCTCACCCACTTCACCCTCTAGAATGCCAGGCTCAGCATGTTGACATTCCTAGGTGGCCTTCGTGGGCGAGTCAGGGTCTGGCAAGAGTACTCTCCTTGCCCTCCTTGAACGCTTCTATGATCCGACGTCCGGCGCCATCTACGTGAACGGCTGCGACATGCGCACCTTGAAGAACCTGCGGCGGAGTAGGTTGAGCAGGTTTTTGTGCATTCGTCCGAGTCTTTCACAATCTTGTGTCGTTCTGAACTCACAAGTCGGGGATTGCCCAAGTATCAAGGATTGGCGCGCTTCGCAAGTGCATTGGCTACGTGGGTCAGGAGCCCGTGCTTTTCTCACAGTCTATCCAGGCAAACATCATGCTGGGGAGGCTCGGCTGCAACTTCACCGTGCGCGCGTCATCACGAGCCCTTCGCGCTTTGTCTTGTGCTTCCCACACCTACCCTCATCTGTAAATTTTCCGTAAGTGGTGAAGCCAACAGCTCGCTTTCCGTAGATGCCTTGCAAAGGAACCCCAGGGCCACGAAGGAACAGTTTCAGCAAGCTTGCATGGATGCGCAACTGGACTTTGTCGACGATCTTCTTGAGAAGTACAGCACCTTCGTGGGGGCCGGTGCCTTGCAGAGAAAGCTTGGGACATGTACAGAAGACAATGTGACAAAGAGTTGAGACGAAGTTTACACTGTGAATCCCTAAGTCCCTAAGTCTAACCATTGGCTCTCGCAGTTCGGCAGGTTGGGGAAGTAGAAGGATACCGATGCCCGAAAAGGCGCACAGGCCCAAAGGCCCACAGGCCCAAAGGCCCAAAGGCCTTCGAAGCCCTTGAAGGCCTCTGTGTCAAGCCCTAGGTGGCGGCCAGCTGTCCGGGGGACAGAAGCAGAGGATCGCTCTGGCAAGGCAGCGTGCTCTCTTTTTGTTTCTCGAAACCATGGCGAGAACCTTCTCGTGGAAGATCTCTTTCTTGCACCAGATGCGTTCATTCAGAGCTTGCAGGGATGCCTTGAGGTTGTTGGGACTCAGTTGGGATGGCCTGCATTGCCCTGTGAGGGCCTTGCTGAAAGAGGCTTCCTTCCTCTTCTTGGATGAGGCGACAAGTGCCCTGGACAACGCTTCCGAGAAGATGATCCAGCAGACAATCGACAGAATTAGCGCCCAGACGAAAGGTTTGGGAATCGTCAGCATCGCGCACCGCCTCAGCACGATCCGCAACTCGGACATGATATACGTTCTGAGCAGAGGCCAGGTCGTGGAGCAGGGGACGCACGAAAGCCTCATGAAAGAGAACGGCGTGTACCATGCGCTCGTCGCGGCGCAAGAATCCTCGAACTCCTCGGAAGAAGCGGAAGCCGAGCAGGAAACCGAGCAGGAAACCGAGCAGCCCGAGGCCGAGCTGCCCCACTGGCACACGGCCGCCATGCTGCAGGCGAAATTCCCCAACGGCCCCAACGGCCCCAACGAGTCCGAGACGGATCGTAAGGAGCCCGAGGAGAAGCAGGACGTTGAGCACATGCGACAGAAGAAAATAGCGGCCGACTACAGAGTTCCCATGTTGCGGCTCCTCAGCTACAACAAGCCAGAGTGGCCATTCTTCGTGCCAGCAGTGCTGGGAGCTCTAATCGAAGGGTCAGCCATGCCAGTTTGCTCTGTTGTGCTGGTGCGATCAATGGATGCCTTTAACAAGCTGGGGACAGAGGCAGGTGCAAGATGTCAAAACTCAGGGAATGTGTCCATGTCTGGGTTGTAAGTTCACAATAGCCTCATGATCACTGTCAACCCTAAACCCTAAACCCTAAACCCTAAACCCTAAACCCTAAACCCTAAACCCTAAACCCTAAACCCTAAACCCATCTGTCAATTTGTTTTCGTACCATTTGGAGGCCCTCAGAGATGAGGGCCACGACGAGATCTCCTTCACTTGCATACTCTTCCTCCTCATCGCGTCCTCGGTCCTGGTCGGCTGCGTCTTCGAGCACCTCTGTTTCATTGGGGGAAAAAGATTTTAAATGGGAACCTGCCAAAGACAGGCACTGCTTCGCCCCTTTTGCCTCGCAAATCCAAGGCACGGTGGTTTCGCCATTCTGGCCGAGTCGATGACGCAAAGGCTTCGGGTGGCGATCCTCAAGGCTATCTTTTGCCAGGAGATTCGGGGCGCCTTGTGTCTGCTGATGTGTTGTTGAGCAGCCTGCGACCACGTGGGTGGCGGTGTTTTCTTCAACTTGTGAGTGTACCGGTACAAGGCTCAGCAGAAAGTAGGTTCAGCGCGGATGCGGCTTCGGCCACGAGCCTGATGTTGAATGCAGAGGTATTGGCTGTTTGTCAACCTACGGTCTCAAGGAACCAAACCGCAGTCGTATAGGATTCAAGCCTGAACCTGATTCCTAAACCCTATTCTGTCAGGATTTAAGTGCAAACCTTATTCTTATCCCTATTCGCTTAGCATTTATACGGGCTTAAGACACAATTCCTAAACCTTGATCGTTTAGGATTTAGGAAAACATGTTCCTAAATCTTTTTCGTTTTTCCAGGAACAAGCCTATTCGCTTACAGTTTTTGCCAGTACGACTTAAGCTTTCGTTGTGGGCACCCCAGGCTTTGACCAATTCTTGGAGAAATGTGGATCAAATTTCCCTTGCAGAAAGGACGCCGGCCCAAAGTTCGTATAGGATCTAGGCCTTAACTTAATCCTGCTCCAGATGATGTTTTGCTGGCAGAATCCCTGTTCACATCTGGGAGCCCGGGGAAGTTTGGGCATGCATCGATGTGAGCGGTGGGGTCAGGGCGGTCAGGGCGGTCGGGAAAGAGATCGTAGTCTCTTTGGAGCCATCTTCTTGAATTAACAGCAAGCTGGTGAGTGGAAGTCCTTCTTGTCGGTGCTGAGTGAGAACCGCTTGGAAGAGGGATCGAGGGCGAGGCACGAACTCCCGAACCCTCCAGTCACCTGTTTGACGGTCATCTCAGACACAAGGCATGAAGCGCCAGGACCCCTTCGAAGGGTCTTGCATCGGGCCAGAAACTGACAACACGAGGAGGCCGTTCGCCGGGGCAGTGCGGGGAAACACACTGTGGGTGGTGTGAGATCGATGGGGTCGGAGGGCTGGTGTGTGGAGGGCGGGGGCGGTTCGGGGGCGGTTCGGGGGCGGTTCGGGCACGCAGCAGGTGATGCATTGCGCAGACAGTGTACAATGGTTTAACATTCTGTTTTACGAAGGAAATTGGCTTCCATGACGACGCGGAGAACACCCCGGGCATGATGTCCAAGGCAGCTCTCACAATGTCAATTGGCTTTTGTGAATATGCTTTCACCGGCAAAGATTAGGTTTAAATCTCAAGCTCTCCGAACTTGTCCGGATGCTGTTGCCATCGGTGCAGGGGAGATGTAACAGGGAGGTAAGGGATCATATGGCCAATGAAACTACTTTTAGATGATGCCCCATGCGGCGTGTAATCTTCGATGGCGCTGAACATGTCGAGCCGAGCTCAAGGCATGCCGAGACCCGGAAGTCAAGTTTAAACATCCTGAGAAAAACCCCGAACTGGTAAACGATCCGTCATTACGATTCCATCTGCTTGCTACTGCTCTTCCTCTATAGATCTTGTTCTGGAAAGGGACGTTGCTCGAACAGCTAGCGTGGCCTTTGCTCTCTACTACCCCCTATTTCCCCCCTTAAAAAATCTTGATGAGGCTTCAAACCATCCCCCAAATAACCTTAGTTTATGTTTCTTTGCCTTCCAGCTCGGAGGCGCTGGAGCTCTGGACCTTCCGTGTGAGCATGCTTTGCAAGGCCATCGGCGCCAAGGCTGCCATGATGAGCTCCGTAGCCGTTGGCATCGCGATTGCCTTCGCCTTTTGCTGGCAGATGGCCTTGGTCTTGCTGGGCTCGGTTCCCATCATGGCAGCTGCCAACGCGGTGCAGGCACTGGCAGTGGTGAAGGCCTCGAAGCTGGAGAACGAAAGCGTCAGGCTTGCAGGGCAGATTGTGAACGACTCGGTGATGAATGCCCGGACAGTCCACGCCCTGGGCGCGGAGAAGGACTTGGTGCAAGTCTACATCTCAATGGTCTCCCAAATCACTCAAAACATGTGGAGGCGGAATCTTCTGGCAGGCCTTGGCTTCGGGATTGCCAATGCTGTGATCTTCTTCGTCCTTGCCGGGGGCTTCTACTACGCCTCCTTCCTGGTGAGTGAGGGCGTGGTCAGCTTCAAGGGTGCCATGACGGCTTTCACGGGCATCGTTTATGCCGGCATGGGCGCGGGGCAGGCGGCCATGTTCATGGGCGACGCAGCAAAGGCCAAGGCCCGCGGATGTAGATGAAAGAGTTCCATCTCAAGTCACGCTTCCAGTCGCATCTCTGTTGGCAGGTGGCCTGCCACGACATGTTCAAGCTTCTGGACCGCGTGTCCAAGATAAACGGGCTGGAGCCCGAGGGCGAAGCTCCAAGTGAGCTGGATGCCGGAACTCTTGAATTCGAGGCCGTTGGCTTCGTGTACCCCTTCCGGCCGGAGGTGCAGGTACTCAAGCGCATGACTTTCCGGATTGAAGCAGGACAGTCCGTAGGCTTGGTGGGCCCTTCCGGAGGTGGAAAGACCACAGTGATGTCTCTCATCCAGCGCTTTTACGATCCCCAAGAGGGCGGCGTGTACATTGGGAAGGCCCGCAAGCCTCTCAATGAGCTGAACATTCGCTGGTGGCGCCGGCAGATTGGCTTTGTCGAGCAAGAGCCCATGCTGTTCAATACCACTGTGCGCAACAACATCTTGTATGGCCTGGAAGAGGGTGAATCCGTGTCCGAGGAGCACATCAAAAGATGCGAGGAAATGTGCAACCTCGAGCGCCCGAACCAAGCTCCGCAAAGTTTTTGTTGTTTTGGTTTCAAAGCTGCCCCTGAATGTTCTTGATGGATTTCTGTTGCATTTCGACCTTCTTTCCTCGCGCGCTTTTGAGGTTCCTCTACAAGCCTGGGAACCGTGGCCTAGCCACGGAGGTCGACGATTCAGTCAGGGTTGAGATATACAGTGATATACATGCATACCATACTATCAGCCATATTGTAAGTTATGTTACTAGTGACTAGTGTATTGCTATCGCTTCTGCTTGTCACCTGTCTGCAGGTCGGGCCCCGGGGCTCCCATCTCTCCGGCGGACAGAAGCAGCGTGTGTCCATATGCCGAGCACTCATCCGCAACCCCGCGCTGATTCTGGGCCAGATTTTGCCCCAAACAGTCGACTGTTGGTGTCCTCAATTCCTTCTGATGATTTCCGACTGGTGGAGATAGTTTCCATATGTTTCCATATGTTTCCACATGTTTCCCACCCATACTGTTTGGGGTTTTCGCCGGCACTGATCAAGTTGTGCGTGTCGATGAGGCAGCTGTTGAGAACCAAACTGTTCACCCCCCGCATTTGGGCCTGTCCTGCCTCAACGCGAAGAAGAAAACAGCAGGGTGAAGAGAAGTCTCCTGCCAACTTTGTTTGACCCTCATAACACCACCGGGTAAATCTGGTTGGGATCTGGCCCGCGCATCTAGCTGCGCGCTGTGGGTCCAATGGGGTTGCTGTCCTCCCGAACCTCCCTGATCATCTTGTGCCTGGGGTGTGGTTTTCACCAGCTCTTTTCTCGGAATGTAGACCTCGGTTTCAAGCCCAAAGCTTCAGCGCCAAGGATGCTCATGGATGAAGCTACCAGCGCCCTCGATTCACAAAGCGAAGCACTGGTTCAGAAAGCTACTTGGTATGAACCCTGGCCGTCTCCGAGTTTACCCTGGCTTTCGTGGCTGAAGAGCACGGGCTTCACATAGCGAGACCTTGAGACATCGGTTTTGGGTTTCGGGTTTCGGTACTTGCTCCGAATCAAACTAGTGGGCCCCAAACTGTCGATCTTCAAGACATGAGAGCATTCAGCTATGGTGCTTGATTCCATGACAGAACCTAATGGCCGCCATCATGGCAACGAAAAGTCTACTTTATCTGCCTGCTTCTGTAAGCTCAATCTGTCGGCCGTTGGTTCAGCTGGCTGAGGCACTGCAGGCTACCCGCCGTGGTCGCACATTCATCGCGGTCGCCCACCGACGCTCAGAGCCGTCTTCTTTCCTTGAACCCGAAATCTAGCCAAGCGGCAACCAACCTGACAAGCGTGATAGTGATCAAACAGTGTCAACGACGAACCACTGTCCTCTGTTCAAATCTAGAATCGCGACGCTCGAGTACGTCTAGCTTCGGGAACTAATCATCGTCGAGATATTGTTTTCTGGACGGAAATCCAGAATCTAAGTAGCGCGCTCTATGAAGGCGTATAGGCACCTTTATACACCCGTTCTGCGTGCCCTTAACAAGCTTTGCACAAAGGACTTTCGACCATCTCGGACTGCGATGTCATCCTCGTGAGTGCCGATGGCTGCATCGTTGAATCCGGCACGCACGCGCAGCTCATGGCCTTGGAGGGTGTCTACTACAAGCTGCAACTTAAATCACAAGATAGCAAACGCCAATAAGCGACAAGGTCCAACGTGAGCGGTGCTGAGGCTTCTTGTTCTCTGCCTGAGTTGCTAGTGATAAAACTTCTTCACCAAAGACATTGCCATTCGGCGAGTGCACTTTCATGGATGGCGTATGTTGGCATAAGCGTAGCCATGCAGCAGTGAAATCAACTCGGGCATGTTCCTGCAACATTCTTAGTGTTCCCTGCGTTTGGCATGTTGACAGCATTATTAATTTGCCAAGGGATGTTGTATAGCAAATTTTTGTGATCAGCTCCGCAATCGGCGGAGGGTCTTTGTCAGCCGACTTGCAAATGCAACGTCTGCGCGGTTTTTGCCGGCTGCCGCAACACTTGCGCAATCAGCTGCCCGTCACTTACATGTGCATGTTGTCGACGACGCAGCAAATATATGGAAGGGGGAGCGCTGCAGAAGGGCCTTCCTACCTAAGACGCAAACTTGAGAATGCAACATGCTTCCTGTTTGCAGGTTGTTCTCATTGCCAGGTGTTGCTTGAGTTGTTGTCGAAGACGGCTACAGTGTGGGAGTGGTGGATTGTTGCAGTGTTGCACGGCGATAGCGTGGAGGGTATAGGCAGAGGGCGGCGACTTGAGCTGTTGCGCATGGTGCAAGGTGAGGCACTGATCCAACACCATGGTCCTGAGTACTGCATGTACTTGCTGGCTTTGGATAGTATATCGGCGCGGGCAATGCATTCTCCAAACCTGGATAAGCCTACGGCCCATGGCTGTTTCGTCCACCTCATGACATCAACCTCACAGGGTTCCTATCCACACTGTGCCGACCATGCGCTTCCAGCAATACAACCCATGTTGGTTTTGCCGCGATGTCGAAAGTGTACAAGAGCTTCGTCGAAATGCTGCTTAGTCATGCTGCAGCAAATTCTCACGTCGAACAAGCGTGAGGCGTCCTCAGGTCGCGAAGTTTTCCAGGCACTTTGCAGTCTGCTCGCTCAGCTTTTTGGAGGAGCTTATGCTCTTGTGCGAAGTGTCGCCCAAGTTAGACCGGACTGTCACGCATTTTGGCACAGGTTCTTGTCATCATGTCTCATCGCCTTGGTTAATCGCGTCCAGCTTAAGAAAGCATGCAACTTTGCTGCCTCGCTGCCGCAGCTCGTGGATCGCCCAAGCTGAACTCCGCGTACCTTTCTCCAAAACTCTTGGGATGCCACGCGTTTCATTACGGCGCGCCATGCCATGGCCCTGGATGCATATCTTGACGGAAGAAGGGTTGGAGCAAGTGAAGCAGAGCAAGTACCAGGCCCCTCATGTAACTTTCATGGAAAGGCGCCTCAACCCATGGTGGGAGAGAGCCGTACAGATGCTACCCATGTGGCTGGCACCGAACTTGATTTCGCTCCTGGGCTTCATCCCTTTGCCTGTACTTTACATCGCAATCTGGTACCAGAATCCTTCGTTCGATGAAGCCGCGCCACGCTGGCTGTCCTTCGCTGCTGCTGTGGTTGTCTTTTGGCACCAGACGCTGGACAATATGGATGGAAAACAGGCCAGGCGGACGGGCTCCTCGTCACCCATGGGCTGCATTATCGATCACTATTGCGACATCCTCGGATTTCTGCCTCAGATTGCCGTGTGGGCCATGCTCTGTGCTCCAGGCGGCTACATTCAACTTGTACACGTTGTCGGGCAGATCTCGTACTTTGCTGCAGTTCTGGCTATGTACCACACCGGTGTTTGCCCAGTCGGTGCCGGCGACTTTGGCATTGTGGAGATGCAGACCATCACTTATTTCGGCCTTCTTCTAAGCGGCTGTGTGGGCCCGGACACATGGCAAATGTGGATGACCACAGAGGTGTCTTTGCCGAAACTTCCTGCGTGGGCATCAGTGAAGCTTGGCACCTTGATCATCTTTGCCTCCACGCTTGGTTGGATCGGCTGCATTGCTGAGATGTTGAGCGATGTCGTGGCCCACGTGCGCTCCAAGGAGAAGAGCGTTCTCCTCATTTTGGAGGACATGCTCTCTTTGATCTTCATGTGCGTGGCATCTTTCTTGTGGGAGCCAGCGTTGGCAGAATCAAATCCATGGGCAGTTAGTCTACTTAGCGGCTTGTCAATGGCTCAGATCACTTTGCAGATGCTGCTTTGCAGCATTGCCAAAATGAAATATGTGAAGCTGCAGCCGTGTGTCCTTCCCTTCGTTGTTCTCGTGATTGGATCTTGGTGCATGCCCCTTCAGTGGACCAAAAATGCGGTGCTTGTCTACACAGCTGCCCTTGGCGGTTGGCTGCTACTCTGGCTGCTATCCGTCATCCACCAGCTCAAGGATAAGCTTGAGATCTATGTCTTCTCGCTGGCGCGCAAGAACACACAGAGTTCGGACTGAGTCTTTGCCGGCATGCGTTTGATTGTAAAGCCGTGTGTTGCTAGCGATGTTGCGTTGACACCAGTGTGGTGTTGCAGCAGCCTGGGCATGACAAAGCTGGGGGGGTCTTCGTTGAGTAGCATGGACGATGTTGTTTTTTTCGAAGGCGTGCCTATACAGGCTGATTCGTGATGGGTCGTGCGCGTCATTGGAAGTCTTGCCTCGCAGTCAGTTGTATCGACTAGGGCACAGACCACGCTCCAAAGTTGATCCCAGACAAAAGAGATCCCGGAGACTTTGGCTCCGTGTGTGAGCTCCAATATGTTGCAGTTTTTGGGAGGTAGGAACTGTCAATGCGCAGGAATTCCGCACCGTGAGCAGCTTGGTGGTTCGTTGATTTCGCAGAACAAATGTCGCTGCGAGGGATGATGAACACCTCCTTGTCGCAGAATACCCGAACCTGGACCTGCGCCCGCCCGGCCGTGCCTTGGACGCTTGACGTCTTTTCTGCACGTGCTCGTTGTTTTCTTGATCCCGAAGGCACACAATCGGATCGCGTTCTGACGGAAGAGGCCACAAAGAGGAGTGTCCGGCTGACGGCGATGGGACGAGGGAGTGGCGGGTGGAAGGAGGCGTGGACTTACGGGTTGAGGGTTCCACATTTCCATCCCCCTCCGCTCTGCACGCCTACCGCGGGCGCGGGGAGCACGGAGGGCGCGGAGGGCTCCTCCGTGCGCGCCGCGCACTGCGCGAAGGTCCTCCGCTGGACCTGGCCGGACTGGACCCGACCTGCCATGCTGCGGATCTGAGCAAGAACAACACAATGTTCGGGGTAAAGCAAGAGAAAGGGGAACAATACAGCGACAAAGCAGAAGAGCCAGAGGAAGAATGCGTCGGAAGCAGCACAATCAAACCCAGCATTCAACGACGCGTTGCCAGGGAAGTCGCGAGCAAGCCAAAGCACATGAAAGGAACAGCCGCAGCAGCGAAAGCAGCAACAGAAGCAGGCACTGAAGCAAAACAGAAAATGTTGCAGCGATGTGAAGAAAGTAAGTGAGGAAACCCAGGGCGTCAACCACGTCTACCAGACCGATGTATAGGAAGCAGTGGCGAACATGAGATTTGTTCAACCACATGCCGGGCTCAGTGCTAGCTGTGGAAGCTCGCGGTGTGCATGTAGCTTCTGGAAGACCTTTGTTCCGCAGTAAACTGTATGTGCTCTGATGAAGTGGTGTTTCTCCCAATGTTACACGAGCTGAGGATCCACATGGGCACAGAAAAAGGACCAACGGCAGCTTTCATTGACTCTGCGAGTCAGCGGCTTGGGCGATGCACCGAATGTTTTG
Organism: Symbiodinium natans; assembly: GCA_905221605.1. Lineage (NCBI taxonomy): Eukaryota > Dinophyceae > Suessiales > Symbiodiniaceae > Symbiodinium > Symbiodinium natans. Next base: position 397,819 of record CAJNDS010002135.1, on the reverse strand, counting down.
CCTGACATGCTTGGTGGTGAGCAATGTGGAGTATCTGCTGGTCGGCGCTTACACGTGACTGTTTCAGGTGAGCCAGCAGAGATTTTTGACTTGTAATTTTGCAGCAGACAACAGCCCAGAAAGATTGAGTGCTTCGCCTCATGAGGCACAGTTTTTGCTGGTCGCCATTTACGTGTGACTGTTTGCGGCGAGCCAGTGGACATGTCTGCTGAAGTGTGTACAGCAAGGCCAAGGGGTCGACTTGAGTTTGCGCTAAGAGCAAAAGGGAGTTAACGAGGGCATTGCCAGGGCTGTGCAACTGCTCTTGAGCAGCCAACATGCGTTTGCACCTCGCCCTCGGGATGGCCTAGGGCATTCATGGAGGGGCCGCAGTTGCATTTTTCTCCAGGGAAGCAGTTTTCCAGGAAACCATCTGTGCTCCGGAGCCATGGGCGCCTGCACCCACGAGAGTCTAAACCCATCGAATGCGGAGCCGCCCGTGCCTACCAACGCCCTCTACGGTGCAGCAAAAGTGAGCGACAGTTCATCCTACTGCTCGCGTACTGTAGAGGAGAATGAGAGTTCCATGGGCTACAGAGTGCTGCGCACCTTCGTTGATGTAGAGATCCCAGAAGCCGTCGAAATGACCCCGCGGCCTTCGAGCTGTGACGGGCGTCTCTGTGCGGACTTCAACATCAAAGCAAAGTGTAAGGGACACCCGGTCCTTTGCTCGCCCTGTCGCTTCTTCTCGCGTGGGCACTGCAGCCGGGACCGGGGCTGTGACCTGTGCCATGCACCGCATCGCCGCATCGAGGTGGAGTTCGGATCAAAAGATCGGGCTTTGCTCGCGAGATGCAGTGAAGCGCAGGTTCTGAACCTTCTGTGGCCAGAAGTGGTCGAGAAGGTGCGCACCTGGATCGGCGGTGCCAAGGCGAGGAAGATCATCCTGTTCTTTGCCTTCAGGCTTTGGGCCAACTTGCCGGAAGCAAACCCTGTTCCGAAAGTCAACATCAGGACCTTGAGCGAGAGCTCATTAGGAACCACCTTGCGATGGGCCTGCAGATACTTGCCGGCTGAGCCGGCGGCGCGTCTCCGGCAACTTTTTGAGGAGATGTGGCGCAGTGCGTAAGTGCGTAGTGATAAGGATGTCGTCTGACCCCCTGAAATCATGAGGCCAGGGGAAATCCACTCCTTTTGAATCTTGCTTTTTCTTTTTTTTCTTCAAATTCTGCTGAGCCCTCAAAGCGAAAGGTGTCCTTTTTTGTGCCTGTCGCGAGGAAGGTTCGCAGATGCGGCATTAGACATCCACTTGGGAAGAGAAAATGTGCGCGTCTCCTTGCCGGAGATCTGGTCTTCAGTTTCCACGTTGAAAAAAAACTCAGCGCGCTCGGGCTCTGGTTTAGGCAATTTCTGATGTCCTAGAGCCCTGCAGCTTGGATTATGGGTATTATGGCTTCAGAAGCGGTGGCGACATTGCAAAACGTAAACGCCATGTGCAGTATGTGCAGCGCGTTCATCCTGTTTTTGGATCAAGTATTGCTTGGCTACGGGATGTCGGGCCCCCATGAGTGACAGAGCTGGAACCTGAGTTCGGAACTGGCTCGTTCTGCGGTTTCGGCTGTGCACGTTGCCTGTTGGGCAATCAAGGAGATGGGCGGCCATGAGCTGTAACATTGTAGAAGCCATTGTTATTGTGACACTGCGAGGAAGTGTGTACAGCAAGGCCAAGGGGCCGACTTGAGTTTGCGCTAAGAGCAAAAGGGAGTTAACGAGGGCATTGCCAGGGCTGTGCAACTGCTCTTGAGCAGCCAACATGCGTTTGCACCTCGCCCTCGGGATGGCCTAGGGCATTCATGGAGGGGCCGCAGTTGCATTTTTCTCCAGGGAAGCAGTTTTCCAGGAAACCATCTGTGCTCCGGAGCCATGGGCGCCTGCACCCACGAGAGTCTAAACCCATCGAATGCGGAGCCGCCCGTGCCTACCAACGCCCTCTACGGTGCAGCAAAAGTGAGCGACAGTTCATCCTACTGCTCGCGTACTGTAGAGGAGAATGAGAGTTCCATGGGCTACAGAGTGCTGCGCACCTTCGTTGATGTAGAGATCCCAGAAGCCGTCGAAATGACCCCGCGGCCTTCGAGCTGTGACGGGCGTCTCTGTGCGGACTTCAACATCAAAGCAAAGTGTAAGGGACACCCGGTCCTTTGCTCGCCCTGTCGCTTCTTCTCGCGTGGGCACTGCAGCCGGGACCGGGGCTGTGACCTGTGCCATGCACCGCATCGCCGCATCGAGGTGGAGTTCGGATCAAAAGATCGGGCTTTGCTCGCGAGATGCAGTGAAGCGCAGGTTCTGAACCTTCTGTGGCCAGAAGTGGTCGAGAAGGTGCGCACCTGGATCGGCGGTGCCAAGGCGAGGAAGATCATCCTGTTCTTTGCCTTCAGGCTTTGGGCCAACTTGCCGGAAGCAAACCCTGTTCCGAAAGTCAACATCAGGACCTTGAGCGAGAGCTCATTAGGAACCACCTTGCGATGGGCCTGCAGATACTTGCCGGCTGAGCCGGCGGCGCGTCTCCGGCAACTTTTTGAGGAGATGTGGCGCAGTGCGTAAGTGCGTAGTGATAAGGATGTCGTCTGACCCCCTGAAATCATGAGGCCAGGGGAAATCCACTCCTTTTGAATCTTGCTTTTTCTTTTTTTTCTTCAAATTCTGCTGAGCCCTCAAAGCGAAAGGTGTCCTTTTTTGTGCCTGTCGCGAGGAAGGTTCGCAGATGCGGCATTAGACATCCACTTGGGAAGAGAAAATGTGCGCGTCTCCTTGCCGGAGATCTGGTCTTCAGTTTCCACGTTGAAAAAAAACTCAGCGCGCTCGGGCTCTGGTTTAGGCAATTTCTGATGACCTAGAGCCCTGCAGCTTGGATTATGGGTATTATGGCTTCAGAAGCGGTGGCGACATTGCAAAACGTAAACGCCATGTGCAGTATGTGCAGCGCGTTCATCCTGTTTTTGGATCAAGTATTGCTTGGCTACGGGATGTCGGGCCCCCATGAGTGACAGAGCTGGAACCTGAGTTCGGAACTGGCTCGTTCTGCGGTTTCGGCTGTGCACGTTGCCTGTTGGGCAATCAAGGAGATGGGCGGCCATGAGCTGTAACATTGTAGAAGCCATTGTTATTGTGACACTGCGAGGAAGTGTGTACAGCAAGGCCAAGGGGTCGACTTGAGTTTGCGCTAAGAGCAAAAGGGAGTTAACGAGGGCATTGCCAGGGCTGTGCAACTGCTCTTGAGCAGCCAACATGCGTTTGCACCTCGCCCTCGGGATGGCCTAGGGCATTCATGGAGGGGCCGCAGTTGCATTTTTCTCCAGGGAAGCAGTTTTCCAGGAAACCATCTGTGCTCCGGAGCCATGGGCGCCTGCACCCACGAGAGTCTAAACCCATCGAATGCGGAGCCGCCCGTGCCTACCAACGCCCTCTGCGGTGCAGCAAAAGTGAGCGACAGTTCATCCTACTGCTCGCGTACTGTAGAGGAGAATGAGAGTTCCATGGGCTACAGAGTGCTGCGCACCTTCGTTGATGTAGAGATCCCAGAAGCCGTCGAAATGACCCCGCGGCCTTCGAGCTGTGACGGGCGTCTCTGTGCGGACTTCAACATCAAAGCAAAGTGTAAGGGACACCCGGTCCTTTGCTCGCCCTGTCGCTTCTTCTCGCGTGGGCACTGCAGCCGGGACCGGGGCTGTGACCTGTGCCATGCACCGCATCGCCGCATCGAGGTGGAGTTCGGATCAAAAGATCGGGCTTTGCTCGCGAGATGCAGTGAAGCGCAGGTTCTGAACCTTCTGTGGCCAGAAGTGGTCGAGAAGGTGCGCACCTGGATCGGCGGTGCCAAGGCGAGGAAGATCATCCTGTTCTTTGCCTTCAGGCTTTGGGCCAACTTGCCGGAAGCAAACCCTGTTCCGAAAGTCAACATCAGGACCTTGAGCGAGAGCTCATTAGGAACCACCTTGCGATGGGCCTGCAGATACTTGCCGGCTGAGCCGGCGGCGCGTCTCCGGCAACTTTTTGAGGAGATGTGGCGCAGTGCGTAAGTGCGTAGTGATAAGGATGTCGTCTGACCCCCTGAAATCATGAGGCCAGGGGTGTCCTTTTTTGTGCCTGTCGCGAGGAAGGTTCGCAGATGCGGCATTAGACATCCACTTGGGAAGAGAAAATGTGCGCGTCTCCTTGCCGGAGATCTGGTCTTCAGTTTCCACGTTGATTAAACTCAGCGCGCTCGGGCTGTGGTTTAAGCAAGTTCTGATGTCCTATAGCCCTGTAGCTTGGAGTATGGCTTCAGAAGCGGTGGCGACATTGCAAAACGTAAACGCCATGTGCAGTAGGGGCAGCGCGTTCATTCTGTTTTTGGATCAAGTATTGCTTGGCTACGGGATGTCGGGCCCCCATGAGTGACAGAGCTGGAACCTGAGTTCGGAACTGGCTCGTTCTGCGGTTTCGATTGTGTACGTTCGAGTCAGCTAGCACAGCGCCAGAGTTTGAAGTCCTCCGAAGCGCAGGTCATGCACAACAGTACCGCCGACGGCGCTTCGCGCCTGGGATTTTGCAAGGCTGAGAGCGCCATGTTGGCACCATGAATCATCATGAATCTGTTCCTTAACGCTGAGGGGGCTTACTGCTGAATGCGTGGGAATGGCTTGGGGCTGTCATGGCAGCATATCGAAATGCTTTCCCCGATTGGTAAATGCAGAGCTCCGATGAACAGCACGTTGAGGAGGGTTTCTGCGGTTCACGCAGTCGCAAGCTAGCGGCTGCTAGCGGAGGCTCTTGCGCAAAGGGGTTTCGAGCTTCAGCATCCGAAGCGTCGGCGCCTTAGGCACCGTGACAGGTGCACTATGAGGTACACTGTAGTATACACGTTTTAAGCATTTGCAAGCAAGCACCAGGTCAGAGCGTCGATGTGATGTAGTACGTGAGTTGTCCGAGCAGAGAAGGTATCGCGAGTCTTCCTCCCAAGTGTCCGGTCGACCCCAGTGCAGAGCTGAAGCTGTAGTCACTCTGAGTTTGAGCATGTAAAGGAGCGTCGTGGATGTGCCCCAGCAGCCTTGGTGGAAGAGGTGTATAGCAGACGTCGTTGCAGATTTCACAGTTTTTGTTTGCTTGGTTTTCGCTGCGTGGGCGCAGGTGTCGTCAAAAAGAGTCAAAAATGATGAACAGAGTCACAGCAGCAGCCCATAATGCATCGTCAACACGCAGAGGTACAGCAAGGAGCAGGCGGCATTTGAGAGCGGGTACCAAGTGGCAATGCAAGATATGTTTGTGCTGGCTGCGCTCTCAGACAGCGTCAAACCCGCCTTTCCGACATCCAGACTGCCAAGTTGTGTGTGCTTCATACGCAGGTTGGTGTCGGGCTCGCCGCCGTGACTTTCCTGGCTGTATGCTGGGGTTGCTCAGGGCGTACGCCATTGTATGCCGAGCCGGCCTTCAAAACCCGAATGGACCTTATCACTGAGGCCTTTCCCCCGTGCTCTACCGCAAGGCTTCGCATGCTGCACTGTGTAAAGATGTGTAAAGGGGTTGCGGTGTGTAATCCGGTATGTAGGAAAAAGCGTAGGTTATTCGTTGCCTCAGCTGAAGGTGCGCGAAGCACTGCGGCCCTACGTTGTCAGAAGAGTGGAGCGACTCGGATTGCCAAGATGAGCCAGCGCGGCATTGAAGCGCGCAAGGAACTCTACAAACAGTGGTGCCGGTGCCATGTTTGAAGGAAGTCCTTTTTGCAATGCTTAAGAGCTAAGTCTGGAGCGGCCATTGGTGATCTGGATCCAGCAGCTCAGGCGATTGTCTCCACAGCTTCTGTAGTGAGTGGGTTCGAGTCCGAGCAGGCATCCACTGCTGGACCGCATCCACCTCGCGGTTGCAAATTCCTGTGGAGCGGCTGGCCCAGAGTTCTTGAGAGCCCTGGGACTCCGCAGAATTTTCTCAACGTATGATTGGTCCCGGCTTTTCCCCGCTTCAGCTTGAGCGCCCACATGCACTGCCAGATTCTCTTCTATGTCACCGCGTTGCCCGTCTTGTTTTGGGCGCGAACCTGATCTTGGGAGATGGAGCTGCGCAATGCTGCTGCGTTGCTTGGATGCGCTAAGGCGGGCGAGCTCCAGCTTCCGCCTAAGACGTCTGCGTTGCATGCCAATCCCCGGATGCCCTTTGTGCCATTCTTGGTGCTACTTTTCGTGCAACTCTTTGACTCTTTGTGCTACTCTGTGCCAGCCCTGCATCTGCCAGATCTTTGGGTGGGCGTTCCCTTGCCGGGGAGCCTGGGGGGGGGGGGGCCTTGTGGGGAAGCGCTGCGAGGCTGGCGCGGCAGCTGAGCCTTCGCCAAGGTTGATGGCGACCTGCACCTATGCTCGCGCCTTGAGAAGTGCAGTGGTCCTTGGTCACTTTTTGTCATTGCTTTTGGGCGTTTGCCGTAAGCCCCGAGGTTGGAAACGCAATGAAGGATGCCATCAGTTCACCCCGGCCCGACCCAGAGCTTCTCCGGAGCCCGGAGATTGTCTGCTTGCGGTTCTAAGGCCTGATTGGAACAAGGGGGTTCGACTCACAAGCGTGCCACCTCAGATTCCATGCAGGGCATCAGTCTTGCTCATGTTGTGAGAGAGGCTCGTCAGCCGGCTGTCGATCTGTGTAGGTTTTGCGCAGTGCAAGTCGTAGGTGATGGCGACGGTGATGACGCGCCCACGCTCCCAGAACACGTGATGTCTGGCATGGGTAGCCAAGGCATGTAGACCACAGGCCTTCTTTGTGGAGTCAGCTTGTTCTGCAGTATCAGATGGACCAAATCAAGAGGTCGACTTTCGAGATGGAGTATGGTTTGCCAAGCACGCCTCTCAGAGAAGCTTTTCCACGTCTTGCAGAGTCAGGGCGTGCTTCAGTATTGGAGGTACCCATACGATCAACACGATTTGTATGCCCCTGCCTCAGCCCAGTCTCCATTGTCTTGTCTCACTTTTGCCGAACTGAGGTGGTTCTACATTTTCTATCATTATTCGAGCACAACCAGTATCGGACTCAGATATTTAGTGTTTTTGATTGAGAGGATGCTGAGTTTTGTGGCGCAGGATACGGAGATGGTGTGTCCGTATGCTGGACCATCTTGAGGCCACGTCAAGGCCAAGCAAGGCCACGAGAGGCTCTGACTAAGCAGTGCCGGCAGGTCTCCGCTGCTGCAAGTGCACCTTGCTCAAACAGTGGATGCATGTTTTGATGCGTGTTTTTGCTGCATGGCGTCGTGCATCCTCGCCCCAGACCGAGGATACTTTGCATGATCGTCGTCTGGTGCACTTTCATGATGTCGGCAGCTCAAAGCGAGGAGCATGTCAGCAGCTTCCGCGCCGGGTCGGGGTGGAGCCACGCCAATGAGTGTGGACTGGAGGTATGGGCGGTTGTACCTCGGCATGCATTCGCCCATCGATGTCGCCCGAACCTAAGCAACACCTGCTGCATCCTGCAACATTCGTTTCGATCTCGCACCTGTTGCATCTTCAGGCTGCTGGCTTCGGCATGTCCATTTTGCTGTGCACATCTTAGAACCATCCGAAGGGATCTTGATACGGCAAAGAAAGTGCAAACTGGAGGCTCTGCATCTTTGCTGCAGCTTGGCGCTTGGTTCCGCATGTCGTGTGTGAGTGCGTGTCAGCATGTGAGTGAGTGTGTGAACCATCCTGGAACGTGGATGTAGGGGTTCAAACCCAAATACCATGAATGCAAGCAGGGGGGGCAGCGTGAAGCATGAGAGGGCGCTCTCTTGACGTACTTGCACACAAGGGCCAGCCCAAGCTTGCACCTTTAAACTTTGTTGGAGTGGTGGAATTGGTCTACAATTCTAGAGAAGTTTGCCCTCAAACAGGTTGTAGCTCAGGGCTAGCAGGAAAATCTTGGTGCTATAAACAGGCGTAGGTTGTGAATTTGCAATCCTATTAGCGGGCCAGTTCCAGTGCCCAAACCTTCACCGACAAGAAGCCACCCACACGCACCGCGGGGTGTGTACCGTCTTGCAAACTGTGCATGGTTCTCCAATCTTGTGATATCGTTCCTCCGGGCCGTGCAGGGCGTTGGGGCTTGCATCGCTGCAGGGTGGAGGACCCTGGTGTCGGCGCGAAAGGCATTATACCGAGCACCTCCCCCCGGACCCTTTCCCAGTGCCTGTACAATTCTTCGCATTCGTGCTCTACGTCTCATACTTACAAGCAATCTGCTCGTCATACCGTCATGCAACGCCTCTACATGACTCTTGCTCCGCACGGTCGGCGTCGGCCAAGAGTAGGTGATGGCAGTTCGCGACACCAACACAGGTTTACCAGTGCTTACCGTTCCGTGCCTCAGGCCATAGGTAATCTTTCAGATGTAGGGTGCAGTGGTACACCGCCCCCAACATAGTCCTCCAGCAGTATCTTCCTACGTTTGTCTGGCGTAGATCTTCCGATGAAGCCTCATGGCACTTAGCGCTCCTCAGTCGCTTATTTCCTTAAACGAACTCACTTCGCCGCCTGCTGCGTCTCGAAAGCTGGCCCGTAGGCAGTCGCGAGCCAGAGCTGTAGCTTCAAGCGCCTTCATTGCCATCCCGGCAGCTTCTGTAGCTCCTGTAGGCGTAGGCGTGACGCCATGTCTGCAGCATTTGTAGTTTCTGCAGCGAGACCTATTCCGCCTGCTGCGGCTGGGGTAAGTGCGGTAGCACCGCCGCCCTCTGCGGCTGTAAGTGGGGTAGTGGTAGCACTTGCAAACTCCGAAACGGATTGCATCAGTCAACCTCCGCTTTCTTCCCAGCATAGGTTGTGCTCTCATAGGGTCGAGCAGTTGCACTTCGGCCTGCCCCGGCACATCCCGGCACATCCAATGCTTCTAGGTCTCCGGACATCTGAGTTCTGTCCCCGATGTTCGCGGCTTCGAAAGCTGTAGCTTCAAGCACCTTCGTCGCCATCTCTGCAGCTTCTGTAGCCATCTCTGCAAAGAGTCCGAGTCCTATTCCGCGCGCTGCAGCAGGGGTAAGTGCGGTCGCGGCCCCGCCTTCTGCAGATGTAAGCGCGGTAATGGTAGCTGAGCTCCTGATGCACTGCGTCTGCTTCCAAAGCTGTAGCTTCGTCGCACTATCGGTAGCTTTACGGCCTGTTCTCTGATTGTGAGAGGCCGCTTTATTCAGTGCCTCTAAAGGTGCTGCCCCGTCGAGTATGCTAGTAATTTTGTTTTCTTCAATGACGTTCAGCGGAGCCCATCGAGAGGGACGGGCCACAGCCTTAACCTGCAGGTCACTCACTCGCTCACTTGTGGTATCGTCATTGAAAAGTCGAAAACTTCAAGTGCGTGCAGATGCCAGCTTGGTCGTTATATCTCATGCAATACAAGCAGGTTCTCCTCTACCGCTAACACAGCTGGAGTTTCGACGAGAGAGCAATCGTGTCACTGTGTCTCTCTGTCTGTGTGTCTGTCTGTCTGTCCGTCTGTGTCTGTGTCTGTGTCTGTGTCTGCGTCTGCGTCTGTGTCGGTGTCTGTGTCTGCGTCTGCGTCTGTGTCTGTGTCTGTGTGTGTGTGTGTGTGTGTGTGTGTGTGCGGGCGCGGGCGCGGGCGCGGGCGCGGGCGCGGGGCGGGCCGCGGCGCGGGCGCGGGCGCGGGCGCAGCCGCGGTTGCGGGTGCGGGTGTGGGTGCGGGTGCGGGTGCGCGGGCCCGTGCGCAGCGTGCGCAGAGTGTGGTGCGTGTGCGTGTGCGTGTGCGAGTGCGTGTGCGTGTGCGTGTGCGTGTGCGTGCGCGTGCGCGTGCGCGTGCGCGTGTGCGTGTGTGTGCGCGTGTGCGTCTGGTGGGCGTTGTGGGACGCAGCTCTGCTCAGGTGGACGATTTTCTAGACGCATGGATGACAGCAGCGACTGCTTTCGTCGTGGCTTCAGCAGATGCCGTGCGATTCACATGTGAGTTTAAGTCCATCACAGGTCCCAGCTTATCAGTTGGCACTGTCGGTTCTCCTTTGTCCGCCACTCATCAGGTGCTGTATTGCCTGTGTACGCTGCGTACGCTGCGTAGGCTGCGTGCGCTTACAAGAGAGCACAGAGCGCGGAGCATGTGAGGTTGGACGTATCCTTCAGGACTGCAGCCAAGCTCCCAGAGTCTTTGGTGTTGACTGTCGGCCCTTTCGGGCATGTCTGCGCCTTGAGGTGGACTCCCTCTTACAACTACGCGGTGTACTTTACAGGTGTTTGCATTTGCCTCGGGCCGGTCAAAGCGCTTGTCATTTGCATTCGCGAAGACTGCGCGAAGACTGTCAGGCTTGGGAGTTGTCACGGGCATGTGCGCGTCCCAGTCGCTTAGCCCCTCTCGGTACGGTGCTCTTCCATCTTTGTTGCTTGCGTCTGCTCGTTTCCAGCATATGACGTTCGTTGCAGGTGTTTTTCGCGTGTGATGTGAACTCCTGCCTTTTTCTTCGCTCGGCATTTGTCATGACTTGCGCCAAGACCACTGGCCGAGTGTTAGGATTCTTGTCAGGTGGCGTTGTCCTCATCACCACAGCGAGCTTTCCTCAACTTCTGATTAAGACATGCAGTCTACCCACAGCCCAGATCGAGTTTTAGCCGCAGGTCGCAGCGGCGGAAGCCATGAAAGCAGCCAGTGGCTTGCGAAACACGTCATGCGCGATGCGCGCCTCGTTGGCAGAATCCGGTGCTCAGGCACGGGGTCCACTTACACAGCCCCGCTGTGTCGTCTTCATAGGACAGGGCTCCGTTGGACTTTGCACGTATACCAAGTTCGGTCACTGTCGTGATCTGTGCCAGGCCGGCGCTTCTTGGTTGGAATTGCCCTCGTGCTTGCCCTGCGCGTGGCTAGCAAAGAGAGCTTGAAGCGCAGGCCTCAGCTGACACCTGATAGGACCCCACTCTTCTTGGGAAGCCATGATGTGCTTCAGACCTGTGCCGTGGTGTAAAGCCCCCAAGTGTGCAGAAGGTCGAGCAGGTTGCTTAGAGAGCGTGACACTGAACATGTTGCTACCTTCGAGTGCCCAAGCCGATGTGATGCTCCTGCGCAGTGATGATGGAGAGGGTTTCGGGTTTAGGGTTTTTGGGGTTTAGTAATTTAGGGTTTAGGGTCACAATGTGAAGAAGTGCTCAGTTCGTGGGCTCGCGCTTCTTCGCGTTTCTTGCATTCGCTAGTGCTGACGTCAACGATTCGGCTTCAGTCGCATCTTCAAGTCTGAGTCTATGCCTTTAGGCTTCGGCACAATCTAGAGTGACATCAGAAAGTTTCTATTCAAATCTAAGGTCATTGAGTCTTTGTACAGTAAGGGCTCTCGGCTGCCAATCACAAGGTCAGACGCATTTCCTTGCAAATCAAGTTGCAGTCAATGCCCGCACACTTCGCCATCTATCCACCGTGAGCGCGCAGCAAGTGTCATGGCTGCTTACACAACAATGACAACACTTTGCCAACTCAGTTGCCTCAACCTTTTTTTGCTTGTGGTTCTTCTTCTTCTTCTTTGCAGCAGCAGCAGCAGCAGCAGCAGCAGCAGCAGCAGCAGCAGCAGCAGCAGCAGGAGGAAAGTATCTGTAGTTGTCAGGAAGTGTAGTGCTTTGTTGTGTGTTTCGATGCTTTTTGCGCCAGCCCAAGTAGGTGGTAGTCATCTGCATATCACCACGGCCCTCACACATGCAGTGTAGATCAGTGGAGATGAAGCTCGACTGTTCATCCTGCGCACATTTAGCAGGCCTGGCCTGGCAGCAGCAACTGCAGCCTCAGTCATCACACCACTGGTTTTGCTGGTCTCGCACGGTACAATCAGGTCGAGGAGAACAGACCAACGTGCAGCTGCTCGCCAACATCGACTCATAAGGGTGACGGCATCGTTCCATCAATTCCCCCTGCTCACATCATCACCTGCCTACTTGCTCCGGGCCCAGAAAGAAACCTCCCTTCAAGCTCAGCCCAAGTTTCGGTCTGTAAAGTACATTGTGCTCGGTTCCGGCACAAGCTGGCCGTCCGCATAACTTGCGTATTCAGGTATGCAAGCACAGTTTGCCCGGCTGAGGCTGGGACTGCTCAATAAAACTCATTTGCCTGATGCTTGCCTGACCTTTTGAGCGATGCTTCGCCTATGATGGCCAAATTCAGTTCGCGGCCTGTGCTTGTCCTGGCGCATACTCGGGATCTCACACATGAACGCAACAGTGCTGCCCCCTTCCCCCCACCAAAAACCACTACAGTTCTGCCACCCGAAAAAGGTAAGCACACTGCGTGGAGAGATCCAGATTGCATATTGCAACAGCACTGAATGCCTCATTTTGTCTCCTTGTGATGAGGTGCCAAGTGTTTCTCATGCCTTTTGTGCACCACTGATCAGCAGCTGAACTGGGCAGAGTTTGTCAAGAGATGGCTGATCAAGGTTCTATCTGCGCAGCCCCATGAGACTCGTGAAGTTTGACTGAGCTTGTTGACGACTAGGTTCTTGGTTCCACGCGCTTCTCATGCTCTTGGAATACAGTGCTCCGATCACGAGTCGCTCCGCCGCGTCGTTGAAATCATGTAGCTGCGATGTAGCTGTGTGGAAGCAGCTGCTGTCGGATGATGCACGTACCACGCCGCGACAGGGCCAAGCAGCAGCCACCACAGAAGGTTTCTGTAGGCTACAATGCAGCAAGCTCAGATCTTAAATGCTACTCGCTACCAGCAGCCATTGGCGATGTAGATTTCTCCCAGCACAGGTCCATACACCGATACGTCTCCTGAATTACGCTGTGGTTGGCTGGGCAGTCGCCCGGCTCCTGGCAAGGCAAGGTTACCTAAGGTTGCGATATGTTACGATGTGCTGTTTCTCGCACGAGCCAAGGTTGAACCCTGCTTTGACCTCTTTGACGTTCTTGGAATCTGAGCAGGGGAGCCACATCACCAGGTTCTTGCAACTGGACCTGCAATCGCACGGACACGTCAGACGCAAGCCCGCTGGCATCAATTTCACGCTCAATGTTTCAAGGAGCCAGTGGACAGTACTGTAGTGAATAGTGGACATGTTATTTGGGAATCCTTTGTTAGGATCGTTTGTTGTTGTGATTGGGGAACTTGCTTCAAGGGTTGCTTCTAGTTAGGCCTGCGAGGAAGGAAAAAAAGAAGTGGTGGAAGGTAGGGAAAGGGGGACAGGGGGGAAGGGAAGGAAGAATGTGTGTTGAGCCGGGCAAGCAAGGACATCGTAGCATGAACATCGGAAGTGTTGTGTGAGCGTGCAGCAAGCTGAAGTGCTGGAGCTCATGGCCCGAACCCACCCCTTCGAAGCATGCGCATTCGCATGTTGGGGCGATGACAGATGATGACAGCCTGCACGACCGACTGCACGTGCAAGGAGCCCACCAAGTCTGTCGTTAGCCTAGCATTTCGCACTGGACCTGCAATTGCAAGATCGGTGACAACACAATCTTGCTGGCTTGCACTGCACTTACATGTTGAATGTTTTCGGTGAGGCAGCGAGATGTTTTTTGTTTGTGTACAGCTGGCATCGAGGCCTCGACAGTCACAATGGTCTTCCTTTAGTTGTACCAAATTCTCAGATTCTCTGCGATCACCCAAAGATGACAAACTCACTGGACCTGCAGTGACGGTTTCGGGAGTTTCGGCTGCCATTCCAGGCGCACTTCTGCTGGCTTCGATTTACATGTCGAATGTTTCAGCGAGCCAGCGGACATGTCGCTTCGTACCTGTACAGCAAGCTGCAGTGCTAGCGATGCTGACCTGCGAACCCGACGTTGAAGTGTACGCGCGCATTTGCAGGTTGGGGTGATGCTAGCCTTGGCTGCCCAACGCACAGCCGACTGCATATGCAAGGACCCCCAAGAGTGCGTTTGCAAAAATGATGGCAGCACAGCGGGGGCACGGGGGGGACTGCACTCGCCGTTCCGTGCATGATTCCCTGAGCCTGATTGCGCTGCCTCATCGCATGATAAAGTCTGGGCTCACTCCAAGCTGGCAGCAACTGGAACAGAACTCGCAGGCCGAATTTTTTGCCATGACGGCTTTGCTTGATAGCCTTTGGCTGGGCTTCGTCGGCTTCTCTCCATGCTTGGCGGGTTTGGCCCTCCTGGTGGTGTGCTCGTGGTCTCTGAGGCTTCACCCTCGGAAGGTCCTCGACATAGGTTGGCGGGACTTGATGGTCGCGTTCACATCGTTCACATCGTTCACGCGGAGAAGTCGGGACCGCACCACCTTGGAGCGCAAGATCGGTGAGTGCTATGCTCCGTCCGAGGCATCTGAGGTGCTTGTGACGCTCTCGGTGAGATCGGCATTCGACATGCTTCTGTCAGCATTGGCTTTGCCGAAGAATTCCGAAGTTCTCTTTCTCCCAGGCATCACCATCCCTGGGATGGTTCAGCTTGTCGAACATCATGGGTTGCAGCCTGTAGGCCTGGACCCACCAAAGCCCACCCAGATGCTTCCCCCCAAGCTGGCACCCTTTGTGACGCCGCGAACCCGCATCTTGGTGATCACCCACCTCTTCGGAACCATCCACAAAGCCGGGCACCTCATCCGGGAGGCGAAGGAGCTGGGAATCCTAGTGGTGGAAGACGGTGCGCAGGCCTTCATGGGCAGCGTCTTGCCCGAGAAGCGCTCCGCGGCTTGCCCTTGGCCCATGGGCTTTCGGGGGCACGAGGCTTCCGACGTGATCTTCTCGAGCTTTGGCACCATCAAGACTTTGACCGCCTTGGGAGGTGGCATCGCCCAGGTCCGCGACGCCCAGCTCCGCGGGAAGATGCGGGAGATCGCGGCCTCCTGGCCCCGGCGCAGCCGCAGGCAGCGCCTCCTCTCCATCATTCGGGCGGCCTTGCTGAGGATCTTGACCACGCCCATCCCTTACGGGATCGTGGAAGCCCTGATTACAACATTGGGGTTCAACTTTGACCACCTCATCGTCTCCTCCGTTCGTGGCTTTGGTAAGTTGGAAGAGATCCGGCAGAAGCCAGCGACGGAGCTTCTGGAGTTACTCCTTTGGCGCCTACAACGTCAGCAGATGGCTGCTTTCAAGGATCCGTCAATGCAGTCTTCCGTGAGCAGGCGCTGTCGGAATGCCAATGTAGTCATCAGTCGCCTCGAGAAGGAAGGCATCGAGTTTGTGTCAAAAGGAGACGGCACCAACAGCTGGTGGCTGCTGCCCATTCTCTCCGATGACCCGCAAGGCTTGGCGAGTGAGATGGTGGCTCGTGGCTTTGATGCCACCAGCACCACTACTCAGCTGCAGCGAGTCGTCACGGCCGCAACATCGAAGGAGCAGGCGCTGATCCCGTCCAGCGGCCAGGACTCTTGTGATTGCATGTAACCTAACTGTTTTTTTCATCCTCATCCACGCTCGCAATTTTCGCAAACTCTGAGGCCAGAATCAAAAGAGTAGAAGTCGCCAGCAGTTGGGAAGAGTATCAATCAAAGAGCGCACAGTGGCTCAGTGTCATAGTGGAAGGGAGCAACAGGCGGCAGACTAAAGTGAGACCTATGGCTTTGCGTACCGGTGCAGACCTATACAAGTCCAAGCGCAGAAGTCCGAATGAAAGTAGAGAGAGGCGGCAAGCAGCAGGAGATGGCTTCAACCAGCCTTAAGCGTCTAAGAGTCTAAAAACCCAGCATCCTTAGCACTTTGCATCTTTGTCGCCCTTAAGCTAATGCAGTGCGTATGTTCAGTCTGGTATGTGTTGTTGTGAGGACTTCATGGACCGCATCGTCTACCTGCCTTTGACCCCAAACATGCCCCAGGCCGGGCATGGGTAAGCATTGTAATTGTAACAGGGTGCAGCATCCGAGGATGTGGCTTCAAAATTGAGACTTGAAATCCAAAAGAAAGCCTCCAACCTCCAGCTCCAGCAAAAAGATTTTACGTGTCAGCTTCTGTTGGTGAGAGGCCTGCGCAGTGGCGATGGCCGAGGCGGTCCTCTCAGCGCGCGAAGTGCTGGGGCGCGGCGTGGCACCAAGCAAGGGGAGGCCCCGTGCAGGCCTTCAGAAATCCTCATTTCGGGACAGGGGAGCAGAGCAGACTCCAGGGCGCGACTGCGTTCTTGGCCAGCAGTTGTGTGTGTGTGTACAAACTGCATCTGAGCCGCCCCTGCGAGGTGCTTTGCTGCTGGGATGTGTCTTGGGATTGGCATCCCTGTTGGCGCCGGTGCTTCCCGGGCTTCCCCCGCTTCCCGGACTTCCCTGGCTGATAGCTTGGCTGGCTTGGCTCCCATCCCTGTACGCGTTGCTCCGGGCGGCGCTCTTCCTCGTGGTTGGGGGCGTGGTGGCCTCGATGCCTGCAAGGATGGCTGCAAGGTGGCTGGCGGCCGAGCCGAGCCTGAAAGCAAGCCCTTGGATGTTGGAAGGACTCCCGCCAGCTTCGAGGCCAGAGGGCTTGCAAGCGTGCAAGGCACTGGATGCCGGAAATGCGCGCATTGACGGGGCAGTTCTCCTCACTGGGGCGACTGGCTTTGTTGGCGGTTGCATCCTATACTCCCTGCTTGCACGAGCTGAGCATTTGGGCATCACAAAGATTGTGCTCCTGGTTCGTTCGCGGCGTGGCTCAACTTTGGCGGAGCGCATCCACAAGCTTCGGGAAAAGGCTATGTTCGATGAGCTTAGGGACACTTTTGACAAGCTGGTGGTCGGCCTTGAAGGTGACACGTCAAAGCAGAATTTTGGATGGGGAAAGGCACAAGTCAGCTGGCCGCACATGGAGCCACTGCGGGCAGTGTTGCATTGCGCGGGCGATGTGCGATTCACGCAGCCCATGCAGCAGGCAGCTATATGTCTGATTTCCGCGACACTGCAGATGCAGCAGCTGGCTTCCCAGTGGAAGGCCGCGCGCTTTGTATTCGTGTCCACTGCGTTCGTACATGCAACACCTCCTTGCAAAGCAAATCTGGCGGAGAGGCTGGTGGAGCTCCAGGAGTTTGATGCAATGGAACTCTACCGAGATGCACTCCGTCAGGGGAGCTGGGCACAAAATGCGATGAAGGCGTTGGGCTTTCCGAACACCTATGCATTTTGCAAAGCCGTGGCTGAGCACTTGGTGATGGCTGGTGATGATGAAGGCCTCGATGTGAGGATCGTCCGCCCTTCGATCGTGGGACCAGCATGGGCGTTTCCCTATATAGGCTGGGCTGGGGACAAGCCCTCTACCGTGGTGGGGGGCCTCGCTCTCCTAGGCCGAAGGGGACTTCTTGGTGGACTTCAAGTCTTCCAAGATGCATTCAGCCATCCATCCCCAGTGGTGCCAGTTGATCTGGTGGCCGAAGAAGCCGTGAAGGCTTTGGCCGGTGGAGGTGTCAGACGGATCGTCCACGCTTGCCTAGACTCCTCTGAGGCAGATAAGATGTTCTCTTTCAAGTCGCTCCAAAGACATTACTATCAGCTGCTGGCCCTCAAAGGCAGCTTGACTCTGCCCGAGCTCGGCTTCAAGGCCAAGCTCCTTCGCTGGAGTGACCATGCCAGCGTGTTTCAAGTCATACACGCTCTCCTCCACCTCTTGCCGTCAAAGCTGTCCGTCACCTGCTGCGTTTGCCTCCAGTGGATCCTGGCTTGCCTTGGTGTCACGAGCCGACTGCTTGACAACTTGGTCAAGTCGTCACAATGTTCACAGTCTTGCAGTGAGCTGCCAAGGCTCTACCAACCCTTCTCGAGCCCACGGAGGCCGTGGCACTTCTGCTCCAGCCTGCGCCTGCCAGAGGATTGGTGCATCCACGAGTATCTCCTGATCTGCGCCCGGGCTGGGCATGCCTTTGCAGAGAGCGCCGGGCTCCACGGGCCTGGCCGCAGCTACGCGAAGGAGTTTGCTGAGCTCCAGATCTTTTCGCCCTCAACGCTCTGGGCGGATGCCGTCGTGACCCTTGCACATCCCAAGGCGAGCATCTTCCAGGCCTTGGTGGCTTTCCTCGTGCGGCGAGGGCTCAGCTGGATCAATCTCACCGTTGCCATGGATGGAGCCTCCCTGCATTCCTTCACCAAGATCTCCACGCCTCTTGTTCTTTGTCCTCAGCACAGATCAATGCTGGACTTTGTCATTGTCGGGCTCACATGCTTTCAGATGCAGCCGATGTTGCCCATGCTGCAGCTCCCGCACGTGGCCGCAGATGCCGAGTTCTTTGCTCTCCCAGTTCTGGGTCGTGTGCTGGCCTGGCTGGGCGCATTCCGCGTGCAGCGCAACCGACACGGGCAGCCGGACCCTGCGCTGAGGGCCTCCGTCGACCAGGCCCTCCGGAGCGGGCGGCCCCTCGAGATATACCTGGAAGGTGGGGGCCTTGAATGGCGCTTTGAGTGAGCTTTGTGTGTGTGGGGGGGGGCATCGAGTCGTGTGGGATTTGAGGAGTTTAGGAGCTTGTAGGGTTTAGGTTTTGTAGGGGGCATATGGAGACACCTTCCGCTTCAGCTGCGAGGCCTCCGCAGCCGTGGCCGCAGGCAGCTGCGGCTGCGCACCGGGCTCCTCAAGGCCCTCCAGAGCCACTCGCGGCCGATGGCGTTGGTTCCCCTGGCCATGTCCTACGAGCTCCTGCCCGAGGACGCAAGCCTGTACAGGGAGATCGCTGGGCTCCCACGCGAGCCACTTCGTAGCAGCAGCTTCTTTTCCTGGGTCCTGCGGGGCTTGCGCGGAGAGCTGGTGCCGCTGGGCGAAGCCTTCTTGCGCTTCGGAGCCCCCCACACCTTGGAGGAAAGCACCAACGTTGATGCCCTTGCTTCAAAGGTGCAGACTGAACTGGTGGAGCTGTCGTCAGTGACCACGCTGCATTGCCGAGCCCTTGCACAGGTACTTGCCTTGTCCGTTGAATCCGTGGAAGCTGCGTTGCAGATGGAGACCCTCGTCCGCAGCTCCTGCATTCCAGACTCGGCCAAGCCTTCGCTCTCCTCTTCCGAGTGTTGGCCCCTCGTGCTGCAGGCCCCCTTCAGAAGAGAGACAAAGAGAAACTAGAGACAAAGATAAATTCCCTGAGAAGGGCTCAGAACGGCTCACCCTGGGCTCACCTTGGGCTCACCCTAGGCTCACCCTAGGCTCCCCTTCTTTTGAGTCACTGAGTAGGCGGCAACGCTGGCACCCATCCGGCGGCACTTGCCGGAACAATGGGGCCGCTGGTTGGTGGAGGGCTTGGAAGAAGGCAGGAAACCGGCACGGAAAAGAAAGCATGAAAGAATTGTTTTGTTTTGTGTGTCGTAGAGAAGAATCGCGCCCCTTGGGATCCCCTTGGGCAGGTGCCAAAGAGAAGACAGCTACAGCTGAAACGGCTGCCGGCCACGGCCTGGGTCTTGCACTCGCTGAGCTAGCTGGTGCGCTTCGGGCCCAACTCCTTGCGGCCGAGAAGGCCGCGAAGCATGCTGAAGAGGTCCTGCGTCAGAGCGGCATGGTGGCGATCACGGAGGTGGACCTCCTGCAGCTCCTTGAGGGCCTGCCGCCGCTCCTGGCGCGTGGCGCAGCCTCGGTCGTCGCCAACTCCGCCAAGTCTGAGGGCCACGCCAGCCACGCCGGCCACGCCACACGGGGCCGAGGCAAAGGAGGCTCCTTTGCGACGCCGCTCTGGCCAGAAACTGATGAACTGCAGAGCGATGAAGCCTTGGACCGATGGGGCTTCAAAGACACAAAGTTTGTGGCCCAGTATGTGAATGGAAGGCCCGCTGCACGAATCACGTCCCGGAGGTACTCAAAGGCTCTGGGCCCTTCCCGGCCCCTTTTCCAACTTTGGGAGTTCCTTCAGCGGCAGCTAGCTGTGCCACTCGACGTTCTGGACGTTCTCGAGTCCTCCATCCCAGACCTGCCCAAGCCTGCTCCAGGTCTAGAGTAGCCAAAGGTGCTACCAGGACGAAGTCACTTTGATGTAGAGTCTCGCATACGTGCCTGCACAGGGCATGGCCTGGCAGACATCTGGCAGCTGCGCACGCGACAGACGGTGCGCTTCTCGGATGCTGTGGTGTGCCCTGAGTCAGAGCAGGAGGTCGAGGTCTTGGTTAAAGCCGCCACATCCTTTAACCAGGGGAAGGGCTTCGGGATCATTCCTGTCGGCGGACGCACCAACGTAACTTCAGCCACAGCATGCCCTCCGAAGGAGGTGGATCCCAGACCTTTCGTGTCTTTAGACATGCGTGGGCTTTCCAAAGTCCTTTGGGTGAACGCGGAAGATGGAGTTGCGATGGTCGAAGCTGGCATCACCGGTGTGAGTCTCCAGGAAGCCCTCAAGCAGCACGGAGTCACCATGGGCATGGAACCTGACTCGATGGAGCTTTCTACCTTGGGCGGGTGGATTGCCACAAGAGCCAGTGGCATGAAGAGGGCACGCTACGGCAACATTGAAGACATGGTCCTTGACACGCGCGTCGTCACACCCAGTGGACCTCTTTGGCAACGCCACGGCGGTTCCAGCTTAGCACAAAGCGCCATTGGAAGAGCCTCCGCCAATGTTGGCCTGCCCGCTCTGGTGCTGGGAAGTGAGGGTTGCCTGGGCATCATCACATGTGCGGTCGTTCGAGTACAACGGCTGCCCGAAGTTGTGGAGTACCAAAGCGTTCTCTTTCCTACTTGGGACAAGGGTGCTGAATGGATGCGGGAGGTGGCCCGGCTGCCAGCCGCCTTGCGCCCGGCCTCCTGCCGCCTAATGGATCAGAAGCAGCTGCAGCTGGCCCAGGCGCTGAAAGAGCCCGAAGGCCGCATGGCAAGCCTTCGGGCTGGTTTGCGTCAAGCGTTCTTGTACCTCATGGGATTGTCTGGACCTGAAACAGCTGCAGTGACCCTTGTTTTCGAGGGAACTCGTGAGGAAGTGAACCTGCAGAAGAAGCTGGTGGCCAGGCTGGTCGCAAGGGCAGGGGGCCTTTGGGCCGGTGCGTCATCGGGTGCCGCAGGCTATGCCCTCACCTTCGCCATCGCCTACCTCCGCGACTTCGGGTTGGACTACCGCATCCTGGCAGAATCCTTGGAGACCATGGTGCCTTGGTCGATGATTGATCAGGTATGGCCGGCGGTCACGGCGGCTGTCGAAGAGAAGCATCGGCTCCTTAGGTTGCCAGGCAGGCCCTTCATGTCATGTCGGATGACACAGCTCTATGACGAGGGAGGTGTCTTGTACATGTACATCGCTGTGTGCACGACGGGCTTGGAGCCAAAACGTGCGCTGGAAGCTTTCGAGACTTTGGAGCACGTGGCTCGACAAGCTGTTTTGGATGCTGGTGGTTGCTTGAGTCACCATCATGGGATTGGGAAACTCCGAGCGGCCCTACTTCCGAGCACTCAGTCTCCAGTACTCTCGCAGACCTTGCGGGACCTGAAAGCCGTCCTGGATCCATCAAACATCCTGGCTGCTCGAAACGGTGTCTGGGGTGCACCCTTCAAGAGAGAAGGGCCCGAATCCAAATCATGCAAAGCTTGCGAAGACTACTCACCGCTGCGAAATTCTTTTGGCGTGTTTCAGAATTGAGCCTAGCTAGCCCAGTTTTTTGTTCACTGCACCTGCAATCGCAGGATCGGTGGCAGCACAATTTTGCTGGTTCCACTTACATGCTGAATGTTTCCGATGAGCCAGTGAGATCTGTTTGGTCATTTTTGCGTACTTGTACAGCAAACTGCAGTGCTGGTGCTGGAGCGCATGGCCATGCATGGCCTCAACGTAGCTATTACTCGAGATGACCCGCGAACCCGACTTTGAAGCATACGTGCGCATTTGCATGTTGGGGCGATTACATGTTGGGGCGATGCCAGCCAAGAGTGTGAGATTTGCTTTTAACTTCGTTACCACGTCTGGTTCTTGTTGTTGACTGGACCTGCAATCGCAGGATCGGTGGCAGCACAATTTTGCTGGCTTCCATTTACATGTCGAAGATTTTTAGGTGGGCCAGCGACACGGGTTTTTGGTGCATGTGAAAAACAGGTACAGTATCGGAGGCCTCGGCAGTCACGATTTTCTTGAGTTGGTTGCACGAAGTGGGTTCTCACTGCATTCCTCCATCCGATGACAACAACTCACTGCCAGCCACTTTCGCATTGCGCCCGCAGTCGCAGGGCCGGCCGCCATTTCAGTCGCAATTCTGCTGGCTTCGAGGTACAAGTTGAATGTTTCAGCGAGCCAGTGGACACGTTTCTGCGTACTTGTACAGCAAACTGCAGTGCTGGAGCGCATGGCCTCAAGTAGCTACAACTCGAGATGACCCGTGAACCCGACTTTGAACCAAACTTGCGCATTTGCATGTTGGGGCGATGCCAGCCTGCACTGCAGTAAGGCACAGCCGAATGCACATCCAAGGAAGCCACTAAGATAGGGGATACGATTCATCACAGGCATTGGGTTTGGCGAGATTGGGAATACGATTTATTATAGGCATTGGGTAAAACATATGATATATCCTTTGAAATAGGGAATACGATAAATTTCGGGAAGTGGAATTAATATTTTTATGATGAATCATACGGCAGAGGAGAAATCATTTTATTATCGATATTTTTCATTATCTTGTATTTTCGCGAGATAGACATCTTCGGAATTTACATCGTATTTTGATATATATATATATATATATATATGTATATATATATATATATATATATATATATTCATTTTTTTTAAGAAATAATTTCGGCCATTATATTCTATAAATCATATCATTTATGGTTGATGATATTATATTGAGATTAATGGGTCTTATATTCTATAAGATTATATCCCCATAAAAGGCTACGGGCTCGACCCCCTATTTTCGCTCTGCGGCCGCTCTGTCGGATGCCCCGCCTCCTCTTCCGGTCCATTTGGCTGCTTGTGAGGGCCTTGCAGGGGGATCCTGAAAATTCCGGGAATTTTTAATCCTTTTTGTCTAAAAATCCTGGGAATTTTGGGAATTACCCGGAGCTGAAAATTCCCGGAATTTTAGGAATTGTCCGGATTGAGGTTTGGGCTTGCCGGGTTGGATTTTAAGGTTCCAACACAACAATGATGACATGGGTGCCCTTTGAAAATTCCGGGAATTTTCGGGACCCGGGGATTTTTCGGTTAAGGTTTTGGGGTTTAATAGAAATGGTATAGGGTTTGTGTCCGGCGTTTTGTCGAGTTGTGGGGGTTTTTGTTTTTTGTTGTAATGGTTTGGGTTTTGTCGGGCGTGGTGGGGGATGGATGGTTTTGGGGGTGCTGAGGGGCTGGGGCTGAGGGGTTGCGGTTGAGGGGTTGGGGCTGAAAGGCTGGGGTTTTGGGGGGTTTTGTTTTTTGTTGTGATGGTTTGGGTTTTGTGGGGTGTGGTGGGGGGTGGGTGGTTTTGGGGGGCTGAGGGGCTGGGTTTGAGGGTCTGCGGTTGAGGGGTTGGGGTTGAAAGGCTGGGGTTTTGGGGGGTTTGTTGTAATGGTTTGGATTGTGTCGGGCGTGGTGGGGGGTGGATGGTTTTGGGGTGTTGAGGGGTTGGGGTTGAGGGGTTGCGGTTGAGGGGCTGGGGCTGAAAGGTTGGGGTTTTGGGGGGTTTTGTTTGTTGTTGTAATGGTTTGGGTTTTGTCGGTCGTGGTGGGGGATGGTTTTGTCGGGTGCGGCGGGGGTGGGTGGTTTTGGGGGGCTGAGGGGTTTGGGTTTGAGGGGCTGCGGTTGAGGGGTTGGGGTTGAAAGGTTGGGGTTTTGGGGGGTTTGTTGTAATGGTTTGGATTTTGTCGGGCGTGGCGGGGGGTGGAAGGGCTGAAAGGTTGGGGTTTTGGGGGGTTTTGTTTTTTGTTGTAATGGTTTGGGTTTTGTCGGATGTGGGGGGGGATGGATGATTTTGGGGTGTTGAGGGGCTGGGCCTGAGGGTTGTGGTTGAGGGGTTGGGGCCGAAAGGCTGGGGTTTTGGGGGGTCTTGTTTTTTGTGTGGGGGGTGGATGGTTTTGGGGTGCTGAGGAGTTGGGATTTGAGGGGCTAGACTTGTTGAGGGCTTGAGTTGAGGAGGGCTTGTTGAGGGGCTGGGGAGGGGTTGTTAAAGGAAGGGGTTATTGAAGGGGGGATTGATGAAGGGAGGAACTATTGAAGAGAGGGATTGTGATGGGGCTGTTGAGGATTGAGCACTTTTGTATTTTGAGGGGTTATTTGGGGGCTTGGAATCGGATTGATATTGCGATGATAATATTTCAATTATTTATTTCGATAACCTCATAAAATCTTTAGATATATTATCTTTTATTCTAAATTTTTTCTTTTCGTGATTATTTGGATCCGCCTCATACATCTTATTTTCATATTAGCATGGCGCTAAAGTCTAACATGGCGTAAGGGGAGGGGGGGTCTAAGGGCGAATGCGAGGATTAAGAATCTTAAATTAAATTCTAATATTAGGTGAATTTCAAGTTTTAGAGTAGTCTATTGTAAATGTATCTATTAGAGAATTTTATCGATATTACGTTCTATTATGGTTATTCGCTAGCATGGCATAAGGTGGCGCAAGGACGAGCCATAGGGAATCCTACGAACTTAGGGCTTTAATTTGGCACAAGAATTTAGAATACCATCTAAATGAAAGGACGAATTCTTAATATTCTGAGAAATTATGGTTTTAATGATATTATATGAGATATCGAGGCATTTGGGGTTAAGGATTTCGGATCTGGGATCGAGGAGTTTTTTTAGAATCTTCATTATCTTCTTTTATTTTTCGTCTTTCTGGGATATTTCTCTAATTGGGGGATGGAGGTGGATTTAAAAAAAAAGAGGTATCTTGGAGAGTACGAAATTTTTGATTGGTAGGTTGGTCTCATTTCCGGTTCCGGGTATTTGGATACAGAAATCGTCGTATTCTCCTATCATTATGTCATCTTTCTTAATAGGCGCTTTGGGGAGCAAAGGCCTCTTGCGCCCTTCATGGATCAGCTTGAAAGGAGGGGTCGTGATAAGGCAATTTGTAAGTTTTAAGACTCATTGAGGATATTATCTTGGGAGCTTATTTATATATTCAAATTTATATAATGATAATTCGAATTATGATGGCAAATCATAGAACATAAATCTTAAATCGTAATCCTTAAATCCTACCTTCGCATTAAATCATTCATTCAAGTTCTTGCTAAATAAATTCTTACCCACCACGCTCACACGTCAGACCCTCAAATATCTATATAGAGATCCCGAAAATATTTGGATATTTTATTTGTCCGCACTTTTTCAGAGTTTTAACGTATATCTATTTCTACTTAGTAGGCGGATATGCCGTCGATGGAATCGACGGGTCCCCTCTAGTTATCATATTCATCGCAAGATATAATATCAACCACAGACCACCACCACGAGACCACCACCACAAGACCACCACCACGAGACCACCACCACGACCACCAACACAAACCACCCGCACGGACCCCCGACACGGACCACCACCACGGACCAACCATCACGGACCACCACCGCAAACCACCACCACGAGACCACCCCCACGAGACCACCCCCACGGGACCAACACCACGAGACCACCACCACGACCACCAACACAGACCACCCGCACGGACCCCCGACACGGACCACCACCACGGAACAACCACCCACGAACACCACCAACACGGCGGACACCCACGGAACACACACGCGCAACACCATGGGACCACCACCACCACGGACCACCACCACGGCCACCACCATGGGACCACCACCACGGGACCACCACCACGGCCACCAGGGACCATCACCACCAGCACCAGCACCACCACCACCATCACA
Source organism: Symbiodinium natans (assembly GCA_905221605.1). NCBI lineage: Eukaryota > Dinophyceae > Suessiales > Symbiodiniaceae > Symbiodinium > Symbiodinium natans. Next base: position 372,203 of record CAJNDS010002135.1, on the reverse strand, counting down.
GACACCACCACCACCGCCACCGCGGACACCGCCACCACCACGACAGACCACCACCAAAGGAGCACCACCACCAAAGGAGCACCACCACCAAAGGAGCACCACCACCAAAGGAGCACCATCACCACGGGACCACCCCCACACTGTGGGACCACCACGACTAACCACCAAGGGACCACGGACCACCACCACGGGCATTCGGGAAAACCCCCCAAAACCCCAACCTTTCAACCCCAACCCCTCAGCACCCCAAAACCACCCACCCCCACCGCACCCGACAGAACCCAAACCATGACAACAAAAGCAAAAAGCAAAACCCCCCAAAACACGACAAAACTCCGGACACAAACCCTATGCAATTTCTATTAAACCCCAAAACCCTACACCATTAAGCGTAAAACCCTGAACCCGGGGGATCCAAAAAATTCCCGGAATTTTGAATGCCTAGGATTTTTCGAGAGCTGTTGCTGATATGTGATGGTGAGACCGAGCCCCCTTGATTAATTGGCGGGAACCCCCTTGATTAATTGGCGGGCGGCGACCGTCATCGGAACTACCCTGGACCATTGAAAATTTCCTTGAAGGTGAAGGGGCATCCACGTCATCATTATTGCGCTGGAATCTTAAAAGTCCAACCCGACCGACAAAGCGGTCACAGAGTGAAAATAGAGTCGAGCCCGTAGCCTTTTATGACCATATTTCTTCCAATAAAAAATGAAAATATCATCAATATAATAATAATATCGAGAATAAATCGAGAAATTTCTTCCATAAAAATAAAATCGATTTCACATCGAATCCAAATTATAGATCTTCAAATTTATTTAATCCATTAATTCCAAAATAATCTCAAATCAATCATTTCATTTTTTCATAGAATATCCCCATATTTATGCCTTCACCTGAACCAATCCAAAATATGATATCCAATATTCTATTCTTATATTCAAAATACATATCATTTACTTATCGCAAATCAGACAAATACATGAATCCTGATTAAGAGAACTATAAAATAAATAGACAATTATGATAGAATATTGAAAAACGTAATTAGAATTAGTTCAGTGAAGAAAAAATGCCGAAATATATCGGCAACCAAGACAAAAATCAGAAGCCACCCATCCATTCCATCGACACCAAATCAGAAATCAATCATATGAATCTATCAAACAAATATAAAGAAAACAGAAAAGACTAAAGTAGACATAAAAATAGATTTCTGAGGCTCATTCTCGAATGAAGAAGATAGAACGAATTCCAACAAACATTTTTCCAAAATGAATATCTATGCGAAGCAGAAATTTTTATCTATGCCTCTTCCAACAATCCAATCTTTCTTCTCCAAAAATGGCTTGTTCCGTGCATTCAGCAAGTCCTTGCTGAGGTTGGCGGCCACGATGTGATCTTTCACCATAGTTTGCACGGAGGACTTCGTGACAAGAAGACGCGCTGATGGACGAGTGACCCGTGCTTTCAACGGCTTGCAATCCTGTGTAGCCAGGACCATGAGCACGCTTCTTGGCGTCCGACCCTCTGGGCCTCTGGCGGTGCTGCTTTGCGAACGGGTCGTGGAATTCTTGCGGCGGCCGTGGTCCCGCAGCCCGTCACATATGTATGGACCCTCCAGTGTCCAGTTGCAACCTGCGTTGGCCTTGGCAGTCCCCCTGGAGTGCGCTCACTGCCGTGAGCACATCCTCGCCGCCTACCCTAAGAGTGCCCGCGTTGTGCGCAGCAAACTTTGCCAGTGGGGTGCAGTGCGGGTTTGCTTGCGACCGACAGTGATGGACAGCCTTTCTTCATCTGGAACTTTGGGCTATTCATTTTGGGATGTGTATTTTCGATTCCGACCAATGGATAGATTCATTGTTGATGACATAGTTTTGGCACATCATGAACCCAGGTTTGCTAATTCTTTTGTCACGTGACAACCGAACCTGGCAAAGTTTTGCAGACTCATGCGGTCCTACAAAGAAAGCTAAGAAAGAGAAGGAACCCCGTTCTCATTCAGGAGAATGGAAGTTCTTGCAGACTTAACACTACGTTCTGACTCCAGCAGGCGCGCGCTGTTTTGTTCACCCGAAAGAAACAAACTCAAGATCTTCGCTGTGCACGGCTTGCCGATCGAAATGTCCAGCCTGACAGCCAACGTGAAGGGAAACGTCCCCGAGGTTCCTCCGTTGCACCCTCTGCAGGCTGCAACAAGTTTCTAGTGAGCAGCCGACGTTGAAATCCAAATGAAGGCTTCCGAAGATCCAGACCTGGCAGATGATTGAAGCAGCATAGCTCTCAAGGTGTAATTTGTATATATTGTATCATACTGTACTGTATTCGATGAACTAATATCTGTTATCTATCAGAAAAAAACATACAGGTTCACTTTCAGCCCCGCTTAAGTTTTAGCACAGCACATGGCCACGACGCTCTTCTTGAAACAGTCGGGCTTATCTATCCAGTGCACTGCCGACAAACCAGGAGTCCACATCAGAGCCTCAGCAAAGAGGAAGATGATCAAGAACGAACCTGGCCGGACATCAATCTGATCTGAATCTTTGCGAGTGCCTTTAAGGTTTCGTCTCAGTTCCTTGCCCTGGACCTTGCAGACCGGGCCTACTAAAAGCTTGAAGAAGTGGCCCGCCAGCTTCCACGCACCCAATTCTGACCTCAGGGGGGCACAGAAATGGCCTGCAGCAGCTGCTAGCATAGCCCTGCTGCAGCGGTCCACCCCCCCATAATGAGAAGCTCAGTACCCACCTGTCACTTGGGCCACTTGGGACGGCGCTGACCAAAGAAGCGCGCCCAACCACTCGTTTGCGCACTCACATACAGCAGCAAGCAGCATCCTGCGCGGCTCTGGGGCTACTGCCCTTCAAGCGGCTGTGCTACTACAGACTACAGGAGCACAGCCCCTCCTGCAAGGAAGCGGAAGAGGATGCCGAGCAACAGCAGCGGCGCAGTCTTGGCAAGGCACGGCGGAGGAAGGTCAAAGCACGGGCTGCGAGCGACAAACTGAACTGAATGGCAGCAAGCCTGCACCTGAATCGTCAAGCTTGTTTGGCATGCAGGAAGACGGATCAAAAACTAGCAGTCAATAGCGCGCACAGACACTGATTGGGAGGGCACTGAGGGCGTCACAGCGTGCTCGGCACTCCATCAGCTTAAGCGCACTAAGCTACGGGCAGAGCACACCCAACCTCTGTCGTCGAGCCAAGCCTCTCCAATATTGCAGATGGCTGGTGCTTGCCCGACATTGACATGCCAACTTTTCATGCCCATCGACATGTCAGCGCCGTGATGACCAGGCCTCTTTCAGAGTTCTGACAGCCTGATCCTCTCAGAAGCAGTGGTAAAAGCGACGTTCTAGGAATCTTGCCTAAATAAGATTCGTGTCATTCGTATATGCGCCATAGACTCAGACAGCGCATGGTGTTGCTCAGGGGATGCTTCCTCGGAGCATACAGAAGCATACAGAAGCGATTTGGCGCTTTTCTCCTGAATGCCCACCATGGAGTTCTTGCAATCGTGCAGGTACTTCACGTTATAGCCCTGCGGAAGCGCGTGGCTGTAAGCAGCGCTTGCCGCTAGTCCTGTACAACTCGCGGGCCTTGTTCAGCAGGCTGCCTGTTGCCCCTTGGAGCGTGAGGGGCGTCAGGTTGGGAACCTGCCAGGGTCGTTCAAAGTTAAAGGCGTTTGTGGCATATTGAGCTGCTCTCTTGGCCGGCACCTCTGCAGTAAGCATGTACCCCCACAGCCATCGAACAGGACTCAGCGCCGGCACCATCCAACCTGTCGGACAGTCGGACATGACTGGATCCTTCCTCTGTGCCCATGCGAAGAATGGAGTCATCATTGTTCATCTCTGACTGTAACATACTATGACAACATACGGGTAGAGCACGCCAGAGGTTGCTATCACACATTAATCGGATCTTCAACTCGCAAAGCGCCTCGTCCTTGAAACATGCCGGCCATCTCGTTCAGCTGTGGCCTTCTGTACCAAGCCACGCGGTACTGGCTAAACTGAGGTCGATAGGTTGCTATGCAATCTACGAAATCATGCTTCAGAAGGCAGGAGACTGCTAAGCAGCGAGATGTAGGGGACGTTTCGGGCTGATACCAAAGCTCTCAGTTCACCACATCTGCGCACAGGGCACAGGGAACCAGCTGGAGTCATAGTCATAGTCATAGTATCATCGAGAGCCGTTTGATGTTGCATACATTGCATGATTTGCCGGACTGACTTTCACAATTCTCTGAGCACAAGGCTGGTAGACGCCGGCGGTGCAGAAGGACAGGAAAGAAGTGACCACGGCGCTCATCTGCGCCGCGCCTGCAAAGCTGAGTGCACCACCCCAAGATCATGCTTTTAGTTGATGGCAAAAACATGCTGCTCAGCAAAGCAAGACAACGAGACACCAGAAAGAGTTTTCAGCCAGGCTGTGGTGGTCGCACACCGTGCCACTTACGCTGCCCCGCATCTTCTTGAAAAGGGCTTTTGAAAGGGAAGCGTGCGGCAAGTGCAGAGGCCCCAGGCGTGCCGAAAAACGAGCAGAAGCTACAACCAGTTGTGCGTATTAGTTGCTATGTCTGCCGAACGGCCACGGCTCTTCTAAGCTGACCCGCCTGGTGAAAGGATGATGCTGAAGATATAGTTGAGGCCAAAGATCTAAGCAACATGGAGGTTCGGAAGGTTCAGAAATTCCATGCACGTGAGACAATGCCATGCCAGGCTCCCGGCGGCAAAGACAAATGCCCAAGACCCTGCAAAGAGCTGGCACCTCGTTGCGCCCGCAATGCGCGCAGTCACTGTAATCACGCGTGGCACAGCACTTCGCAGACTGTTGAACACGTGCGAGGCTTGTTCATGAAGCCAGCGCTGCTCCATGCTGACTATAATGACAGCTCGACAGTCCTAGCAAGGTACCAGGAATGTTTGCATTTTGTGTGGCGCTTTTGCCAGGGCTCGAGCAAGGATATTTGGCTGCCACTTGCATAGCCATAAGCTGCCGCAAAGACTGCCGACGACATCGTGACCTGCTTTTACGTTATTAAGACAAACTTCTGTTCCGAACCGAAGTTCAGCTGCGTGGCCTCGACGCAAGCTGTCAAGTCCTTGGCCACGAAATAGGCAACCATTGGCATCCCGACCTGTGGCACATGATCACTCGATCACTCCGAGGGCATCTCCCGACTTGATGTGAGTCTCGCATCACACAGAGAGTACGGCAGCGAGCGTAGGCTGCTGCTGCTGGGTTGGGGATGTCGGGTTTCAGTCGAGAAACGTGGCGGCAATGTGGGCCCACGTGATCACCACGTCATGCACGCATTGCCCGAAGACGACTGGAACTCCCAGCACCCTGCACATTCGAAGTCTCCCCTTGAGGAGCTTGCCCTTGCTTCTCGCCAGGTGGTGAGCAAATCAGCCCCTGGACGAGCTTCGGGCTTTGGGCTTTGTCCCGACTCTGGGGTACTGCTGAGATTGTATGTGGTTTCGTCGCGGTGAATGCACGACCGCAGAAACCGCACACTGCCATTCTAGATTCTGGTGATCACCACTGTCTTCATCCGTCCGTCCCTCAGCTAGTCAGTCGAGTGGTGTGCATACTGCGAACTACAGTCATACTACTCATGGACTCAGTCATAATCCTGATGCCTTAAGCATGCAAATGCCACACCGCAAGATGGGTGATGGGAGTCGTAGCATCTTCCGTCGCAAAAACCTTCACTGTGCCACTGGGGTCCGGACCAAATATCTGCTGTGCGGCAACGCCCTTCCGTGGTGCAACTGCTGCGTATCGTTGCTGACAGGGTTTTTTTATGCACGGATGCCGGCATGTCGAGATATCATGAACCCATATGAACCCTTTTGAGGCACCTGAAGCAGCATGAGGAAGAGCGCAGCCAGCGCCGACTGCATAAGAAACTGGTCCTGCACCAGGCATGCCACATGCTTAGTCAGCAGTACATACGACGGGGTTTAGTCTTGCAGGTAGCATCCTGCATGCAGATGGGCCTGAATCACTGAAGGCAGTTGGTGGCAGTTGGGATCGGACAGATAACTTCTGAGAATTCTCGACCACTCATACATGTTATCCCCCTACATATTATTCCCAACAGCCGAAAGGTTGGGTCTATCCCTAAGGTGGGGGCCATTTGCCAACCCGGAGCCCTGGCGGAAAGGAACGCCGGAACAGAGCAGAACGGAACTTGATCATCTTCGTCTTGCTGTTGGTTCGCACAGCTGGGTGAATTTACGGTGATCCTATGAGGGTCTGTCCAGCCGGTCGTAGGTCAAGATCATGCACAGAAGCATCACGGCCACACAGCACAGGCTGTAGTTTATGGTGAGAGAGACGTACCTTGGAGTCACTTGTCATTGGCTGCCGTGTGGCTGATAGCAGGGTGGACAGGATTCGCATCATCACTCCAGTCGCCGCTGCTGGTACTGCTCGGTGCTTCGATCACCGCAGCATCTGCTGAGAGCCTGGCGCCCTGATTGTTTGTAGCATGGACCGATCCATGTAAATCAGGACCTGGCAACAGCCATGTGCTTGATAGTGCGAAGCCCCGACATCAACCTCATCCGTGAGCATGGCAACCCATGCAGATTGAGTGTCGCTGTCAAGAAGTCTTATGCCGAGGCTGCGGCCGCACGGAAGAAAGGTTGGCGCGAGCGACGGAACACGCTCGCTGGCAGCATCGTCTGCTCCACGACCTTCTCCTGCAGAATGAACGTTGACAGAAGTGAGCAAGCCTGAGGTGCGACCGACATAGCCAGCAAATTGGCATGGAGCTTTCGGGAGCCATTCGCGACCCTGCTTCCTTTCAGATCATTCGGCTCATGATGAGCGGGACAAGAGGTAAAACAGGTCCTTTTGCCAACCATGGTTGCTAAACTCGTCTCGGTGAAGTTCATGAAAGTTCGGCACATGCCCACATGTCTAACTTGTCATCGATGTTCGCTGAGGCTGTTGGATTAGGTCCGCAAGGGCTCGGCAAAAACAATCAAGGGAAGGAAAGCTGGTCAAAGGCAAGGAGATGAGTTCTCTTTGTAGTTGCACCTACTCCCGGTCATTCTCCTGCAAGGCTGCACAGGACTTCCATGCGCTGGCACAAACCTCGTGCAAACAGTGGCGCAGAACTGAGAAACCTAAGTACATAACTACTCTCGCTACAGAAGCCAGTCTTCCTCTCACTTATTGTGAATCTCCAGTGGTTCCCGTGTGTTTGTGTATTTGTTGGTTGCATGACATCATGACATCAGAAGCTTGCAACGGCACGAAGCAGGTCGGGGTGCCTCCGGATCAGCCATTGGCGGCTGAATTGCATCCATCCTTGGGTGGGGATGCGGTGAGGCACATGATGCATGTAAGAAAGGAAAGATCTACAAAGCCTGTTTGAGGCTGACGAGGTGCCTTTTATTTTCCAACCAACGCTAACGTTGAGGATCGCTTGTGAATTAGAGACACATTGATGGCCTGGCAATGCTTCCGATCGTGTCGGAACTGACGTCTGGGTGGCAGACAGGATGTCAGCAGGATTTGTGTTCTGCGCAAAGGTGACCTGACACTTTTTTGGCATGCTTTTAGCCTTTCCTGCAAGCTGGCGGGTTCTACACTCCGGCGTGTGTCAGAACACGGCATGACCTTCGGCACAAGCAGGGCAGCGTCACGTGCAAGCGCGTTTTGAAGTGCTCCACAGCATCCTGCAAGCACAGGCAGTTGCTACCAGATGCACTTGCACAGGTTACTAAACTCCAGTGCATGCCTTGGGTGGGGTGCGGCGGGGAGGCGAGTGGATCGCGAGGGGTGCGAAACGGCTCGCATGTGAAGACGAGAATCGGATCCACCCTAAACGCTTAAACCCTTAGTCCTTTAACTCCACAGCCCCTTATCCTCGTGTGATCTCAGCCGTGCCCTTGGCAAAGGTGAGCTACCCAGGTGATGATCCCATCCGTGCGCTTTTAAGGACCTTGTTCGGCGAGCCGAGCTACGGGGTTGAACCGCTAATTTGCATCATTTTCGAGTTTAAGCCCTCGGCTCAAGCATAGAGATGTCCAAGAGCACCGTGTCCGGTACAGGGCTCAACAACACCCATCCAATGAAAAGGGCATCGCCGCAAGCTTCTGCTAGTTTGTAGGGTATGTAGCCTCGTGAACTCCACTACTGCGCCTGAATGGAAATGGCTTGTCAACAAACTTCCGTGCACGACCACTCCGTGCCTCTGTGGGCCCAGCATAGACCAAACAACCACCAAATGCCAGCCTGAATGTGGCACATGGCAATTTTGGCACATGAAAGTATGGAGGGCATCAACATGCAGCAAGCTAGATTCAGACAGCAGCGCCGGGTATCATATATATTTCACTTTGCACGCTTTTTTGTTTCTGGGCTTCAAGCAACACTAGGTCATCAAAGAGCCGCAGTGTCTCGTAGCGTGGTTGATGAATAACCGCAACGACCTGCAAGAGCAGCAGACACTCATAGAACACTGTGGGACTCCAGGCCACCCTATGCCCCTATGTGAAGTGGCATCCTCTTCATTGAGCCCTTCGCTGTAGAATTCAGCCTTGCCTTGGCAGGTGTGCCAGTTGAGATGTACAATAATAGCATGTCCAACGATGCACATTCAGCGACCTCACGTGATTCGGAAACACCAGAAAAGCATGTGCCCAACACAAGCTGGGCTCAAATCATGCATACTCCTCTGGTAAGGTGCAGACTGCGGCGCTGTTCAGGCATCGAACAACCTTCCAGAGCTATGCAGTTTGACAGCGATCATGATGAGAAAACATCGGCGCACGCACACACTCAACTGCTGAATGCCGAATGCCCAAACGATCCAATCCTCCAACTCTCAGAGGCACCGCTTGCAGTTCCTTTGCCTCATGGCTCGTGGTGCTGTCCAGCCCGCTGGTAGGCTCATCCGCAAAGAGGAGCAATGGCTGGGCGACCAGTTCCATACCCTCAGAAAGCACGCTCTTTGGGTTCTCAAAGTGAGTGCTGATGAGCGGCTTAGCGGATTGGAAATATACTGATCAGGCTAGAATGACGCGAGGGTTGTCGGTAGGCGAGCGCTGCCATGCTCATATCCAGAGAGAGAGAGAGAGAGGCTCGGCTTGAAACACACACCATGCAAGAACATAGCTAAGCTTTTGCTCAACTGGAATGCAGAGTGCAGAATCAGCATGTATTTGATGCTGCATGTTGGCTGCAGGGTCTACGACGTGAATACGTCACAGCGTATGGTGACGGGATCGCCGACGGTCAAGGTCACCATTGGGAAGCGACTCCTTCAGCCCCTGAGGAAGCGGCAATGGAGACTCGCTTCCTGAAACACGGACTGCATGTGTGTGTGCGTCCGCACAATAATGGAAGAATCAATTCGAGGTCTTCCTTGTTCAATCACGAGGCCTCTGTCCACCGGACACTCCACGTCGCTCGGGAGTCCCCACTCTTGCCTGACAGCAGGCTGGCACCAGTCGGCATGGGGCCAGATCAGGTGTCGGGGGCTGCATGCAGACAACCCAAGCGCAAGACATCCAGAAGGTTGCTGAGATTGAGGTCCTTTGCAACCTGAGAGCATTTGGTGCGCTGAACATGCTTGTTCTGTTCACAATGAGCTGTGAAGATCGGCACTTCTGGTAGGTGCGCTGCTGCTGTTACACAGGCATCCACCTGTTGCAGCTGTTCCGAGAACGAAGGCTGACGCAGCTTTCAGTGGGCCCTCTGTGCTTTTGGTCGCAGCAAAGGTAGTGCAGGATGAGCGCTCACTTCAGTCTCACATGTCAGCTGTTGTTGGATCTGCGTTTTCCAGCTATTGTTGATGGATGAAATGCTGCAGCACTTTTATGATATCAGTCGTGGCTTCCAAGCCCTGAATTCTAAATCGCCTTGCTTGCAATGCTCAGCAAAGGGCATGTGCGTGAATGACCGAAAACTTCTGATGCCTACAACCGAGCCTCCTCACGCGTACGTCCTGCAGGAAGCCTCAATGAGGCCTGTGAACAGGTCAATATCAAAGGCGACTAGCACTCTCGACACCCTGGTGAATTTGCTTTAACTTTGGTACCATGCTTCCCAAGAAGAACATCAGCAAGGACATTAGACTTCGCAGAAACAGCATCCTGGACATCGACCACCGAGGATGCTGGCTGCTGTCAATCCAGCCAGTGTCTGTCAGGATGAACTCCCAGCATGCTGCCCAGACCTGGAAGCGCAGGTTCTCCGCAACCGTCAGCTCTCCATGCAGGACGTCATCCTGGCAAAGGAAAGAACTGTTCAGTATTGTCCTGTGCCAAGTGCCAATCACGAAGTTGGTGGTCTGCTATGGTCTGCTTGCGACGCCCACTTGACAATGGTGCGTCCAGGCCTGTGGCACGAAGCCGGTGACATGCTGCAGCAGCCTGGCGGGTTGCCGAATCAATGTCAGAAGGATGCCCGTGCAAAGAATTGAGTCCTCATGAGTAGCAGGAGTAGCACCAGTGCACCAACTTGTGCCAACACGGCCTCATATCGTCAGCAGGCCTGGGGCAGCCACCGCAAGATGGACAATTGCTTGATTTCGGAGTACCAACAACAGATAACGCCAGGTTGCAGTGCCGTCGCTCTAGTTACCTAGTTTCTCATACGGAACGAGTGTCTTTGCGGCGCAAAGGCTGTTGCCGGTTAAGTAAAAACCGTGAGCAACTTCAACAACTCCGATCTTAGTGACCTCACAAAGACTCTCTCTGCCTGCCGCCGACTGTCAGCTTGCCCGAGACGCGGCCGTAGGAGGCACGACCTCTTGCAGGGCTTCAGCATTGGAGTGCGACTGAAAGATGAATGACTATATTCTCGACAATTCATCTTGTGTAGAGCTGTAACTTTTGTTGTGATCCTGCAATCTGCCACTTGGTTTGTGGCATGAGAATCTATACTTCTTTCCTGTTTCACATGCGCAGTTCAGAAAACACTCTCTCTTTACGCGGTAGAATCCGGGTAGAAGGCCTGTACTGCTTCGACGGTTGCTGATCTTCTCGGCCAATCTCTTCCCAGTGGGTTGAATGGCTGTACCCGCATTGTCTACAAACATGCTGCGTTGACTATGTTTGCTGAAGCAAAAGCTCTGATTTCACTGTGAACCAAGCTTCCAAATTTTAAGCTGGGCCTTCCTGGAGCTGTCGGGACCAAATTGCAGTGCAGTTTCCACTGTGTGCAGCATTTGTCAGCCATAAGAATTCATCCAATCAATGGATGCCATATTCCAAGGGGTCCACCGCTGAGAACTCCAAGCAGGGTCGTCCTGGCTGCTTCAGCAATTGGAGCAGAGCACGCGTCCAGTTCACGCTTGCGAAGACAAAGCAAACATGCCAAGGCCACTTGCCGCTGCCAGAGGGTCCCATCACCTCCGGCAAGCTTACGTAGGCTTAGCCCCCAATATGACTTGAGCCTTCAATGCATCTGACTCTAGCAATGTCCAATGTCCAATTTTATGGTTCACATTCACACTGATTCAAAGATGATGACACAGGAGACTGCAAGAGGTGCAATGCATCAGGAGCAAGACCACTTGGCGCGCCTACCATTGTCTACCTGTGATGAGGCGCACTCAGATTGAGGTTTTGGCAGCCACACGCCGCCCTGCGGCGATGGTGAAGTCAATGTCCTGTGAGAACTGATGGTGTTTGTATGTTGGCAATCGCACAGAGTGAAGATGTGGATGCTGCTCACACTACCATGGAAGATCATGGAAGCATGAGCTGGCTCAATCTGAGATATCATCGGTGTCATCACCCTGCCTTCAGAAGGCGCTTCCCATCAGGCAGCTCGAAGCCAACATCCTGATGCTGCATCTCATTGCATCTCTTCCTATGTCACTCACAGGCAAAAAAGACTGCAAACGTCCGTAGACCATACAGCAAGGCAGGCCTATAAGGCAAAGCTCGTACGTGCTCACGCTTTCAGCTCAATGCTGACAGGAATTTCTGCCTCCAAGCTGAAGGAAACACCAGGCTGCGCTGATGGAGGCCTCAATCAGAAAGCGTGAGTTCGAACACATGCGCGTGAAACGACTTCGCCCAATGTCACCACTGTTTGCCGCCCGCTCTCAGTCCAGGACGCCGTTGCAGGTCGCTGACCTGCCAGCAAAAGTAAGTCGAGATCCAAAAGACATCACGACCCTTGCCCTCTGTGGCAAAGGAAACTTGCAACACGCAACATCACGTTGTATCACGTCATCCGACGTCCGAACCTGAACTTGCAGGTGAAGGACCGCTTGGAATCGATGCCCGTGAGGATGACTGGGAGACCTGTAGCGGACGGAGGCTTCTCGCCTACACACAAAAGACGCACATGAAATTCTGCGATTCTGTACAGGAGTTGTGCTTTCAGTAGACCTGTCCCAGAGAGACCTATGAGACCTAGGAGATGCTACTGGTATGAAGAAAATGCCGACTGTTGCTCCTAATGCTGGGGTATGACTGACATGTCGTGTAGATGTCGTGAGTGGAATGAACATCCATCCACCTCGGCGGCTGCAGGCCACTCTTGATCTCTTTGTGCCGGCTGGCTCTGCCCGGCCTTCACAGCACAGAACATCACAGTCGCATGGCAATCGAAACTGAAACCCCGAAGCCGAACGCCTGAAAACAACACCTTGCAGTGACTGGTTTTCCACCCGGCACTGTCGAAGTGTTCCGAGGCCAACCCTGGTCTCAGCCTTCTTGTTACTACAAGCATGAGGTAGCCTGAGCAAGAGAAAGAAATCAGTTGTAGCAATGTCTGAGGGATGCAGAAGGGAACGTGAGCGGTGGCTAGGTGTGGGGGCACCAGAAGACCACGAGCACACCGGCACACACCATGGGCACAGGGAAGAGCTGCATGCAACACCAACGCAGGGCACGCAGCTCAGCTGCGTCCGGCCTCGACCTCTGGTAGCTCGCTCTGAAAAAGCCCGACTTCCCCGCGCCTAAGTTGCTGAACGATCTTTAAGGGATTACCCAAGCATGTTCCAAGCATGTTCCAAGCACTGGAGCACTGGATGTTAAGTCCCTCTCGGGCCAGCACTGCCAACGCCACCTGGTCAAGAAGGGCAGGGCCACACGGCGCTGCTGACGGCGCTGCTCCAGCACCTGTCGAAGTCTGATGGGCTTTCGCAGGGTCCACTCGACAGGCCGCAAGGGATTGCAAGGGAACGCGTGACTCTTCAAACTCATCAGCCGCAGACAAACGTGACGAAATTTTTGAACTTGCGCAGACTGACCCGATTTCATGGCTCCGCTTGATTTGCATGCCACGAAAATGTTCAGAGATCCCACGTCCCACTCTTGCCCCCCCCCCCCCCACAGGTGCAGTTTTGTCGCATTCTCACAGCACTCGGATTCGTGAAACGGTGACCTTGCTGGGTGAGACGCTGGTCATTGCTGTCTGCTCAGCCTAAACGCTGTTGCTTGCCAGAAGTCGCTCTGAAGGCTTTGACCTACTGCAATCTATTTCCTGCTACTTTACAAGGTGAAACTGTACAGGTGCGGCGGAATCTGCATCGGAGTCCACGACAAACCCTCCTACTACGGTTCCATTCAACCAGCTCGACTCCCCTACAAAGATTCTTTGAGCTGAAGCAGAGAATCCTCGAGTGGCCTCGGATAATGATTTCCGCACCTTCTGCATCTAGGCCGCGCGCGTCCCAATGCGTTTGGTTCGCCGGTTGACCGGCGAAGCTGGGCAGGGTTAGACTCATGAGACCATGTGTGACTCACTGTGTGACCGATGAGTGCAGTGAATCAGAGAAGTGGCTGAATTGAACATATTAGGCAACCTTGAGCCCCCGACTTGGCGCTTGCTTCTTCTTGCCAACTGTCCGCAGAAGATCCTTGGGTAGCAAAGGCCGACTTCCCAAGCGAGAGACAGCGAGAGAGAGGCAGCGAGTGATTCTGTGGGCGTTCTTGCCACTTGCAACAACCTGAACCTTCTATGTCTATATCCTTCTGTCCTTCTTCATCTCATCTTCTCAAGAACCCCATGATTCAGTGTGTCCCACAAAGAAACAAAGCTGCAGGCTCAGGACTGTTTGCTACAGGCCCCGACCCCAGCCACTGGCTCTGGCGGCCGCATCCGCTCGGCCTTCAGGGGCTAAGTGGCTCTTCTACGGAGAAACGGGACTTGACTCGTTTGATTTGCTTTGGCTTCGCGAATGCCGTTGTCAGCAGCAGCTTTTTCATGGGAGCGAGGGCGTCTGGCCTCTGCTTTGAGCTGAATGTCCCGGACGTACTGAAAGATGCTTTGGTTGCACAGCTGTGCCTTGCCAGGAAGTCATGTCATGACATGCCGCCATTCGCAAACTGGTGACCTGCGCTACGCATAAGAGCGTTCCAGTCCAGGCCCCACACCCGCATCGGGATGTCTTCCTTCTCCAGGAACTCGAGCTCTTCTCGCTGGTCCTCGGGAAAAGCAAGCCAGCCGGCTGGTCCAAAGCTTGAGGGGCAGAAGTTCGGCAAAGGTCCTTATAGGCTGCCAGCAGCTCAGACACCTCACTGGAATATGCAACACTGACTCCACAAGCGTCTCCCCACTCGGTCAGCCATCCTGACTCTGTTTGCCCTTGGGTCTCACACGGCCCTGTGTGGAGACGATACAAAGTAAGGCTCGATGCACCAAACCAGGAATCAGAGCCACATCAGAATCCAACTCTTGGAAAGCTCAGCAATGTGCCGTCGGCACTGGACGCAAACGCCCGGCCAGAACCTGGCGGCGGCAAAGCTGAGCATGCAGGTGGCTGTAGCCAGCTTTACCTTTCAGTAGCTTCTCAGCGCTTGTCTTGAAGAAGGGCTTCTTGGAGTGTGCTCCAACATTTTGGAGTCATGCGTGGTTTAGGTCTGAGGATACATAAGACTGCAGCACCTGATGGCTGTTCGCTTGTCAGAAGGCGCCCATGGCAGGAACGCACAATTCTGTAGATGCGCACAATATAGAACGTACACCTCTGTTCTTAGAACTGCCTGCTTGAGCGGCACGGGGTACGGGTTCTGGATGAAGGACCTGTCAAGTCACACTAAACACGCGCCGGTGCATCTTACTGCCACATACGCCACTCTTGCATTCGTCACTCTCAACTGCGAAAGATGACACCGATCTCGCTGCTGACAGCCGAAGGCTACCAACTTGCCGAAGGCGCTCCAACTCATCGCGTGCTTCCATCTTCAAAGCATCGACACCTGAGCTCTTTTCGATGTTGCAAACAAGTTGCTTTGGAAGGTGCTCACAAGTACTACATACCAGAACTTCGATGACCGGCTACTGGTATTTTGTGGTTTACTTGGGGGTTTACCATAATGAGGAACCCTAATATAGACCCCCAAATAGTAGGGTCCCGTTACAATAAGGACCCCAAGAAGGTACCCCGAATATCGCAAACTCCTACTTCTAGAAGGCAGAGGCCCCGGGCGGTTGATGGCCTTGAGATCGCGCCGCTTGCTTCTTTCGAGGTCTGCCTCCGCGCCTGGGTGTGTGGCAGGCTCCGGTGGGTCCATGAATACTGACATCGGCAATTAAAGGGAAATGGCCCAATTCCAGGGGAAAAACTTGAAGACTTGCTTGGAGGAGGGGCGGGGTTCAGCTCTTGGCCTTGAAGCCTCCGTCAAGCCCCCAAAGTATGCGGCTTGACCGGCCCTTGGGTGGAATCATTCCTCGCCGACAACGTGTCCTATTCAAGGACCGGATGTCAAGAGTCAAGATTAAGTCACCACTTCTTCCTGTCAGCGCCATACCTTTTGTAAAAAACCGATGTGAAGCATCACGCACAATGGCTGCGCGGTCTCTTGCGATGTCTGCCTACTTGAAACAGGACTGAGAGCATTTTGCTCTATTCAAGTCCTTTCCTCCGTGTCTGCACTTAGCAGAGTCGTTTGTCATCCAGAGGTTGCTGATCAAGCTTCCTAGACTAGAGGTCTCTACCGCGATTCTGCGAACTGCTGTGCTTTCACTTGTCCGACACAAGTGCGGACTCAGCTCTCAGAGCGGTATCGTTACCGCATGGCGCAGCAGCTGTACATGGACATAAATATGTTGGTCAGCGCAGAGACGGGCCTCGGCTTCGTGCTGTGCAAAAACCTACCTGGCCTACCTTGCGCTGTCAACCTTGAGGCACATTCAGTGTTCCTGCATCCGAGGTTCATCACCTTGTTGCCGACTGCGTCATGCGCGGCATTCGCCTCTTTTGTGCACTTCGAGACGTCGAGAGGCTGGTTGGCCTCAGCTTGGCATAACTTGGCCTAACTGGAGTCCGGGGGAGGGTCCTAAGGGTCGTTGAAGAGTTCGCAACTCCCGTACGGCCACGTCTACTTGCACCCCGGCAACAACGAGCTGAAACACCAAGTGAATGCATGAACCGTCCTTTGAAAAAAACACCGATCCTACCTCCTACCCCATCTCAATGTCCAGGAGTGGCAAGCTCCGGCCTTGTAAATTCCCTCGAAGCTGTAGTTGTTGCCTTCAACTTTTTCTTTCCAGACCTTGTTGCGTCGTGGACATGTGCTAGAACTTGAACCACCCACCTGTCGAATCTTCCGCAGCACCTAGACTTTGGACTTCCAATCGCCAAAAATCCCTGCCATGTACGCCATCTACTTTCTTGACTCAGAAATATCTGCTCCGAAGCAAACTTGCACTCACATACCACCTTGCTGTGTGCAACTAGGGGAAATCTTGTTGACCAAGAATGCCTTGCCACCATCGGTGCTGGGCGTGGAGTAGATCTTGTGGTGGATGCCATCTGGCTCAGGCTGTGTTACTGTATGGTACTGTATGGTGGTTGGGCACGAAGGTTCAGGTGATGTCGCCCAAAGCAGGCAGTGCGGTTTGTTGAACCCGGTTTCTGGCTGACCCGATTTGGGTTCAAGGCTTCTCAAGGCACGTCCCTGCCGGCTTCAGCGGGGTGCTGCCACCCAACATCTCCTTCTAGGGGTTTGCCACATGTCCTCTGTAGGGCTTCCCGCCCAACATCTCCTTGCAGGGTTTTGGGTCTGCCGCCCAAAAGTTCCTTTTAGGGTTCGTCGCCTTCCTGCAGCCAGGGGGAGGGCCCCAAGACACAACAAGTTACAAGTAAGCACTGAGTAAGCAAGACCACGTCACAACTAAGTATAAGAACCAGCTACCCTCGAAACAGGTTTAGGCCTGAGAAATGGGAACCCATTGAAAACCATGCGACTTATTCCGCACATGGTGGTACAGCAGGTGTAAAGCTTGAGAGCAGGCTGGTCTATGCAGCAATGCAAATCGAAAAGCTCGATCCTGGCATGAAGACGTCAGCACGAACTCGGTCGCAAAGCAGCATGTCGCCCTTGCTGTCTTCGACCACGTTGTAGAGCAAACCGCCCTGAGCCATTTCACAGGGACAGAATGTGCATGAGCGATTTGTGAGACAAGATGCCTTTCCAGAAATGGGCCGCGATGATGCGACCTTCACCTTGCACTATACAAGTAGCCCACGCAGCGGCGCGTGCATGCAGTCTGTGTGAAACATCATGACAGAGAATGATGCAAATCTCATCCGCCGAGGCCCCATGCCTAAGGCATTTTGGATACATGAACAACCTACCTCCTTGACCCCTTTCTCCAGCATGGCCGAAAGCCGGCTCTGGTATAGGCCGAATGTACCCCTTATCCCACCCGCGACGCGCTCTGGACCTCCTACTCACCCCCATAACGACTGCCATAAGAATCTCTGATGACACAAGGCCGGGCCGTAGTGCGACTGTTAATGTAACTTCAACATTTTCATCACGAGCCCTGATGACCGAGTGTAGTACAAGTACCATGTCTAGAGATGTCCAAGGTCACCACCAGGATGCAGTTCTCAACTTCTATGGTGGGCGCAACGACATTGACCAGCACACAGCCTGCCCAGAGGTGTCAGAAGAATGGCACCACACCGGTGCCTGTTTGTTGCTGTCATCGTGCTGATGCAATGCAGGAGGCTCTGCATCGCCTGGCCCGATGTTGCCGCCCCCGATTCGGCAGTTCAGTACCACAGAGGTGGCGTCCACCGTGACGCCGTCAAGCGTGTTCCCTGAGTCGCGGAACGCAAGGATGAGCAGCGGGTGAGAAGACAAAATCATACGAGAGAGGCGTCGCAGTGCATGAGCATTTGAGTTTTGAGGACACATGTATCGCATGCACTCTTCATGATGTACCCCAATGGAGTGAAAGTGACCAGTCTCCTTAGGTCCCTGCAGCCCAGCAGCACTGTTGTCGCAAGCTCAGGTCACTTTCGAGGCTCGGCTGCTGCAGTCGCAGAAACGTCCGCAGAGCGTGCGCGCTGGGGTTGGCCTCCTAGCAATCGCATTATCTGAAATCCGTGCCCGTGGTGAACTTCGCCCGCAAAGACCATGAAAGATCTACTGTAGAGCCCCTACAGACACCCATCCTGCGAGAGCTGACTGTCTTGCAATGTCATGTCAATTTCAATGCCAAGCAGCTGTTATGAGAAAATTGTTTCGCATGTACCTTGCAGGAATCAACGATGATAGCATGGTCATGCAAGCTGCAAAAGCCTACCATGCCGATCGAGCTTCCTCTCATGCCACAGACCTCAAGGACCAAGTGTGCACACGTGACGAATGCGAGCGAGATTCAGCTCTAATCGGCCATAATCCCACCAGTATGCCTCAGGACAGCGAAAGTCTTGTCAAGTCTGGACTCTGCAGTCAAAGCCAACATCTGATGTGGACAGCACGCAACTTCAAAATTCTGGTGTCAGCGGGGCACTTGTATACCTTGTTCAAATCAAGTTGAACACCCGTCACAATGCATTACTCAGCTGGAGAGGTGTTCAATGGAATCGGGTAGCTCTGAAGGCATGCGCTCATCATCTTCTCCACTCTGTCTGCGACGTCAACGTACTAGGCTTGAAAATCCAGCCCATGCCAGCTCCACAAACAGCATAACTGTCCACCCTTTGTGTGTCAAGCATCCTGCTGCCCGACATCTACGCAACCCAGGATGCCACCTGTCAGCGTGGGAAGCTCGCTACGAACAGTGTGTTGGCTAGGAAGCACGCTTGCAAGAGATGCTGCGCAGACTACAACACCCACGACGTTGAAAGTCGCCAGCATCGACTTTCTGGACAACTTCCCACCCCACCCTCGGCCTGTCTTTTTAAAGCTGTTCTTGAACGACGCCATGCGATCGTAATGCCTCGGGAAGCTGTAACCAACCCAACTGCTTCTGCTTGCTAAGGGCAAACAAACGACGGTTTCCAACTCGTAGCAGATGGTAAAGCAGCTCACGTGAGGTCAACTGAGGTCGCATATTGCACACGCAGTTGCAGCCTGCCACATAGGCTCCGTCCGACTTGGAAACCGAGCGCTCTCTCATACGGGATCCGACTGTTAGGTCGGGCAACGAAGCTTGAAATCAGGGCACTGGCTTGTGTTGCTGGCTCGTCGTACGTGCGCCCCATTGTCTGTTTGATTCTGTTTGTGCCTACATCTCCCATGCCTCGACCGCCACTGATTGGGGGCCGAGGCGGATTGTGCGAAGCATCGCGAAGCACTTCTTCAATCAGAGCTTTTGTCTGCTTAGTTTCAACCACGCAGGGTGTTCTTCGATTTTCGAATGCCAGGCTGCTTTCCAGCTTCGTCAGCTGAAACAGCCTTCTTGCCCATCACCTTGCACTCACGCGTCCGGGGCACTAAGGACGCGATTTCTGGGCTGGTGATGTCTGAATCTTTGCCTTCCATGCAAGCGCCTGTCACAGGCTTGTCATGATGTTGCAGCGGAGGTGCAGCGATGTAATCGGCCTAGGGAACCAAGCAATGCCACATGCCAAGCAAGCAGTCCAATCATCGCTTTTGAAGCGCGTCTGGCCTTCTTGAGGGTCAGAGGCATCCAGAAGTGTGGGTCTGAGTCTAGGCCTCGGCTCACCCACGTTTCCATCTGTCTCCACTCATCCGATACCGCGATACTCACAATAATAGAGTCTAAGACTCCAAGCTCCAAATGGCTTCTGAGTGCAGACTGGCTTCAGGCTTTCTTGTCATGGAGCTCCGGGGCAAACTCTGCCAAAAGGGCATCCATCAAGGCTGCTGAGACCTAGGGTTGTCAGCGCTCCTTTGCTGAGACAGGGAAGCTCAGAGACAGCTCAGGCGCTGACGGAGAACGATCCCAACGACGTGCCAACTTGTGCCACATCTTTGGGCAGGTACTGCACGGCAGTGTCGTAGGTGACCTCCAGAGAGATGTCTGATGACTGGCTGCTGCAGCACAGCAAGGACGCCACATTAGACTGCCTTCATTGATGAAGACGTGTCAACAGCTTCGCACACAGCTTCGCACTTAGCAAAAGGGGTGAGGCACTCTAGCGGGGCTGCATACCTCCCGCAGCAACCGGGAAAGCGGCTTGCGGATCGCTGATTTATTGAACACTTAGGTCCTTAACAGCAGGTGCTGCCTTCTCCAATTGCATCGCGTCGCCTTTGGAATCGACTGCAATCAGGCCATACCTCGCAGAGCAGGCAGGGGATTTGTCAAGACATCTTTACAACGGGAGGAGCAAACCACACATGAAGACTGGACAAAAAGTGAAGACTTCAGGTATTGCTGCTGTCCAGTCCCCTGGCGTTGTCATACTGATAGGCAGAATCTCAAAAGCCTGTAGTCCGACTGGCCAGTCCCCACTGCCCGGGCCGTTTCTGATACTGCAAGGGCAAGAACTTTCAGCTTGAGGTGCTGGTGCAGCGCTTCCGACTCCCACTGTTCTTTCGTGGGCATGGGCCTCCCAGGGGTGACCACTAGTTGTCCAGAAGCCGTGCTACCAGACGACTGCCTTCCAAAAGCCACCGATGCTTTACTTTGAGGCACCCACATGATACGGCCCGGCTGGTGCATGCAGCTCATGTGCATTCATGTGCACTCTCAGACCCTCAGCGAAACCTCAAGGCTGCAAGAATGTCGGCCGGGTAGTCGGTCTTCTGGATGCCGCACGAGGGCACGAAGATCTGGTCGCCCCAGAAAACCTGGGCAAAATCTGCACTTGCAGTCCGCAGGGGAAGCTCAAGAAATCGTTCCTGTTGCGTGCGTCTGCTGCTGAGAGACAGAACACCGACCACCGCGAACAGATCCATAGCTGCTCGTTTGTCCTTGACCAAGGCAAGTCTCAGCTTAGTCGCCAGCAAGTCTCCTGTCATGGGCTTAGACCCTGACTTTGCTGAACCCCGAAGCGCTCATATCTCAAAAGAACAGCCAGAGCCAGCTAAATCGTCCCATCCACGGAGCACGCTCTCGAGGACTGTTATGGGCTCGAATCTTCCAGCGACTGAGAGAAGACCCGGCAGCTTCACCCCTACAGGGGCAGGCTTGATCCTATGATGTCAGCGACCATCCCCCAATGTCGCCAAAGGCCCACTTGCTACGATGTTGGATCATACGTTCTCCCCAACAACGCGACATCTGGCTGTTTCTGCTGGAGTTTCTTGCAAACGCGTCAGCTCTTCTCAGAATAGGGCAACATGCTCAGCTCATGGAGTGCGCATAAAAGGCCTGGCTTGTTGTTGTTCTCCGCACCGGGCAGGGGAGCCAAGCGTGTTCCCTTCCCAGCGGTGTGGTAAATGGCCACCGACATGCCGTCATGCCTCAAAGCTGGCGCACTTCGAGTCACTTCAAAACCGCACCCCGAGAGATCAACGTGTTTTGGGCTTTTTGGCATCTCTGAGAAGGCTCTGGCATCGAGTGGGCCAAGTCGACCCCCATTTCCTTGCCCTTGGAGCAGGCCTGCGCAGCTGAGACTCAACCAAATCTGTTTAAATCAGGTTTCGGGTTCAGGGTCAGGAGGATTAGGGCTTATTCATGCAGCCGGACACTTCATAATCCCTCTGCCAAGACGTCCTTGACGAAGGCATAGAGAGTACCCAGGCCATTGCCGGCACCCCCATTCCAGTCCTGGAGATCAGCGAGAGGTGATCACCCTTTTTGAAGGATGTTCGCTGATCACACTGTTGCAGGTCTCTTATGCTTCGACTGCTCATAAAAAACGCGTGTTGCTGACCTACCGCGGCGCATGCTTGAAGCGATGCATTTGCTTACGAAATTTGGGCTTTGGTTTACCCCAGTGTCGATCAAACAGTGCTTGCGTAGCTCTCGCAAACACAGCCGCGCTGACAAAACATCAATCACCGACAACACACAACACACACACACACACAACTCACGACACAACCAAACAACAAGAAATAAAACCAAACGAACGCAAGGTTCTGGCAAAACATTTTGGCTGCGGCGGTATGGTGCCCCAGTACATCTTGGTTGGACTTCTAGAACTGTCTCATACAAGCCCTACGCGCGTTGAGGCACCTTTTTGGCTTAGGTTCGGGGAGTTCCCGTAGGGAGACTGTACTTGCTTCCTTCATTTCCCCAAATAAAGTCAATTCCACTGCAGGGGTTGGTTGCACTCTGGGCCAACTCCAGCTGCCAGGCCGCATTTCTCTGCTATGCCTGTATGGTGACCTATCTACGCATTCCACCTGGCTGGTTGTTTGTTCGATCGTTCGTTTGTGTGTGTGTTTAGTGGCGAGGCGTCTCACAGTACAGACAAGCCCCACGCGCGCAGCACCGCTCTTGACAACATGAAAAAACAAGATGTGCACCTATGCGAAAACATGCTGCAAGGTGAGGAGCTAGACTCCTGTAGAGGCAGGGCGCGCAAGGCTGGCAGCTGAGAAACACGAGGACCCACAAGAGTCAATTCCCAATGCCCTTAACCCTGACATGACCCACGATACCATATGAGCTCGTTTTTGCATCCAAACCCTAAACCCTAAACCGACAGCGACCATCGTCTCTCAAGGATGAGACAATCACCTCCAGGCCTCGTGGACACAAATGACGATGCTGTTGGATCCGGTGACTTGCCGAATCGTCTGAGTTAGCCTGGCCTGGCTCCAAAGACTCAGGTTGAAGAAATAACGACCGTTTCCTAAATACTGCTGCTGTGACGTCAGCCATGCCGAACAGGAATCCTACTACACGATGCAACGATTACTCGACGACTTTTCCTAGCTGCTTTAGTGGTGGCCTGCCAGAAGTCTTCCGCGCTCTGGTCGGAGCAGCAGATGACCACGAAATCAAAACCTTTCTTGCGGCCGCACAGACACCAACCAGGGCAGAAGGCGCGGTGTTGCAGCTTGTCCCCCACACCCACCCGGAACCCATGGCTGCTGGTTTGAGTGCAGGCTTTTCCTCGAACATAAAGACTATGACCCCACCCTCGAACCCAGTGTTGGTGCTCCAGGGTCTCAACATGTTTCAACCTAAGGACCTGTCAATGCGCTCCACGCCACCGCAGCGGGAACAGGGGACAGGTGTGGGCTGTGGGACTGCAAGGTCACAGAATGTGGCGGTGAGCTTGCATGCGTAATATGGCCGAAGAGCCTTCTGGACCTTGCATCTTGGCGATCTCTTCCAACATAGCATCCTGTTCCGGCAATGATGGGGCAGAGCGAGAGAGAGAGAAAGATAAAGAGAGAGAGAGAGACACACACACACACACACACACAGAGAGCGAGAGAGAGCGAGAGAGCAGGACGGGGACAGAGACAGGGATAGGGCGAGGGGGGGGGGGGGGGGAAGGAGAGCCAGAGGGAGGAACAGGCTTGCTTGCCCAGAGCTCGAGCCTTGGCTTTCTGGTCTGCCATCCTGCAACACCTCTACCCCTCGAGGGCACAAGGCTGCGTGGCAGCCACCTCAGCTCAGTGATTCCCGCAGCTTCAATTTCAGCCCTTGTTCATCGATCGCATAGATCTGAGCACAACAACTGCACGTCCTAGCTGTTGACCAGGGGAGGGGAGGGGCGTGGAACGATATTTGGGCGGCCCGTTTCTCAAAACTCTTGCCGCGTGGTGGCGCAGCTGCCACGTCCTCTTGCCAGGCTCAAGCGGGGGCATTAAATGATCCGAAACGCTGCGCCATGGATACAATCTGCAGGCAAAGACACTGGCTCTTCGACATGCTGAGAACCGGGTTCTGACATCAACTTTGAGGCCTGGCTACTTGAAAGTCTGACAATGCCCTCAATGGCCCATCGTGTGTTGAGCATGCCTTGCTCGTCTGCGTGGCTTTGATACAGTTGGTTTCTGAAACGAGTCATGAGCCATGTGAGCCATTGATGTCTGTATGAACTGAGGTGGCCGCGCGCCATGTCCAACTCTTCTTGGCGCGTCTGCTTGTCCATTTTCTGGTCAGGGCTGCTAGTGACACCCAGACAAGGTGCCCACGCTACTTGACTGATGCTCACCGAAGTTGCGCTCTGATCATGGCAGGCCGTTGCGAACAGTCTGGCTATAAAGAGTCTCAATGTCAGGTCCGCCACGTGCCAAAAACAAACGCACCATGTCACACCATCATTTTGCATTGGGAACTCCTAAGCACCCACCAAGCGGTTCTTTACCCCCACAAGCCACACCGGAAGGGAGTACTCCCCGAAGACTTGTTGAGTCTAGCGGTGTTGTATAGGGTCGTGGGGTTTGACTAGCTTAGGCGGGCGTGAATGATTGCTTAAAGTAGGGTTCAAATGTTTTTCACCAAACAGTGTGTCAACATTAAAAGGCTCCAATGTCAAAGCAAGAGGGGTGTGCACTCGCTGCGCCCGCATCCCAGACCAAGGTTTGTTCTCGACACATGCTCGCATCTTGTTCGCAAACTATGCTCTCGCCTAAGTGCAGCCCGGCCGCGGAGAGAGGAGGACACCCCGAAACGTTGTGTCATTGGCAGGCGCAGCAAGCTAATGCGGATTCAATCCGCCACAATCTCCTCTGAGGCCGCAAGCAAAAGGGGATTTTCAATTCGGAGGTCGTCGCTTTTGGGCTCGCGAAAGGCGAAACCGTCGCCGCTGTCGTCGCTTCGCCCACGGCATGCGAAACTCTCGTCGCCGCTTTTGAAGTTTGGATGTCTGGACTAAGTGCGAAACTGAGGACGATCGGAGCTCCTACGGCTCCAAATCCGACACTTGTAGAAAAGAAAAGGCGAAGAGGTCGACATGCAGTGCTCTTGGACATTCTCTTGGACATGTTCTTGGTGTGTGTTTTTTGCAGTGGGCTTGGAGTGCTCTTGGAATCGTCTTACACTGCTTGGGGTCTACGCTGGCATAGTGAGTGGAAACCATGGCTTGCACAAGACTTAGGGATCGTGCATGCGCCAAATCAAGATGCCGAAGCTTAGAAGGCAAATTGCACATGGCTGCTCCTGGCCTGCTGTCGTATCTCCTCGGCCCTGTCGAACCTCATACGCCATCGATGCTTACTGGCCAAGGCTCAGAAACATGCCGATCTCCGTGGTGAAGGGGGGTGGGGTTGAGTGTGCGTGGCGACGCTATGTGGATCTACTGTCAGGCCTTCCTTCTTGGCCCCTGGCTTCCTTTGTCGGGCAGCGTTGATGGCCTTGGGCGTGACTTTGTATTGCGGGGCAGGGGCGTTGGGCATATGAGAAACGAGCTGTAGCAAACGGATGAAGCTTGAAACGAGTCAGACGAAAACTTGAACATAAGAACAAGCACAATATTTTGTATTCTTACAAGATCACTTTATTTCTACTAGATTATTAAAGCATAATCTCAATATGTGATAAGATTATCGCGCTGTTACATTTTTGACATTCTGATATTCTAATCTTATTCTGCTATGACATATTGTCACATGATTTTGCCAAAACATTTTTGTTGTTGTACGTTGTTCTGTGGTTCTTTTGGGATTGCTGGCGACACCTCCTCCAGGCGCTCCTCCTCGGCCACCTGCCGGTCGTCAACAGCAAACACGTTGAGTGGCTGTGACTCCATGAGTCAGGGTTTAGGTAGAGGGTTTAGGGTTTAGGTTTAGTGTTTAGGGATTGAAGAGACCGAAGAACTCCCGGAGGAGCCTCACCCAAATGACCCAGCACAGCATCTTAGGTAGCTACTTCCATTGTTACTGCGTGTTAGTCATATTGGAACGCAATCGATGATGGCACAGCGAGAGACATGTGACTTCACTTGGCTTGCAGACGCAGCTCGCTTTGGATGTGCTTTCTAGCGGACCTGGTCTTCAATGATGTGCGAGATCTCAGCATCGGCTCGCTTGCGCCAGGCCTGAGGGCAATGCAACGTGTCTATCCGGCTGACGTATGGCGACGCTGGAGACACTGGAGTCGTGCACGCTGGAGATGGAACAGTGCTTGGCTATCCCCGGTGCCCGCAGCCTGATGCCTCTTCAAGATGTTTTTCTCTCGAAGCTGATTCAAGCGATCGTTCTCGGCCTGCCGATCTTTTCAGGCTCTGAGGGCAGGGCTGGAGCTAACATCCGATTCTCCCCGTCAGTCGTTTCTCATTCAGAATTCATGTGCCTAGAGCTGGCCCCCAGCCTTCTTCCTGGCTCGCAGTTCAGTCTGCTTCTTCAGCAGGCTCAGCCTCCAAAGCAGCTCAGAAGCCTTAATCCCTCCGGCAGCTTTGCCGGCTTGCAAGAGGTCCGAGTGGCATTTCTGCTCAAGCGAGGTTCTGTTGAAGGACAGGCTTTCCAAGCGTCGCCAGAACATTTGTGTCGTTACAATCCAGTACCCCCCGCATCCCAAGCCCCTCTATACGGGGAGGGAAGCAATTAACACAGGGTGCTCCTTTGACACACAATAAAGAGGGTTCCGCATTATCGGCTGAGAAACATTCCACGCACAGGCCATTTCCGCGCCTTTCTTGTTCCCGCTTCTCCTGCTTGCTTTCATACCTCGGCCACTTAGGTCACGGCGTGCTCGCATAGCGCAGTGCAGCAGCGCGTGGTAGGCATGAGTACAGGCTCGCAAAGGTGCACCTACTTAGATTGGAAGTCAACGCAACGGTTCCCACTCCACGGCCCTAGAAGAAGGAAGCAGCACAACTACCCAGGCCAATCATTGCCACACTGTGAAGCTGGGGTCCAAACTCTTCTCTTAATGCCTGTTCCCAGGCTGACATGGGTGTCTACCAAAATGTAGGGCACCCCTTTCAACCCCAAAAAGGGAGACCCCCCCTCCCCCACCCCCATGTGAAGGTGCAGAACGGAAGGCACCTGAAGCTGCTCTCGCTTCTTCCTCTCTTCCGCCTTGCATATTGCAGAAGATGGCAAAAAATCGGCACCTTTGTGTGAACATTGCACCTACTCTGCTGAACTTCCCGTGTGTGCCTCGGATGAGGCTTTCACGGTTCTACAAGTACATTCTTTACCATATCCAACCTCGTTGGCCCGACTTGATGTGCTTTAAAACGACTCGTTCACCCAGCGTACAATCTGTTTGCACTGGGGTCATGTGGAGGCGGGAAGATCTTGCAACCAAACACATCCCGGCCTTCTTTCTGCGTTCAAAGTCCTGCTCTTTTGAGCGGATGGCGGCCTGCAGCGCATTGCAGGGCAATTGCAGGACCTCTCGGAGATTTTTTGGACACACTCACCTGATCCTTCCATGATCTTTCATACTGTAGCTTTGGACGGTTTAGGGTTTAAGGTTTGAAGTTTAGGGTTTAGGGCATGCCAACCTTCGTGTCAGTCATGTCAGTCATGTCAACCAGGTCTTTTTGTTAGGAGAAACTCTTCGAATCACTTGGCTTCATGCCAATCAGGCCTCTCGTTTCAGCCGCTTCAATGTTTCGGCATCCAGGTCATCTGCTCCCATGGCCTCTCTGGATTCGCACTCAGCAGTGCAACCAACCAGGGGTCTCTCAACCAACTTGTGGAGCTCCACCAACTGAACTATCAACATGGCTGTGACAGTAGCAACTTGCTCAAGGACCACTTAGCTGACTAAGCTTTCCTTTCACCATGTGATTCTTTCAATATGGAACACCCATGAACTCCCGGAATGCCTGCTGCCTGGCGAGCGCAGGCGCAGGCACAGGCTCGCGAGCCAACAGGACTTGCAACGGGAGAACGGCCACTTCCACCCAAGCCTTTCACTACTTCGAAGAGCTCCAGGTGTGATCCTAAGCTCTTGAACATCTGAGATACACAAATTCTGTACATAATATAATATTGTCGAGTATAGTATACTTACATGTTCTATAGCAAAGGTGGGCCATCAGCTGGTTTTAGACCTGAGCAGACATCTTCTGTGTCGGCCTTGTTAGAGGGCTCAATATTCAATGATCGGCACGTCGTAGAAAAGCTGATGGTGTTAGCAAGGTGTCAGCAACGCTAGCAGTTATCGTCCATTGCAGCCGGTTGACAGCGAAACATCTGATTCTGCCCTAACCCACTCTCGTCTTGTTGGCGGCTGTGTTTTTGTCTTCGATGCTGTTCTTCTTGCTGTAGATTTACCTTCCCTCTTGCAACGACCCCCGAGTCAGATGAGTCAGCGTGCTAACAGGAGACGGCTTAGCCAGGGAGAGGCGCAGGGCCCTTGGTGCGACTTGACGAACTGAAACTCCAACATATACCCAAACTCTCATGCTGTGAGCCCCATGCGATTTGAGCATATTTGACCTGGACCCCAAACACAAAGTTGATTGTGGAAGCATGCTTTTTTCGATTCTGTCTTAGGGTTCCAGATGGTTCCAGAACCAGGTTGGGGTCTGGACCTTGAGGCTTTTGGGGCTCGGAGTTGTATGGCGTAACCCTTAAACCTTAAACCTGGTTTGAAACTCCTGGAGCCCGGAGCTAGAGAGTCCAGCTTTGCTGGACATGGTGAGACGGCTGGTGGACTGTCGGGATGCTGAAGGCATGCAAGTTCTTGAGATGCTGAAGCCATGTGGCATCAGTCGTCCTGCAAGGCATGAAAGCCAGGTCCTGCAAGACATTTCAAGAGCACACACGAAGGTCGGCAAAGACCCGTGCCAGAATTGCTGAGAGCAGGCGCCTCCGAGAGTGCCAGCTGTTTTGGCAGACTCGTTGCGCACCAACGACGCCTCAATTCGAGTGCTGGGGAAAAAAGTAGAAAAAGCAAAGGATTCAACGTACAGTGACATGTTCTTTCTAGCTGAAGATGCGAGCAGAATGCATTCACGAATGACGAATGGAGACGTGACCCCAGTGATCCCCAGCGGCAAACGACAAGTCGAACAAACCAGGGCTCTGAGCTACTGCCAAGTCTGCCAAGGATACCACCGGCTCTTCCTGCTCTTCCTGGAGAAAGTTTCCCTCACTGATCTCGCCGTGGGTTTCGTCCTTAAGTTATTTAGTGTCAACAATGTTGAGAAGACAGAGACCAGCAAGCAGCAGAGCACCACGCAGCACGTTTGCAGAGAGCTGCAGCAGCTCAACCTTTGTCAAGAAATCTCAAGAGACCTGGCACGGCCAGGCCACCTAAGGGTCAGATTGTGAAATATTGGCTGCGACACAGGTCCAGCCTTTGGACTGAGGCCGTATGAGACTCTAAAAGCTTCAACGGAGCTGCACACGCTGCACTTCGACAGCAAAATTGGGCAAACTCGTAGTTGTGGCTCCAAGCTACGCGATGGCATCCTCCATTGAGGAGCAGCACGGAGCTCCAACCACACTCGACTTGTCCAAGTCAATGGTATGCTTGTGGCGCTTCACACGGCGTAGCCCGAACCAAGCCAGCGCGAATCCGGCCATGATGCAGGAGAAAATCACCGCCTCGTACGTCATGGTCAAGAGCATGACTGCATAAGCAAAAAACATCTGCAACCCGAAGAGGAACGCAGCCAGGGCATCGTAGAGGAATCCCGTCACCCTCCCCTTGGAGGCTGAGGTCTCCACCACAAGCTCGCGGATGGACTGTAACACCACGATTGCAACTGGCATGAGAAAGGCGCCAAGGCAGCCAGCAAAATATTTACCGGCATCATTCATCACCCATCCTGGAAATAAGAAAAGGACGCAGGGTTGGTTGGGGCCGAAGCCCAACTGGAACCCTGACATCATCACGCCGCCGGACCCCGAACAGAAAGCGTCACTGCTTCCCGTCTCAGGCATGTGATGTCCATGGTCATGGTCCATGGCGGCTGGCAAGAGCTTTCTCAATGTCTGAACCTGTCTGAGCCAGAGGGATCTGCAAGGTGGATTGGGATGGATTTTTCACATAGGTTGGGACTCGTGCATGAAGCCACGCCAGCTGCAACTTTGTAGCTTCACTCTACCGACTTTGCTCAAGCACTTGCACTCCAGACGTCCGCCGGATTCTGCCGAGGCAAGGACCAGCATCTGGACGGACTGCGCAGTAGGCGAATCAGTGTTGCGGCAAGTGTTCCGTTTATCTTGGCGCGGCCCTTGCTTACCAGCCTGTACCAAGGTTTGTTTGAGAAAAATCAAAACCGGTTCAATGATTGGCCTTTTTCGTGCCATGCCTCATCCAACCGAAGGGATAGGAAAGCAGCACTTGTCCCCGCTGCCTGCGTGTCCTCGTGGTCAGGAAGCCTGCCAATAGTAGCACGGCCCGAAGTTGGGATTTGGTGCAAGCAGCGTTCTTTTGGCCACAATCATGGGCGCGGTGGAACATTCACCTACACCGCAGGCAAGCATGAAGCCCAAGCTGAATGTGGCCAAAGAAGGTGCGCAGCATCAAATCGTCCGACGCCACGCCAGGTGCGCACGCGACAATGCCCCCATGCCCGCCACGCTCCCAAAGTCATAATATGTAGTGCTTTCACAACTTCAAGCACGACTTCGGTGTAGTTGCCGATACAATGTTAATTAAACTGGCTATCGTTCTTCCCGATCTAAATGACCCTTGCCGAATTGCCGGCTCCAGTCTGGGAGTCTGGGGTCTCTGCAGCATCTGCGGTAGCGGCCTTACTGGAACTCACTTGTTCGCCGTTCGCACTGGGACGTAGCGGAGACTCCCAGAGATGAGGTCAGAGCGATAAGGGCGGAGGCGCCATAGGAGGGCCTGACATCCAGAGAGGCGTTGCAGAGCGCGCGATGCACCACGCAATGCACAAAACACGCACCCACTGGTCGTACGTGCTCCGTGGCCTTTGGGTACCAGCTCCACGGTGGCTTGCAGCTCGATTGCTGTCCACCGGTCCTCCGTCTGAACACTAGGACTGATGCACTGGCATGCAATGTCTGCCGTCTGCAAATCTTTGAAACCTCTGCACCTGTTGGGACGAAACCTCTGGAACACGTGCTGCAACATGCTCTCACCCAAATCTTATGAAGCAAAAGCAGACCGTCAATCAACTGACATACGATGATGCAAAACATCTCCTCCGGATCCACCTTCAGCAGGCCATCCACCACAGGCCTGGGGACCAGTCATATTACACACCCAGCAAAGTCCCGCGCAAGGGAGTCTGACTAGTTTGCTCACGTACTAGTCCACGTCACCCAGGCGCTTCCTCCAACCGACCATTGTTTTGAACAGGAAGGTCGCGGAACCGAACCGGAATTGAACCGGAACCGCTGAACCGAAGCACTGGAAACGGATCTGAGAGTGCCGCTGAAGCGAGGGCAGGAAGGGTCGCAGCTGTGGCATGCAGCGCATCTGCCTCAAAAGAGAGAATGCAACTGGAAAACGTTGAACAAGCGACTTACAAAACAGAGAACGGTCATCGTCGTCGTCATTGCCGTTTTTGTCGTTGTCGTTGTCGCTGTCTTTGTCGTTGTGGTTGTGGCTGTTGTTGCGGCTGTTGTTGCTGTTGTTTTGCCGTTGTTTTGCTGCTGTTGTTTTGCTGTTGTCGCCGTTGTTGCTGTTGTTGCGGGTGTTGCTGCAGTTGCTGTAGTTGCTGTAGTTGCTGTTTGCTGCTGTTGTTGCTGCTGTTGTTGCTGCTGCTGCTGCTGCTGCTGCTGCCGTCGTCGTCGTCGTCGTCGTGGTGGTCGTGGGTGTCGCTGTTGTCGTCTTCGTCGTTGTTGCAAAAGCGCTCAGGCTGAAGACCTCAAGAAGTTTCCAAAACGAACTACAAACTACTCCCCTGTCAGAACGCCATTTTACAATCTACTCTCCTTTTCTGCTATAAGAGCGAAGCGGAGCGAAGCCTCACAGCAACAGCCGGCACAAGCAGATGAAAAACAGGGCCCAAGTCACAGTAGCTGCCCAGCAGAACCAGGCTCCTGGAAACCTCTGCGGAGAGCAGCACGAATCAGCACGAAAGTACATTGCAACATCCGCCCCCGGCATGAAACAGGACATAATACAGCTGCCTTCTGCAAGTATGGATTACAACATTTGCATTGACATTTGCTTCGTCGACTCTTGGCAGCAGTTTAAGTTTGCATCTTTCTGAATAGCATCATGCCGGCCTGCCAGAAGTTGCTGTAAGAAGGAACCATCCGGCCAGCGGTATGCGAGCCCCTTGGCAGCTCGTTGGCTTATCTCCCTCAATGCCTCAAAGGTTTTCTTGTAAAGCGTAGACTGACAGCTGACGGCTTTGTATCGTGCACGCAACTTCCATCACTCTGCCTTAGAAGGGCAGCCAATCTAAGTACCCTGCAGGGTGGTCCTCTTCTGAGATACCCAAGGCCTGTGACAGGTGCTGCGCATGCCCTCCCCGATGCCCTCTCCCATCGGAGTTAGGCTGTGCCTTGCAATGCAATTCAAGATGAACGTGATGCCGTTCAAGCCTCATCGACTGCACGCGTCCCACAGAGAATTTCGATGACGCTGATGCCGACACCTCATGACAAACTATGTGATACGGCGAATACCATTGTCAGTCTATTCTCCACATTACAGCAGCTACATTGAATCTTTGATAGAGCGGAATCTAGCAAGAGACAGCGTACCTTGGCTGACCTTACATTGCCTTACATGCTTTGAACTCATCAAGCATCCGCCAAGGGGCCCCAGAGGTCAACCGGCAAAGCATGATACCTTGGTGGCCAAAGACTGGGCAAGTGATACGATAATCCTTTAATTCACTAATGCTAAAGCATCGGCAGGCGCGGGAGTCCTGTCTCATGATCGCTGTCCGCTCAGCTCATGGATGCTCACCAATTTCGCTTCAGCTTGCCTTGCAGTTCAAATTGGGAAACGTTTATCCTCAGAGCAAGAAGAGGTGGCTTAGGTTTGCAGAGCGGGGCCTTCAGAGGCTACAGGAAGCTCAGGCAAGAGTACAGTAAGCACGAAGCACGTAACTACTCTCTGAAGAGCCTGGAGAAATTTCTACTTTCGACCGCCTCCCCCGATCCCAGCCCCAACCCCACCCCAGACCAATAGAAGTCTTCTTTGGAGAGGGAGGGTAAACGGTAAACATCGGTAAAAGCACACCCGCCTAACTCAACTCTGCGTAGACTGTTCAGGCCGTCGTGCCAACAAATGAACACCGAGTGCAATCGGGTTGCCCTTCGCCCTTCAGCACTTCCGGAGCCACAAAGGGCAGCGTCCCGCACTTCTGGTGGCAGAGCAGCACTTCCTGCAACTCTCAAGATCTGGAGTCTGGTTCGGGTCACTTCTTGATTGTTGTAGGAAGCTGGACTGCCGGCAAAGACGGCGCACAGCGCCATGGCATTTTAAAACGAGAGAAGATATGATAGGAACGAACCCGCAAGCGCTGCAGATACCGAAGCAGCAAGCCTCCAAGACGAAGGCGAGCTGGAAGCCCGTCAACTTTACCGACACCATGTCCGGCGTCTGGGCGTGGATCAGCGCTAGATAATCGTTGCGACACTGCTACTCCGGCTGGCACTGCAACGACTGCCATGTTCACAGCTGTGCTCGGGCAGCCATGCAATACTGGGTAAGGCTGCTTGCCATATTCGCACGTGTAGCTGTTTGTACAACTTAAAGCCAGATGCAAAGCCGGTGATGCAACCTACTGGTGCAGGGAACTCCTCGTGCAAGTCGAAGTTCTCTGGCTTGAGATCTCGATGGCACCTGAGTCGCTGACACATAATCGCTACAGGAAATTCAGAAAACCTCTATTCACTCTTCTTACATCGGCAGACACAACGTCGTGGCATCGTGATACCTGCCCAGTCGAGCGTGGATCTGTGCGTCGCACACCTTTGCT
Source organism: Symbiodinium natans (assembly GCA_905221605.1). NCBI lineage: Eukaryota > Dinophyceae > Suessiales > Symbiodiniaceae > Symbiodinium > Symbiodinium natans. Next base: position 338,336 of record CAJNDS010002135.1, on the reverse strand, counting down.
GCCAGGTGGAGGTGGGTCACTGCCCGGAAGATCTGTTGCAAGATCTGCGACCTCGAGACCCAATAGACTCGCACATTCGCTAAGCAAGACAAAATCGGAGCTTTGCAGCAGCAGAATAATCGGCACGAGTATGCAAGCGCTCGCAACTGTTTCATGGGACTCCTGATGACTTAGCGCCAACGGCGTGGCGCTCTACTTGCATTGCAAGAAACGTAAGGAGCGTACGTTTTGGGAAACGACAGCGGCCTGGGATGTACAAAGGTGCCATAACCGGGGTGCGTTGCCAAACGGCTCCAGGAAGGAGCAGGATTCGTCCACTCATCGTGACAGGCTTGAAGCTGCTATAAGCAACAACCATCGCCTTAACAAGGCGGATGATCGCCTCGGCCCTCGGCCGTGTGGCATCTGAGGTTTACGGGACCCCCTGCCTACTTCCTCTAAATCCCATTTGCATGGACCCCACGTTGTAAGTTTTCAGGCTCTTCATGGCGGGTGCTGATAGCCCTGTTGCTGCTGTTCCGTTCCCCCCAGTCGCCCCCCGTATCCCCCCCCCCCCGCCAGCCGGGGCATGTGGGGCCGGGCTTAAGAGCAGGAACTTGAAGAGAACGATTGTGTGCAGCATAGGCCTTCACCGCAACTGTTCAACGCTTCCAGCCTCTCTGCTGCAACAGACTCCAGCTATGGACCACCATAAACCCTAAACCGTAAAGCGAAAAAATCTCTGGAATCTCTGCAATTGTGTCAACGGACCGACCCGCCCTTAAAACCCCAAAGCCTAAAACCCTCTGCACAGCGCCGGGCCGGGCCGAGGCGGCAAGACGCAGCACTCGAAACTATGCTACCATAATAATAATTGTAATAATCATAATCAAAATGGAAGTAAGAATAGTAATAAGAAGAGTGCTAGTAATAGTAATAATAGTATTAGTAATAGTAATAGTAATAGCAATAGCAATAGCAATAGCAACGGCAATGGCAAGGCAACGGCAACGGCAACGGCAACGGCAACGGCAACGGCAATCGCAATAGCAATAGTAATAGAAATACTAATAGTAATACTAATAGTAGTAACAACAATAATAATAATGACAAACATTAACTTGCTGACGCGAATTTGTGGCTTGCCGCGCCACCTTCGACTCCGCCGCACAAGGCGGTCATGGAGGCTTCCAGCACCGGAGTACCTTCAATTCTTCTCATTCACCACATCGTGTGCTCTGAGGCCATTGTGCACCGGTGTTCTGGTGGAGACTGTATGAGGCTTTAAAGGATCTTGAACATGCGGGATCATGCACGCTGCTGGCTCACTCCATCCGCATGATGATGTGGGTCCTTGGCGCTCATCACACATAAATGCAGCCTTCTACATCATGCAGATACTACAACACAAGGCAGATAGCTCAGAACTCGGCGGAGAGTGGTAGATCTGAAGGAGCCTTCCGAAGTTTTTTACTTCTCAGTGAAACATCTGAACTTGTCTTCCGCAGCTTTTGTCCCTTTTGTCAGGAAGTGATTGGCAAGTAGCCCGAAAGCTCAAGCTAAGCGAGACTGATCAAAGTAAAAGCAAATGTCCCGTGTAGTGTGTAGATAGCTTCTGAACGAAGAGTGGGCCTCTGAATATTTGGGTGCTGCCATTTGTCGCAGCTAACCATCCAGAGGACGTCCACCTCGAAGTCAGCTGCTTGCAACCCCATGCCCGTGCCAACAGCAAGCTCGCAGGCATTCACACCCTAAACCCTAAACCCTAAACCCTAAACCCTAAACCCTAACCCCTAAACCCTAATCCTAAACCTTTGTTTCGAGCAGGCGGCCATTCGCTTCAGGGACATGATGCCGTTGATGTCTCGGATGGTGGATTTATCAACCTGGGCTGGCGCGCTCTAGTTCTAGGTAGCCATGTTTCGCAAGAGATTCTGCGCACAGAGCTTCCGCTGTAAACATCTTTCCGCCGACCACTGCAGCCCAAACGACACCTCGACCCCGACACCCTCAAAGCCCCAAATCCTAAACCAAAAGACGGCAAACACCTGGGCTGCCCTGCAAGCCGTGCGACCTCGCGAGCGGAACCACTGGCGCCTGAGAGGCTCAGGGTCGAGTCCAAGGGGCTCCAAGGCTTTGGATTTTTAGGGCGTTTAGGGAGTTTAGGGTTTAGGGTTTAAGGGGAAGGGGTCCTCTAAGAACCAGGCTTGCAGATCCTGCAGTACATAGTGGGGGCAACTCCAGGTCAGTTACTTCCCTCTACTGCGGTCGACCCTTCCTACAAAACAGGGTCCGGACTGTCTTGCCGACGGCGGTTTAGCCGATAAACCTGAGTGGCACGACATACTGTAAACATCCACGGTGCTATCTACTTGAGAAGCGCAGATGCAATGAAAGCTCCATCTAGTGCAATGTCGCGGCAAAAGGTACAATACAACAATATGTAAACAGAAGAAATAAGAAGAAAAACATACTACTAAGTGTGTATATATATACATATAGACACATAGAGATATACCATTGGAATGATATAATCAGAAGAAGGGGGCATTCAAGTGGAGGACAGCATCATGAGAGGATCCTGCTGCTTCTGCCCCCGAACCTTCACACAAAAAACGCGCCACGGGCCTGCAAAACATTGGGTTTAGGGTTCAGCCCTCCCAACCCCCCCCCCCCCCTCCCCAAAAAAAGAAATTGGACTGCGTCTACTTTTGCGGGAAATGAGGCTCTCTGACGAGGAGCTTTCGTGAAATCGGCAGGTGCACAACTTTTGAGATTTGAGACGCTACTCGACTCAGCAATTTTGACTATTGGATTGTGTGCAGTTGCACTTCTACTCAAGGAAGCAGCACGCGCGACCAGGCGCGCAACCGGTTATGCAAAGTTCCATGTCAGAATAAAATTTCCAAGCTCAGGCTGTGTCCACGCCGCTGGGAGTTCTGCGGGAACTGCCTGGCATACAAGAACACAGTCTGACTCTGAGAACTCTGCGCATGCAGTGAGGTCTCCTGTGACCCCCCCAAGCTGCGGCAGATGCACCAAAGGACCATCCGTCTATGTGGCTCGGTATGCCTCTGCATTCAACAATGAAGACCGAGCTCCAATGCAAAACAGAACGTTGAACGTTGAGCATGACTATTTGTTGGCAGCGGAACTGTGCCAGGATCGACCTGCTGAAGGAACGACAGATGGAGCGCGAAGATTCCGATGGCATGAGCAATGCTTGCCGTTGGCAATGGCCTTCTGGGAGATGTCGGTCGCAAGGCGGGACGACAGGCGCGAGCCTCGGCGACAGTTGCTTCGAGCTTCACCTTGTCCTGCGTTCGCTTGTTGAGTCGTAGCGTGCTTCCGACAGTGATCCTTCGGGGGCTGCCTTGCAGGATGTCCAGGTGTGGGGCCGATTTCGCAGGTAGTCCCAAAGCAGGCTGTCGGTGTGGGCCTGGCGACGACTTCATGATTACAGGGGCTGTGAGTTGAACACAGTCTGAGCACAGCTATCCATCACGCATCATGACTTAGCTAATTAGGCTCCTTACAAGCACACAAGCCTGCACTAGCCAACATGAACGGCCTTGAAGTACTCCACGTTTTGGGCCCGACGCTTCCTCTCATACATGACCTCCGTCCTCGGCAGCGAAAGGCGTCAGAACCCCCGGAGGTTGTTTCGCTGCATTCATGCTGCAATCCAAGCAAAATGGGCAGCGCCTGCAGCTTGGGCCCTTGCAGGGTTTGTGCAGCCATCTCGATCTTGTGCACCTCAGTGAAGGCACCCAACGCGTCTCTCCACACATCCGGTAGGAGAATTTTATGAGGAGTGTCCCAGGCTTCAGTCTCAGGGCAGCACCCACATGCGCATCGTTAGCGCCAGCGCTGGACCTTGCGGCCTCGCGAGCCGAGCTCAGATTTAAAAAGGCTATGCAAGGCTGCAGACTTCAACTGCAACTGCAAACTCAAGAAGATCGGTGGTTTGTCGCAGCTCTCCGGCTTTCCATCACATTTCATCGGCTTTAGCTTTGGCATGCCGGCCAGCAGATTGCATACGGCATTCTCGAAGCACACACGAGCACACTATCACAGTTCTACGCTGTTTGCAGAGGGCCGCGCTCTCCCGAGATAATGCCGTCAAGCCCGATCTCCTAGGAAACTGTTGCGTTCACGTTTTCACGTTTCCTAGGCATACTATGCGCCCCACCCGAAAGTGTTCGGAAGCCTTGTGGCACCTATTACACCCCGGTAGTGGTGCTATGCGCGCTGGCTTGCCGAGGTCGCAGCCATCAAATCGCCTCACTGCGGCAGTCGAGCGAACAATGCTTACGCAGGAAAAGGTGCTGCCAACATTGGGTGACCACGCAGTCATATGCTGTCACGACAGCTCAAGTTCTTGTGAACATCACCGAGATGCTCAACAAGTTCTGGTTCAGCTGAGTCCATCGCTGACCAAATTGCGCCCGTCATTCGGTGTAGGGTCAACAACAGCGTTGTGCGGGCGAATCTGCCAGAACGAACGAGCATGGACAAAACTACATGCAGAAGTTGTTGCAATTCAGAGTGAAGCGAATAACTGTTGTCATACACAGTCGCTTCAGGTGCTGCATGCAAACATGAGGCTTCGCCACCGTCAATGATAGAAATGACTCAAATGTGGAGGCTGACATGGCAATGTGTCTGTCAAAGCTCTTTTATGCTGGTGCGCGAGATGTCCAGCGCCAACTGTGCTCGCCATGCTGGTGAAGCTACCCTAAACCCTAAACCCTCAAATAGAAGTGCAGAATGTGTCCGGGTTCGGTTGGAGCCGAGAACGCCCCAATAAAACAAAAAAAAACCTGTTCGGCCTCAGGAGTGACGGTGTGTGGTGCCCAAATCCTCAGCTTGAGATGCTTACCAAGACACTTCTAGGCGGACGGTTCAAGCGGCAATGCTACTCGGACAGGCTTCGCCTTTGCACCAGCACTTCAGAAATCTAGCTGGAATCTGACTTCTGAGATGCTGGGCATTGGCGCTGCGTCGCTGCCAACAGCATCCATCGCCTGGCAAGATCGTGAATTCTATGCCACTGTCAGCACGCCTCGGCACTTCTTCAACTTAAAGGCGCGGAAAGCGAAGCTCACTGCGCACTCAATATCGCGCCTGGACGAAGTCACGCAGCGCTGCCACCTTCCCAAAGCCCGGGCCGGGCTTGGAGCGGAGTGCAAGCGTAGCGCATTCAGATGCATTTAGTGAGTGGTCTGAATAGTGCTTGCGCATGCTCCTGCAGGATCTTAAGGGTGAGGCAGATGAAATAGTCGCACGTCCAACATACACTGCAAAACACAACGGGATACTCTGATACTCTGATACTCCATGAGCCATCCCGGTGTGAACTGGCCTGCACCTGGTCGCTAGGACTGGCGAAGATGAAGATGGCCCTCCTGCCCTGACAAACTGACCATGCGAGGATCCAGAGGAGGAGAAGGCCAACAGGTGAGCGCACCATGAATACGACAAGTCCCGTCGACCACTTCTACACCAGCCTTACTTCCATCATGTTTCGTAGCTTGAGTCCCCCAATCAACCTCAGAGCAAAGCAACCCGATGCTCGTCCTTGAGGGCCGGGATGACGCTGTTGGGATCCTGGCCCTGCCAAAAGCAGCTGCTCATCGAACCCACAAGCGCAAGAGCCCCAAGGACGCACGATAACTTGCAGTACTTGTAGAGCCAAAAAACTTCCGAAGCCACCCAAAACATCTCAAGAGCCTCAAAATGGACTTAGACAGAGCACAGCCGTCACAACAATGCCTTGGCCATGGCTGTCCACATGCTCTGGACATCTGCCAAAGGGCTGATGTTGGCCACACTGACACAGTGTACCTTACAAGCTTAGCGCCGGTTAGCTCAGGGTTTCGGGCCTTAGTGTGTGGGGGCGCAGGCTTCACCTAAATGCATGAGATCAATCCAAAGCTGGACTCTGAACTCTGAACTGTGCATTGCTCCATAAGACCCACGCGCCACTGTCGAAGTCTGCAGGGCTCAACCGCAAGAACCGCTGGTTCATCCATACTTGGGTCATGCCTGAAAGCGATGGCGCTGGACCAACTGGGAAGGCTACACAGCGCTATGCCGACAGTATCTAAAGATATCGCAAATGCCGGTTTAATAACAAGCAATGCGTAATATGCAATATGCAAAGTACAAAATACAATGTACGACATATGATATACACCGAATAGTATACAACTTGTCCTATATCATCTATAATGCGTACTAGATTATATGCAGTTTTTATATCTATATATATACATACATACATACATACATACACATATCTATCTATTTATTTATGTACTGTACTATACACATATGTTAGATAAATGTATAATACATATATATATATATATAATAAATGTATGTATATATATATAATAAATAGATAAATAAACAAATAAATAAATAAATAGAGAAACATATATACATATATATATATATATATAATGCGCATGTGTATGTATATATATATATATATACAAAGGTGGGAATATACAATATACAACATGTAATGCAAGTTTTTTGTGTGAAATATATAAATAACAGACATAGAGTCTTAGAGCTTGAGTTGACAGCTACTCAGGGGAGTGTTCTGCCCGTTTGGGTGACGCTGACTGCGAAGTCTGCCACGTCAACATTCTTGTCTACGCACTGTGCCAAAAGCAGCAGACAGACGAGCCCTGATTGGAAGTCGGTGGGTCTCGGGCCTACGAAGCCATGAGGAATTCGCAGGGTTGCAAGCCACAGGACATGGGCTTGGTGTGGGAGGCCACGGGTATGTTGCTAGGTGTATGTGCCTTTCCACTATCTGCATTCCTCTTTATGAGACTCTGTTCAGGGGAACCTAGCTTTCAAGACAGCTCTGGCGAGTTGACTCTGTGGCTCAATGTTTCTGACATGTACTGACGCTCGCATGTCGGGTCTTTGCCCAGTAGAGCTGAAGTGCGGCGAGGAGCCTAGTTGTCCAGTAACCTGGGGAAATTAAAGGTTAACCTTTGGGATTATAAGAGGATTATGCTACCCCAAAAAGGTTCAAGGTTACCTACTCTACTACTAGGGGAGTCTCTGAAGAAAAGACATAAAGGCCTTTCAAAAGCCTTTCAGAAGCCCGGGTTCTCTAAGCTTCGCTGACATTGCAAGAAATGCAAGCAAATGCAAACTGATGTTGGATCAAAACTAGACCATGTGTGTGATGGCTTTGGTTCAGGCAACACCTTTCGGATGTCAGGAGAAATCGACGCAGGATAGACGCAACACCACCTATGACCTCGCGCGATTCGAGGTGGCACCCATGAGACGAGGATGCCCAAGATCTGGACGAGCAGAACGATGCCCAAGGCAAGCGTGAACGTCGGATCCACCTCTCGGCAGGATTGAATGTTCTAATTGTCGCTTTTCAAAAGACCCCGTCTCTGATATTTGTTGCAATAACTCCTCCCAGCAATGACGGCAAACGTCAAAGTCAGAAAGCAAAAGCCATGTTGAGAGCTGAAGGCTGATGTAGCACTCAAATCATTCGTGTGCAGCTTAGACACGCCTACGTAGGGCAGAAGACTTACAAGCAAGCACACGCATGTGGCGCGATGCTCGATCTTCAGGATCGGCCAATTGTTATTTCGACATGAAGCATAAGCGCCTGGGAATAGCTGAAGATCAGCCCCACAAAGGCTACAAGCCTCACTTTCACCGGAGAGCGCTGGCAGAAAGTAATGTCACACGTGGGCTCCTTCATGCAGGCATCAAAATCCAACATCTCTACTGCCTTTCCGGCAGCGTTATGGCGTGTAAGCAGAGCTGTTGATAGCCAACTGCCTGCATGAACCCCAACCGCATTGGAACAACCTTCAAGACAAGAACCCTCAACTGCAGTGTGCTCTCACCCATTCTTGTCCAACAGCTTTAGGGGAACCCCATCTGAGGTCTGGTCAGGAGGAAACGGCCCAGCATAACTGCGGCAGAGGCCTGGGTGAGAGCAGAAGCTTAAGGAGTTTCTATGATTCAACAGAGCTATTCTACTGTACCGCCTTTAGGGAGTCAGAACGGAGTTCACAATGTCTGCACATCTGGGATGATGCGTTTTAACAAAGCGGGGCGTAGGGTGTTGCGACGAGCTACCTTCCTCGTTGAAGAGCACAGCAACATGCCAAAAGTCCCTGCTCACGAGTGCGAATATGAGCAGCAGCTAGCTACTATCGACGACAGGATGGCCTGATGGCCTGCCGCTTACAGACATTGTGTATGCAGACCTCTGTGCTGCGACCCACAGCCGGCCCAAGGTAGCCAGCCTAGTGCAGAATACGCATTGATTCCCTTGCATGTACAGCAGTTGAGATGATTCGCCCATGCCCCACGTGAAGGTCGAGGCGGTTGACCGATCGCTCCCCTTACATATCCTTCCATGATGGTCCAATGATGGTGCCGATCGAAGGATGCATCCCTGAGTCGACTGCGCAAGCTCCGAAACTCTGCTTAATTGAACCAGTCCGGTGGTCTTAGCTGCGCAGAGTAAGAACTGCCGGAAATAGCATAACATGCACAGAGACTTGAAATGCAGTAGTCAGAAGGAAGCACCGAGAAGTTTACGCCGCGAACAATCCCAAACCCGAAGCTCTACGTACCTGGTGCGTCACCATGCTCTAAATCTGCCTGTGTTGTCCCGATTTGGGTGCCCCGCCTGTCGCGACATCAGATAGCCAATCGTGCAGCACATGAGCAGCCCAGCAAAGAAGAGCGCCCACCTGGCGAGCTGACCAGGGAAGATTCAAGCCAGAGTAGGGAGAGCATCCAGCGAAGACTCGAAAGCAAAATAGGGCCGAAGTGACAAAAGCATCTTGGGGATTCTTGGCCCCTGCAGATCTCATCTTCAAGTCTTGCCTTTGCAGCAGTTGCACTCATCTCTCTCGACATTTGCTTCCTTGAAAGGACCATCTAAACGTCGCCAGTGGTTCGGCGGATGTACCTCCAGGTGAGGCACCCAAATCGAAACAGCGGGACTTCAGAGGTTGGAAGAGGTGCAGGACCTGCAACCGTAAACTAAGCCTAGCCTAGCATGCCCTGCTCTCTTTCTCCTTCAACCCTCGAAAGAGAAAAAGGCCAGCACTTGGTAAACGATCGCCTCACAAACTGAGAATACCTAGAAAAAGCCCCTTGCAAGCATCATGAGGGCGCCAACCAAAGCAGCGCCACTGCCACACCGGCGGTGCAAAGCAGCAAGATCTGTGCTACCTTGAGGGTCGGGCTTGGGAGCTGACGTTGCTTTAGGCTGGGCTGAGCAGTGGATCGAAGAGTCGAAGAAGAAGGTTCCGGGGAGCACACAGCGGGGTCCACACCACCGACCCGCAGGAGGGCCCAATTGGCGGCTACTGACACGAAGGTGAGGGACAGGAAGAGGGCGATGGCCTGCATGGCACGGCGGATTTTAGGTTGTACCGGAGCACTGCCAACGGACAATAGCACCCTGCAATGCTACAGGAGAATCCAGGAGTTAACCTTTCCTAAGCGGTAGCATTGGCCACCACGCACAACTTAGTGGCAAGAGTGGCGGGACCCGGGGAGTCCTACACAATCCATCAAACTAAAACCCGAGCTCCACCACTCCGCTTACTCTTGGACAATTTGCCCGCAAATTGCGGACGGGGAGCACAAGAAGATCTTTAGAAGCCCTACGGCAATCCGTTATCATGGAAGCACCGAGGACATCAGGTGCGGGAGCGCCGAAATGAGCAGCGTTCAGCCAACTCAACGAAGGAGTTACTACAAACTGGCGGCCTCGTTCCGGTTACTGAGTACCAGTGACGTTGTCCTGCTCGACACGCAGCTTGATGCCTTCTTGGTGCAGGGGTCCAGGGTGCGCACCCTTGCCAGTGGCCCACCACACCTGTGATATCCCCAGGATGCCTCAGAAGGGCAGTGGCTGATAGGGGCATCCAGCTCACAGCTGCGCCCTATCCAAGCAAAAGCGAAGCCGTGGTCAAGTCGTGGTCTGCGTCGGCCACACGAGCCAAGTCAATGCACATGTCGCTATTTTGTTGAGCCATGGCGACATCGTCGTCAGATTCGATGAACGGTTCGAACGAAACCCGAACCAATGCCTGTCCAGAACAGATGAAATTTGAAGTTGTTCCTGCTGAGTTTCTGGATTATGTATGTCCCGTGCGATGTACGGGTGTGAGGTGGAATTTGGGGCATGCTCTATGTTTCCAGTGCTTCCTTCGGGCTTCGGGACCTCGGGATCTCCTTGCACGTCGAGCAGGTATAGGGCTCTTGGGGGGGTTCATCGGGCTTGTGGGAATCCGCCACTAAGATGCTACTAGGACCGTGACATACATAACGTCCAGAGCCTATAGCCCTGTGCCGGCTCGGCGCTCCTCGTCGACTAGCCACATGAGGCCAGCGCAGGCAGCGCAAACGGCCTGTGGAACAGGGAGGCCTACAGAGCACCGGCCTACACAGCACCGACTTTAAGAGGATACTTGCTGAGGTCAAGGTATGTCCAGACGCTTCCATAAGGTGAACATGACTTGCGCATGGCGAAGCTGCATTTAGCTCAGCTCACGGCGCAGGCCCACAAATCGCTTTGCACCATCTCCGTGTAAAGCATGGAGCCCAAACACGCTACGCCAATGACTGCCTCGCCAGAACAACACAGAACGCTTGGTAGGGGGGGGGGGTCTAGTCTAAGATCACGACCAAGCACAGCTCAGATATTTTCAGACTTTGAGGGCTGCACGGCCAGCATCAGCAGTGAGAAGAACCATGGGTCCTGAGCTTTGCTGCCTGGAGGGCCTGGGCGACAGTGCGGGTTCTAGACGCCAAATGCAGATCCATTCAATGCCTGTGCTCTCAGGGTAGTGGCTAGACCAAAAGTTGCTCAACTGCTCAACATCGCCTCAAGATTCCGGCATACCAAAGCGATTCACGCTTGGGCTCCCCACATCTGAAGAGTGGCTTACATGGCTTGGGATGCTCGGTGCCGAAGGGGCAATAGTGTCCCTAGGGCAGGGTCCAGGCCAGGTCGGACAAAATGGAAATGCATAGAAACACCACAAGGCGCTACTTTGCCTCTAAGAAGGGGAAGTCTTACGAACGCTTTCTCCTGCCTTCGGACATTCGGCATCTCTGCCAGGCGGGCAAAAGCGCCCAGCTTGGCAGGCCTGAGGGATTTGTCGCAGGCAAGAATTGCAAGGCAACAATTTTTCTGTGTGATGGTGCCAACGAGTGAAAAACGAGCGAAACATCGAGTGATCATGCGGGAGCACGTGGGGTCCAAATCGCCTCCGGTTGCGTTACGCCCTTGGGGCAGTTGCCACCTGCGGGACAAGGACGGACCTCGGCAACACAGTTTCAGGCCATTCCTTATCGTTCCACGAATATTACGGATTTATGGGACACAGTCCTTTTCATTAGCTGTTAGGATTCATCTGTTGAGTTACTTCGCAGGCACCCGTGGAGAGTTTGCGAGGGTGCTGCCACTACTGTTGCTGGGTGCTGCTACAGACGGCCCTGCTCACCGGCGTCCTGTTGGAACATTCACCCTACAGTCGGTTTGCCCAACACTAGCTTCATGAGCCAGGTGACATCTGCTCCTGGTATGGGACAGAAGTATCCCCTCGGGCACGCTCCTGAGCTACAGAAGAGTGAACAGTGCAAACAAGCGAAGCATAATTAGCGAACGACCATGTTCTTGGCTTTGGCGTTCTTTGCTACAGTAAGCGAGATTCCTGCTAAAACACAAAACCATGTTCTACGAGTATTGTATGTATATCTACAAGTTACACTCTCTTCACTTTCCACTAAATATGTCCTTCTGATGATGCTGCATCTCATATATCTATGCGTTTATGCTCCCCCGTTCTTGGACTGAACCGTGCAAAGTCTTTATTGTTGCGTCCTTCCCTTAAGCTCTTCAAGAGGTTTCGGACTGATACAGTCTTGTGATCAGCTGCAGCTACTGACTTTCGAAAGCGCTTGGTGAAACTTCTTGGTCAGTCCAGTTAAAGCGATGCCCGGGACTGTGCATCAGCAATTACGTTAAGCGCCGCTGCGTTGTGCGAGCTGTTGGCTTTTTGTACAATCTCCAAGGCATCAGCCACGTTCCTTGTCTTGGATGTATTCTTGTAGGGGCCGGCGAGGGAGGTCACATGCATTTCCACGAAGTATTCATCGATTCCCAGAGGCTCCGAATTCTCGGCAACTCTGGTGATGTTTTCAAGTGAGCGCCCTGCATATGCGCCCATAACAAGGGTATGGTGAATGAGGTTCGCAGACACATTGAACTGCCTCATCAATTTGAGGAAGTATTCAGCAACAGATGCGGCACCAGCATTCTTGCACCCATTCAGTGCAGCGCCCCAAGTACCCTCGTCGATCTCAAAGCCTTCCTTGCAGATGGTATCCAAGAAAACACCAATCCCAGTTACATTCCCTGAGTCTGCAAATGCATTCACCATCTCGCTCAGAAGGAGATACCTCTGCCCCGGGACCCAAGAAGTCCAGTTGCTCCTGGCCTCCTCCCACAATTCTAAGATCTTGCCCTGTTGCCCAAGTTTAGAGAATAGACGTATTGCGCAGTTGTAGGTCACGCCGGTGACAAGCGTACCTCTGTCGCACATTTGCGTGTATATGCGAGCACCAGCCTGGTAGTTTCCGCACCTGAAAGCGGCATGCATAGCTGCATTGCAAAGAGGCGTCTTATGCTGATTGCAGCGATCCGAGGTAGCCTTCGCACGAATCCAATCCAGATTTTCTGCAGCCTGTGATATTAAGTTTAAAGAGCTTCTTTCTGAAGCTGTCAACTGAACATTGTCGCCTCCGACTTCTGTAACACGGCTACGCAAACGCAAGCCTCTCGCCTGCGCAGCTTGTTTCACACCTCGAGAGATGCCAAATGTTGGCAGATGCCATTTCATGCACAGAGGCAAGAGGACGCACAGCCATGCTCTCCTACAGCGCCCTGGCATCGAGGACAAGGCACCTACTGCGACACAGACATGTTACCACGAGCAAGACGACTGTGCTGGTGGGCCACGTTGGCTCGACATGCGCTTGAAATCATTCGCCGGCGTGTGCACCATGGGATCCAATCAGTGGAAAACATCCTCCGCATCCTGCCAAATTAATTTCATCCCTTCCATAGGGTCATCTCGTCACATGCAGAAGCGCGGCTTCCATGAGGGTTTGGAGGACTGAAAGATCAGAAGGCCTGTGGTGCGGTGGTGCGGTGGTGCGTGCGCACGTGGCATCTCAGCCATGCCCTCGAAGGGAATGTTATCATGCTGTCAGATGAGGAAGGATGTGCCACCCGAAGACACCGCTGCATCAGGCGAGCCCCGAATCAAACCTACAACCACTTTGTCGGCCGATACACAGTCGCCTTCTTTTTCTTTTTATATTAGTGTTTCAGATTTTTTTTCTTTCAATCCCTCGATATCCCCCCGGCCCTTCTCACCCCTGTGCAGCTGGGCAGCTGTCTTCCAGACCTGTGCCCACGGGGCAGTGGTCTCCCGAACTGCAGCTGCGCGGCGGCTCCAAGCCGCCAGCACAGTAGAAGCCTCCAGAGCCGAGCTGCGTCAACATGTCTGAGCAGCCCAGCACAGTCACTTCACAAATCAGCGAACACTTTGCTGCGCAGTAGTGACCATTGCCATTGTTCCTCGAGTTGTCCTTCCTAGCCATACTAGCCGCACTGCTGTGCTGGTTCTTCCAGATGGCTCCTGGAGGACACTTCTGGACCGTCGGCTCCGTCGACGAAGGACCAAATGCCGCCACGCACTGCCCGGTGGCATCCTTCAGGCACAGTGAGAAAGGGTGTCGGGGCCTGGAGGCTCACAGGCAAAGTGTGCAATCCATACAGTACCACCGTGCCCACTGTTTTCTGATTGCAGTGGTGCGAGGAGGGATGAAGAGGGCTCAGGCTCGGGCCATGATGTACCATTCACCCGGCTTCGCCGTGGTGTTCATGGTGGAGTTCATTGGCTCAGAGGCAAGTAGCCATACGACCCCGTTCACAAACGAACTGGAGCAGTTGCCTCGGATTCTCTTGTCCTTTCTTGGGTTCACCAGGTGAATGGGGAATGAATGGTAGGAATGAAAGGGAAGGCGATATTGCGACCAAGCCACAGTATTGCCCGGAGACGGTGCACTCTAAGCCCAAGCCTTTCTTGCTGCTTTGATTTTTTCGAAGGGGGGGTGCGTGACTTCGACATGGGATGAAAGCACCACTGCAAAACCCGTGTCAGCACGGACTCCTCCAAAAGTTCAGGCAGGAGGCTAGCTTGCAGTGACGCATTCTCCTGCAGCAAGCAAGCAACTCCTCTGCTTCCTAGAAGAGTAGACTCGACAGACAGCACAACAGAGGTCAAGGCTCTAGTGAAACTAACCATGCATGCCATTAAGCTTGGGAGACCCACTCAAAGACAGTGGCATCATGCCGTAGCAGAGAAGCCAAAATCATGGCTTGGCTTCTTCATAAACGAAACAACCCTCCTGTGGAGCGCAAGGGTTCCTTTGAACCTTTGACACTCCGACTGATCTACCCTGACATACCCTGGCAACTTGCAGGTCGGGCTCCTGTGTCAAAACTTGGCAAACCATGGCGCGTGCAGAAGTCAGCAGCAACAAGCTCGCCGCTGCCTCCAAGCACAGGAATCGATGACACGCGGCTGAGACATCCTTGTGCTTCTCTGGTCCTCCCGGCCTTGACGACCATGACGATAAGGCTTTGTGCGCGATCGCGTGATCGCTAGAGCATCTTGTGTGCTGAGTGTGGAGCTCTACGTTCGCAATGTGCAAAGTATGCTGGGCCAATTGCCTTAGCCTAGTCCGTCGAAGACTCTGCAGTTCAAAAAAAACAACTCGTTCAAGCAATGGCTGCATCCTGTTCCCTGCCAGTCCTGCCAACTCCGTCCACGTGGTTCGATCCAAAGCCGCCCACTGCTTGAAGGAGTGGCAAGAGCAAGACCAGAAATATCCAGAAATCTTACAACTATGGACAGTAGAGTTGTGTCACCGAGTCCAAGCAACGCTTTTGCTATCACAGACCTTGTGCAAACGCTACTTAACTTCAACCCCAAAGCGACTCCGCGAAGTCGGGAGCCGTCTGTTAGCGCCGCCCTGGATTTCGTGTTGCTTGCGTCCTGTTGACCCAAGTGCTATTCCGCGCAAGCATCCAAAAACCACACAGGTACGTACTGGTCTCCAAGAGCCGGCGCCCTCGACAAACAGCACAAACAAATGCAACAACATACCGGAAATACAAGCACATACGAGTAACAAACAACCGCTGGGGATGGTGAGTCTATTGCTGATTTCAATTCTCTGTTCCCTCCCCATTTGGAGTTCAGGGCTTTGCAACGATCTTATACTTGACAATTGACAATGCCTTGGAACCCTGGCTGTGGCTGGGCTTCGGTATGCTTCGGAGCAGACCGTGTGGCGGTGTCCCACTGAAATTCTCAACACACATCATCAACAACCTTGCCGCCGACGTTTTGCTCGCGTGGTGAGGTAGTTCTCTGTCCACATGCCGACTGTGTGCTCAGCACTTGAGGTGAGGAGAAGTTCTCCTTGGAGAACCTCGTCCGTCGACAGGAAGGCACCCTAAAGCGCATGCTCAGAGCGAAGAGCTACACGTAGCTGTCCTGCCAAGCAGTTGTCACCCCGTGGCCCGCGATTTGCAAGATATGCTGCATAAGGGATCCTAGAACTGACGGGACTGTGCAGCCAGGCCAGTTCGCATGAACCCCTGAAAGGTCAGTTTAGCTCCTCGATCAGATCTAGCTGTGCCGTCAGGCCTCCCTTCATGACAGTCCTCGCAAGCATCCGAACGTCAGAGACTTCGGGTACTGTTGAGGGCAACTGGCAACCGTTCGTGCACATCGCCAGGTGTTGGAAGCTGCATTTGCAAAGCCATGCTGCTGCTTCTCTCAAAGAGCCCTGGACTGCTGGCCATAACCTGCTCGCACTGAGCACTGGGCTTGATGTAGTAGTAGCCAAAGTCACCGAGCAGCAGCATGTGCAGGGCATTGGCTCCCAAGATCACCTCGGCCATAAGATGCAAACATCTTAGCAAACCTTGCTGCCAACTTCGCAGCGTGGCACAGATGGGTACATGGAGCTTCAAACGGTTCTTATGCTTCTGTCCACCACCTTTGAGCTTCGGACCCAGATGGCATGGTTGAAGCCGGTCACCCATGGATCGCAAGTGATGTCGAAGCGCGCGTGCCACATGAAGACTCCTGACAATAGCCGTGGCCGACGATGTTGGGACCGAATACTTGGCTATGGGCGAAGCGCGTTTCAATGGTACCCAGCTACACGGAACTACCATCTTCAAAACTTCCTGCATCCTGTTGCCATTCAAGCGCTGTATTCCTCAACTCTTTCACAACTACGTACAGCGACAGCAATGTTGAAAAGAACTACTACTATAAGACATCGAGCAATTTTGCCTTTATCGGATGCGAGAGTAGTTGCTTCCTTTCTTCGCGTCACATCCTCTAAAGAGCTTTCAAGCTTTGGTCCTTGGTATGCCTTTTAGGGTCCTTGAAGAGTTGGGGCTCCAAACCTGCGAGTTCTGGCCTTGAAGCTTGGGGTCTCGGATTCAGGGATTGGTTTTTTTGCGCCCGCCCCCCTAATAACCAGGAAATCGCCTGGATTTGAAGTTACGGAAGCCCAACGCCTGGATTTGGTAACTTCCTTCCGGCCGTGCCTTCCTAATCTCCTCTCATTTGCACAGGCTGATTGGGATGTTTTAGGGCTTGAGCGTTGGGGAAGGTTGAGGTAAAAAGACACACTGCTCTTGCATGGAATCTCTGCCGGC
Source organism: Symbiodinium natans (assembly GCA_905221605.1). Lineage (NCBI taxonomy): Eukaryota > Dinophyceae > Suessiales > Symbiodiniaceae > Symbiodinium > Symbiodinium natans. The sequence goes on along the minus strand of CAJNDS010002135.1, from coordinate 321,517 downwards.
TTTCACAGCTCTGCTTGCATTGACGGGTGTCTTCAGCTGACTGCCTCCTTTTGCTTCGCGTCTGCTTTTGAAGTCTGACCCAGCTGAGGCGTGCACCGCTCAAGGCCCGGCTGATGGCCATCGCTGCGATGTAGTGGCTGGTCAACGGCCTGTGAATCATGTGGCAGCCAAGCAGTCACTCATCGCCTCTTCGCGAACGCTGTGGATTCTTTCCCAAACCCTGAAGTTCTGGCGCACTACAAGACTTCGGCCACTTGCCGTAGCATTCGCCCTCTGGATGCTAGGTTGCGGGCTCAACCTTGCCCCCGGTCTTGGAGATGAGCCACAGCTGGCAGGCCAAGTGCAAACACACACACACACACACGCCGTTTGCTCCACTACGCGGGCTCACTCAGCTCAACAGATTACGAATTCTCATCCCACATGTTGCTCAGGCTCTTCTCCTTCTTTGCATGCAGGGCAGGAAAGCCAGATACATCTATGATCACTCCAGTTCATGGTGAACAAGTCTCACACCATGCTCTTTGCACCTGAGGCAAGACTGCCACGGCGCTGATGAATAGACCTGCTCTTGCACGGCGGTTCTCCAATCCGGATGACGAGGACTAGAACTCAAGCAAATGCGTGTCAAAGCACATGTATACCGACAAAAACCTGAGGTGTGGCGGTATGCCGTTGTGACTAGTCGTCCCTGCTCTACAGCTGTGGGATCACGGATGTCATTCAACATCTGACTCCACACCTGCCATCCACAGGGTATCGAAGATAGGTCGCGCGTTCATGTCCTTAGCAAGTCCTAAATTGTCCCAACTTCGAGCAGCACAACCATACTTCAATCAACACGCTTTAACGATCTTGCCGTTCATGCACCACTGCTGGTCTAGGATTTCTGAATGAACATACAATTGAGCTGCATGTGAGTCGGGTACGAGAGAGTGTGCTAGGGGCGGCTAGCAGTTCTTTCTTACACTTCAGCTTCCTTGTACATATGGCCACGATGCTGCTTCTTAAACCTTGTGTCAGGCACTGCTTGGCAAGGCACTACAGTGACTACAGCATGCCATGGCCACTGTCATGAGAGGCTGAACCAACCATGAGCGGACCCTGGTGTTTTTCAAACCATGACAGCTGTTGCAACGCCAGTATCCGTACCATGAAAGGGCGTGTGCAGAGAGCTGCCATGACTAGAAAACTGGCGACACCCGACGCGGTGTCTCCTTCAAAACTGTTTCATGAAATTCAGGATGTGCTTGCTTCAAATCGCAGTTGGTAGAGCCTTTTCATGGTAGGACTCCCCCCTGGACAAAATGCTGGTGTGTGGAGCATCATCTCCATAGCTTGCTGGTGATCTGCTCCTGCCTAAGGGTCCGGCAGCGTGAAAGATGGCTGCCAACACGAGACAGGTCAGTACCTTGCACAATGTTGCACCGAGATTGAGCTGGGGTCAAATGCGCACTGCCATGTCTGGAAGCTTAGCTGAGAGTATGATTGCATGCAGATTCCTGGCTCCTAGAGATCTTGGAAAACTACAGCAGGGCACGACAGGAGTAGCAGGAAAGGTGTCCTGCCCAAAAGCACCCGATACTGGTTGCACAGCATTCGTTGTATCTAAATGGCGGAACAGCAGCAGTCTGGTCCTGCTCCTCTTGATATGTGTGCTTCTTCTCCAAAAGCAGCGAGTGCCTGCGCCAAAATTTTAAAGTAGTCCCAGCTGTGCTGAAGCAAGCAAGTGGGTTGCCCAGACTCTGCATGCCAAGGAGCAGCAGCCAGAGGACCAAGACCAGGGACACGATGTCCACGGCCTTTTGAAGCAAACTGAGTATGTGAAACATTATCACTTGTCCCGTCGCGCACAGAACTTTGCTGCGCATCCCTCATTCAAGATCGTATGCAAATATTCGTGCGCCCACCAGCAAGAGCCAACCTGCGATCACCCAGCTCAACCCACGACCAGCCAGGCACACGCCGCATGCATGTGCGCGTCAAATTCACAACTCAACATCTAACACAATAAGGCATGACGGGCTGGCTGAGCCAATCTGAAGACTTGCATGCCATCTTCTTGTCATCCATCATGCTAAACCCTGACAATAGCCAGATGCAATCAGATGGTTGATCCTGACTGCCGACTCATCACTGGCTTTCAGCAAGCCATGCATGAGAGTCTCCGTCATCCTGCCATCTGGCTTCCCAGACACCAATCAAAGCATGATTTCGCTTGAAGGCTCGACGCCACCCTGAATGATAGGCTTTTGGGTCTGTGTTTCAAGACGGGGCACGTGAGAATAATCGACCTACCAACCACAGACGCCTGACTCCGCAGAGGCACAAGCCACAAGTGTTTCACCAAGGCAAGGCAGCATGAGGCAAGGATGAAGGTCATGGAGGCACAGCGGCTGATGTTCGATGCCAGCAACAGCTTCTACTACAGTAGACAAAGGACTGGCTTCAGCAAGCCCTGCAAGACAAGTCCTTGTCATCCTCTCAAACGGCTTCCCTCGCACAATTAGATGCACGCAGTTACGATTTTCCGCACACAACCTGGCACGGTCAGATGGTCAACTGAGACTCGTCACCGAGCTTCAGCAAGCCATGCATGACAAGTCCTTGTCATCCTCTCACAGCGGCTTCCCTCATGCAATTCGACGCATGCACTCATGAGTATCCACGCAGGCGACCACGATCAGATGGTTGATCCTGACTGAGACTCATGACCGAGCTTCAGCAAGCCATGCATGAGAAGTCCTTGTCATCCTCTCACACCGGCTTCCCTCACACAACTCGACGCATGCACTCATGAGTATCCACGCAGGCGACCGCAGGCAACCTGGCACGATCAGATGGTTGATCCTGACTGAGACTCGTCACTGATCTTCAGCAAGCCATGCATGATAAGTCCTTTTCATCCTCTCACACCGGCTTCCCTCGCGCAACTCGAGGCATGCACTCACGAGTATCCACACAGGCGACCGCAGGCAACCTGGCACGATCAGATGGTTGATCCTGACTGAGACTCATCACCGAGCTTCAGCAAGCCATGCATGATAAGTCCTTGTCATCCTCTCACACCGGCTTCCCTCACGCAACTCGACGTGTGAACTCACGAGTATCAACGCGGCGACCGCAGGCAACCTGGCACGATCAGATGGTTGATCCTGACTGAGACTCATCACCGAGCTTCAGCAAGCCATGCATGAAACGTCCTTGTCATCCTCTCACGCCGGCTTCCCTCACGCAACTCGACGCATGCACTCACGAGTATCCACGCAGGCGACCGCAGGCAACCTGGCACGATCAGCTGGTTGATCCTGACTGAGACTCATCACCGAGCTTCAGCAAGCCATGCATGATAAGTCCTTGTCATCCTCTCACACCGGCTTCCCTCACGCAACTCGACGCATGCACTCACGAGTATCCACGCAGGCGACCGCAGGCAACCTGGCACGATCAGATGGTTGATCCTGACTGAGACTCATCACCGAGCTTCAGCAAGCCATGCATGAGAAGTCCTTGTCATCCTCTCACACCGGCTTCCCTCACACAACTCGACGCATGCACTCATGAGTATCCACACAGGCGACCGCAGGCAACCTGGCACGATCAGATGGTTGATCCTGACTGAGACTCGTCACTGATCTTCAGCAAGCCATGCATGATAAGTCCTTGTCATCCTCTCACACCGGCTTCCCTCACGCAACTCGACGCATGCACTCACGAGTATCCACGCAGGCGACCGCAGGCAACCTGGCACGATCAGATGGTTGATCCTGACTGAGACTCATCACCGAGCTTCAGCAAGCCATGCATGAGAAGTCCTTGTCATCCTCTCACACCGGCTTCCCTCACACAACTCGACGCATGCACTCATGAGTATCCACACAGGCGACCGCAGGCAACCTGGCACGATCAGATGGTTGATCCTGACTGAGACTCGTCACTGATCTTCAGCAAGCCATGCATGATAAGTCCTTGTCATCCTCTCACACCGGCTTCCCTCACGCAACTCGACGCATGCACTCACGAGTATCCACGCAGGCGACCGCAGGCAACCTGGCACGATCAGATGGTTGATCCTGACTGAGACTCATCACCGAGCTTCAGCAAGCCATGCATGAAAAGCCCTTGTCATCCTCTCACACCGGCGTCCGTCACGCAACTCGACGCGTGCACTGACGAGTATCCGCAGCCAACCGCTCAAACCAGCTTCCCTGCAACTCGACGCATGCACTCACGGGTATCCGCAGACAACCGCCGGCAACCAGCTTCCCTCAGGAAAACTCGACGCGTGCACTCACGGGTATGCGCAGACAACCGCCGGCGATCGGCTGACGGAGACTCGTCACCGAGCTTCAGCAGGCCATGCATTGAAGAGTCCTTGTGATCCTCTGAAAGGGGCTTCTGGCTCGCGGTGGGTTTAGGACATCTGGCGCTAAGGGGCTGGCCTGGTAGGCCCAGTCCCCAGAGGCATCCACAGGCAAGTAGCCATGGAGCCACAAACTGCCAAGACAAAGCAGCGCTCAAACTAGACTGAAAGTGACGACATGCCCGAATCAGCCCCTATGCATCTGGAGAAGAGAGTGCTTCATTTCCGGACTTCACAGCTCTCAAGGGCCCAGCGTGGACGAGAGGCGAAAGCACAATGCCCAAGCCTTAGTGCTGCGCTGTACTTGTAAAGATCGATTCGTTTCCGGTCACTGCAGAAGCACCATCCCTTGAAACAATGAGGGGACTGTTGTCGCACTGGCTAGTGCAATACGTGAGGTTCTTCTTGTATGCCAACGGTCGACCCCTTCTTTGCAGCGTTGCATGTAACCAAGCTTTTTCAGTCAAACTCAACGAAATAGATGCTCGCACGGGTGCCCAAGTGCTTCGATTTGATGGCATCGCTGCGGTTTAAGCTACCACTTGCATCTTTCAGTCCTGTACGAGCCTAGCAGGCCCAGACTAAACCCTAAACTCTGGACGATAAGCAACCACAGTCATCATTTAAACCACTAGTGGAAGGCAAAGCTTTTCCGCTTTCCCAATAGGGTCTGAGCAACCTCCATGCACGGTGAATTGCAAGCAGACCGCACGTGCTTGTGACCATGCGTTTTAGGTCACGAATGTCACGCTTATCACCCGGCCTCTCCGGCTACATTCATTCTGCCTTCGGGTAGCTCCATGCTGTCAGCTGCGTTGCGGCATCATCAGTCTTCTGGAGTGGGCTTCGTCATGGCCGTCCCACGCCACTTTGGAAATTGGGGCAGCTGGGCTTCCGGGCGTCCAGTGCCAGCGCTCGGGCGGAGATGCCCGCGCAGGTGCCCTGGGTTCCCGATCGAGGATGCGGGCATCGAATTCTATAGGAGCGCGCAGGTCAGGTCTCAAGCTCCGAGGCCCCGGGCGGTCAGCAAGACCTGCACGCAGAGCAAGGCGAAGCCCAGACACTGGAAGATGACCTCAAGGACTCAAAACACAGCTCAGCTGACACCAAGGGTGCAAGTCGGTGAAATGGGGGGGCTGTGTCGTCTTGCGGATAAGCTCAGCTGGAGGCTGCCAGTGTCAGGATTGCCGAGAACCTGAGGCGTGCTTGAGGTTTCTTGGGCCACTGTGCCACCCTGCCACCCTGCCACCGTTCTTGGCAGTGCCCCCGGCTGCACCGCGATCCATTTGCTTGATCCCAACGTGCCAGAAGGGGCCAGAGCTGAGGGTCGCGCTCGCCGTTCGCGATGAAGTGGTAGACTGCCAGCGCGGCCGTGAGGAAGACACTGGCAGGCCAGGGAGACCGTGAACTGCTTGACTGCGCCGCTGCTACAGCTGCCAATGCTCGCGACGACTGCTAAAGCAGCAGTGCTAAAGCAGCGAGAGCAACGGCAGCAATGGTTGGCACCAGCTTTGGGACTCAGCTCAAGACCGATGACTTTGCCAGCATCACCCAACTTACAAGGGGAACTAGGGGAACATGGCACCACGACCCAGCACAGCCCAGCACAGCGTGGTGCAGCAAGTAGCCGGCAGCACCCGTAGGCTGTCATAACCTCTTCGCAAACGCAGCATCGAGGCAGCGCATAGCAGAGTTGTAAAAAGCGGAAGCCCCTCGCATAATCTTCCGGCATACTCACGCGCACCAAGCTGACCCACAAGTACAAGCATGCCAATGCCAGGCCCAGATCGGGCCTTGTTGGGAGGTGCCTTCTTGGCCATCATGGAGAGGGACGATGTAGCGAGCATAGCGCGCAAACGGCCTGCGCTTAGAACAGCCCTCTTTTTGCTGCCTTCCATTGTTCTGGCTCGAGTGGACGAACTGAGAAACAACCAGGCCTGAGAGTCAAGAGAACGTAGAGGTATGAACGGGACCTCGGCTTCCAGATCAGCCTTCTTATCCGATCTTAGATCATTCATGTCAGCTGCACCCCGCATCCTAGCTCAGTCTGCTGCGGTCGCGGGCTGCAGACCTTCCTGCCAGGGCTGGGGTGCGGGGACTGCCAAGCGCCCCAAAAGAGCACCAAAAGAAGTGTGCCACCCCCTCAAGAACCAGCACTCGATCAAGAAGCGACCGAGACGTGACCTTCTGTGAAGAAGACAAGTGGATCCTGCTTAACTTGATGAATTACACATGATGTGCTTCGGCGGCCGAGGCAATGCGACGGAGAGCGAAGTTTCCCATCAAAAGTAGATACATAACAAAAAGACATACAGCACCGAGCGCATTCGGAGCCCGCATGCCGCGGCTCGCAATGATTGTATGCAACATTCGGTCCGACAACGGGAAACGTCTCGAGCATGCATTCCAGGGCAAGCTACCCGTAGTGCGCCACGCGATCGCTGTCCACATGAAAGTCAAAAAACTATCGACACCAACATAAAGCAGAGCTTCACTGATGGGCTTCCCTACTACCCCCCGCCCCCCTCTATGATACCCCCATGATTCACCCCCTCTGCATCCCATGTCTCGGCCTTCCTTGTGGATGGCGTCAAGGCAAAGCTTGAGCCCGAGAGAGCTGCAGCAAGTGGGTGCCCCGGCTGGCCCAATCTTCAGGCCTACCCTCATAATCCTGAGAAACCCTAAACCCTAAACCCTAGACCCTAGACCCTAAACCCTAAACCGCAGGCCGCTTTTGTTTTGGAGTTGCATCGCTTCACAGCTCCCTGAGCACGTGTCAACAGTACGCTGCGCTCATCTTTCTGAGCAGCTCAGATGTCCGTTCCCAGGAAAAACAAGAATTCATGAAGGGAGAGGAAGCTCCACAGCCACATCAGACTGTGCAAAAAACTCTTCTAACGCGTGCAAGCGACAATGACACACGTTCTTCCTCACCCCCTGCGTTTGCAGTGAATTTCGACCTGGGAGGGAGCGATCTCAGAACACATCGGAGCTACACGTAGCTGTCCTGCAGAGAAGCATAGTGCCGCAGCTTGCGAAATCTGAGCCTGCCTGCAAGTCAACCACAAAGCTGCCACGTTTGACACGGCTAGAGCTCAAAGTCAGCATGTCTCCTGGATCAGATCCAGCTGCGCAGTCAGGCCTCCCTTCATGACAGTCCTTACCATCGACCACATCAGGCGACGTCAGGCAAGGAATATCAAGGAATGCAGGAATATCTTGCCACTGGGAGCAGCTGTCCGTGCTGACGCATGCAAGTTGAACTCCGCATGTGGCAGACAGTGAGGTGGAAGCTGCATTGTGGCTTTGCAGAGCCATGCCATGAACGAGTGCGTGACAGACTCGTTCATACCGAGCACTGGGCTTGATGTAGTAGTAGCCGAAGTCGCCAAGCAGCAGCATGTGCAGAGCATGAGCTCCCAAGATGAACTCAGCATACAGACTGTGGGGCGACAGGCGGTCTTCAAGCCGAGTATATGACCGGGATTATTGTGATTATTGTTTTTCGGCCGTCCTAAAAGTATCTTCAAACTTCAAGCGTCTTCTACATCTCTCAGCGTCGGACCCAGATGGCATGGTTGAAGCCAGACACCCACGGAGCGCAGGTGATGTCGAAGCGTGCATGCCACATGAAGACACCTGAAAGCAGTGTTGCAAACAGAGCAAAAGGGGGGGGGGGGGGGGGGAAGGGGGGCCCGCATTCTAACCAGGATTTTGCATGGTATTGGTAAGGAGAAGCAGGTAATCTGGGAGCGCCTAGGGCCTAGACACCAGTGAGAATATACAGCGAGAGCAGAGTTTTTTGGGAACGCCTTTCAAGGTGGCCGTAGATAATGTTTCTTTCTCGAGAAGAGCATGAGGATCCATGCTACATTTCGGGAATGGTTTGGGGGGGTGTTCTGCAGTCTTGATAGGATTCCTTGTATGTCATGCGAACCTGTTGCAACCACAATCCAGCCCTACTCAATCTGAGTAGGAAGCTCTTTCGACCCTTCGCACTTGCACAAGCGACTCTTCGATAGTGAGGCTTGTAGGTATTTCGATTCCACAAACTCTGCACTTCAGCAGAAAGAAACAGGGAATGGACAACTTAAGAGAACGAAGGGCTGCACATCTTGATTGCTGACTTGGGCCTACCGGCAATCCTGCGTAACTGACCTGGAGCTGAACTCAGTTATCCTAGCTTATGCAAAACTCCTTTGCCATGCATACGCACTTGCAACTACCTTTGACAATTGTACTGGCAATGTTGTCTACCAAAAACAGTATCTCAGTCGCTGTTTCTTTCTTGTCTGTTGCCGTGTGTGACCCAGCTGGGGCGTGCACCGCTCAAGGCCCGGCTGATGGCCATCGCTGCGATGTAGTGGCTGGTCAACGGCCTGCGAATCATGTGGCCGCCAAGCAGACACACATTCTTACTTACCCCAGCCCTTAAGCTCTGACACACTGCACATCTTCGGCCACTTGCCGTAGCATTGGCCCTTCCCGATGCTAGGTCGCCGGCTCAACCTTGCCGCCGGTCTTGGAGATGAGCCACAGCTGGCAGGCCAAGTGCAAACACCCACCACGCCGCTTGCTCCACAAACTTTGCTGAAAGAAGTTGCGACGATTAAGCAGTTCTCCTCGTCTGCGTGAAGAAGGGGCAAGGCAGATACATCCATGATCATCCATGTTGGGCAGTTAGTTCTGACTAGTTCTGACACCATGCACTGCGAATGGCTGCGCCTGAGGCAAGACTGCCACGGCGCTGATGAACAGACCTGCTCTTTGCACGATCCGGACGACGAGGGCTCTGAGTAACAAACTCTAACACAACCGGGAAGCCACCAGGCTTTACTTCGGGGCGCGTTGGGGTCACAGGATTTGGCAGCTCTCGGGTTGTTGACAACTTTGACATGCTGGCCACACCTGCCATCCAAAGGGTGTCAAAGATCGGTCGCGAGTTCATGTCCTCAGCCACAGACCCAACACAATGCTCGAGGGAATGGGCAGTACTGTCACTGCGCAAGAATGTTGGCGAACGTCGGATGTTTCAGTGCTGTCTTATCCACACATCATGAGCTTCGCACCCATGACTCGCACCATGTCGTGTGAAACGCTTTGAGGGTCCAGCAGCGTGAAAGAAGATTGCCAACACGAGACAGGCCAGTACCTTCCAGTGCGCTCTGGTTTGCCCTTGCGTGGAAGCTCGCAGACAGTGAACTGTGGGCAGGTTCGCAGGTGTGTTCAGAATCCTGGAGGAGTGTTCGACAGCTTCAGGGCACGACAGGAGTTGCAGGAAAGGTATCCTGCGCACAGCCGCCCGATAAGTGAACTTTGGGTTTCTGAACTGCGCCCACTGGTTCGGTGGTCCTGCTCTTTCTGGTACGTGTGCTTCTTCTCCAAAAGCAATGAATGCCTGGGCTGAAAGAGCACAGACTTTCAAAGACGTCGGGGCGAGTTAGTCGGACCCAACTGTCCAGTGTGCAGGGACTGGACGGAATATACGGCTAGCCCTCCCGAACGACACCACACTACGAGCATGCCTGCGTTGGGCTGGCGTGGGGCCGCTTCGCTAGTGCCGAGCTCTGCTGTGTGGCGATAGGATCGGTGGAAGATTGTGGCTGAGCTTTTGTCAGCTGCGTGAACGTCCATGTCTCAGGCATTTGCTAACGCTCACTTGCTAGGAAAATGTGTTGTGAGTCATAGAACTGCCGGACTCTGCATGCCAAGCGGCAGTAGCCACAGGACCAACACGAGGGACACGATATCCACGGCCTCGTGAAGGACACTGCCATGTAAGTTGTAAGTGCTGACTGCTGTCGCACGTACGAAATTTGGTCCTCTCATTTGAGAAGGCAGTGTGCGGAAGCAAGTTGCCATGCCATGTTCTTCATGAGCACACGTGAGCAAACGACACAGCTCAAAAGCTGTGACACAAAATCAATGCGCAACGCCTTTGTCATCTTCATGGGTGCGTTAGTCAACAATGACTTGCCTCGACAGTTCACAAGCAACATCCAATGCATCTTGCACGGCACGTGCAGGGCACCATCGGATGGCTGCTGCCCGGAACTGGAGCATCGCTTTCCATGCAAGCCATGCATGAGATCGGCTCTGTCTTCCGGCGAACTCTTTCTCACGCCAAGCGGCACATGCGGTCATGCTCAACCCTCACGATGTGCCAGATGCAATCAGATGGTTGATCCTGACTGCCGACTCATCACTGGCTTTCAGTAAGCCATGCATGAGAGTCTACGTCATCCTCCCATCCGGCATTTTTAACGCAGAAGGAAGCACGCGGCCGCAACGATCGATCGAGGGCAGGCACCATGCCCTGCCACATCGCGATCAGGTTGCTGATGCTCCAGCAGATCACTCACCAAGCTTCAGCCCATCTTCGCATTTGCACCCTGCGACTAAGTATATCTCAGACTTGAATCCAATTCCGTCCCAGATGACATTGCGCTTGAGCCGTTTTTCCTGTGCTTCGGTAGGCATAGCTTCAGGGTAGGGGGCGGGGGATTTCGGGTACATACTCAACACAGCGGACAGATTGCGAGTGACAGGGCGGCAAGTTGTTTTTTTCAATCGTGGTTCGCAACGCGCTTATTTTGTACACGCAACGAAAGCTTTTGATGTTCCCATAACTGATAGAATTGAAAACAAACGTTAACCGCTTCAAAACTAACAGAATTCTTTAAGACTCTTTGTTGATATGTCGAGATTGAAACCAGTGTCCAATGAACATGCACATGCCGCTGACCTCTTGTATGTACTTCACTGTTGTCTTCATGCCAGATGTTCATATTGATTCGGGGGGGGGGGGGGGTTGTACTCATGTCTTCTTGTACATGCATGATGTGATTTTTCATAGAAAGCATCTGACGAAATAACACATGTCAACAGACATTTCTGTGCAAGCAGCCTCGGTAGGCCAAGGCTGCTACTGCAACAGAAAGAGATGTAGTGGCGCTTTGATGTCGAACTTAACCTATCGTAGCACATGTCTTCTTTCCAATCAAGCAAGAGCTTTTGGTTGCCATTCGTTCAAAGGGAATTAACTTGTTTATGTGCTACTGGAAATGTTGCTGAGGTACTGTGATCTAGCCGCGATCTCATCCTGATTCGGGGTGCTTGCACCCAGCAGCGAGGCTCTCACATCACTCTAGGACTCGGGCAAAAACAACTGCCCACAGGTGCACAGCTCCACTAGTATCTTCAATATTTGTAGTAGACATAGAGCGAAGGGCATTTGCTAATTCTCCAACCAGGTCGTTCGGACGCTGGCCTGGTAGGCCCAGTCCCCAGAGGCGTCCACGGGCAGGTAGCCATTCAACCACAGACTGCAAGCCAGCGAACATCTGAACGTGCACAGGAATTGGCTCCAAACAAGCTAGTTCTGGGCTTTTGGGCCGCACCTACAGACTCGCTAAGGCCCCAGCGTGGACGACAGGCGAAAGCACAAAGCCCAAGCCTTGGCGAAGGCGTGGCCCGTAGATTCCATGGATGCTCGGAACTTAAGAGGGCAGCTTCTTCAACCGGCTGTGCAAATGGAGGCAGCTGGGCTTCCGGCGTCCAGTGCCAGCGCTCGGGCGGAAATGCCAGCGCAGGTGCCCTGGGCCCCCGGCAGGCTCATCTTTTGCAGAACCAAGTAGGCATGAAGCAATTTAATCAATCTAGACTCGCTTGACGATGCGGGCAACGGCGGGCATCGAATTCTATACGCAGGTCAGGTCTCAAGCTCCGAGGCCCCGGGCGGTCAGCAGGACCTGCACGCAGAGCAAGGCGAAGCCCAGACACTGGAAGATGACCTCCAGGACAGCTCAGTTGACTCCACCAAAGGGCGCAAGTCGGTGAAATGGGGGGGCTGTGTCGTCTTGCGGATAAGCTCAGCCGGAGGCTGCCAGTGTCAGGATTGCCGAGAACCTGAGGCGTGCATGGGGTTTCCCGGGCCACTGTGCCACCGTGCCGCCGTTTTTGACACTGCCCCCGGCTGCACCGCTATCCATTTGCTTGATCCAAACCCTGCCAGAAGGCGCCAGAGCTGAGGGTCGCGCTCGCCGTTCGCGATGAAGTGGTAGACTGCCAGCGCGGCCGTGAGGAAGACACTGGCAGGCCAGGGAGACCGCGAGCTGCTTGACTGCGCCGCTGCTACAGCTGCCAAACAGTGCTCGCGACGACTGCTAAAGCAGCAGTGCTAAAGCAGCGAGAGCAACGGCAGCAATGGTGGCACCAGCTTTGGGACTCAGCTCAAGACCGATGACTTTGCCAGCATCACCCAACTTACAAGGGGAACTAGGCACCACGACCCAGCACAGCCCAGCACAGCGTGGTGCAGCAAGTAGCCGGCAGCACCCGTAGGCTGTCATAACCTCTTCGCAAACGCAGCATCGAGGGAGCGCAGAACAGAGATGCACAAAGCGGAAGCCCCTCGCATAATCTTCCGGCATACTCACGCGCACCAAGCTGCACCAAGCTGACCCACAAGTACAAGCATGCCAATGCCAGGCCCAGAACGGGCCTTGTTGGGAGGTGCCTTCTTGGACATCATGGAGAGGGATGCTGTAGCGAACATGGCGCAAGCAGCCTGCATCCACCACATGCCACAACATCCAGGTCTGAGGCGAAACCGCAAGATTCAACACACAATCAAGATCAATCAAGGCCTAGAGAACGTAGAGGTATGAATGGGGAGACCTCAGCTTCCAAGTCCAGTTTTGACATAACAGCAAAGAGAGCTGAGTTCCTCCATGGCCCCATCGGGCTTCTGCCATGACACCACATCATGAGATCAGGTCATGAGGTCGTATGAGGGGATTTAACAGCGTGACCGGGCTCGGGGATATTGCATCGTGGCCGGGTTCGAAGAAAGAAGCTCTGTCACGCGGGCAGGTCGTCAGGGTGGCCCCCAAAGTTGCATAACAACAGCCTTCATGATGGGCTTCTAAGTGTAGGGTTTTCATGCGCACGACGCACCCACCAAGCTCAGGCTGGCGCGGCCGCAGGGTGCACGGACCTTCCTGCCAAGACTGCAGTCGAGGGTTGAGGGCGGGGGGGGGGATAAGCCAGGGCATGTATACGCATGAGACAACTGATGTGGGTTGCATACGAATATGTCAACAACTGCACTCTCATCTCATCGAATATAGGCATATACGTCTAGCCACTCATGTTTCTTTGTATTTCTTCACATCTACATGTGTATATATATAGAGATCTACTGTACTGTACATTTTGATTTGCATTCATGTATTCACGGCAAATACATGCATGCAGAAGCAGATAATTGCAGAACATTCCACCGCCCCATGGGGCCAAGGCTGCACCCCGTTTAGACAGAATCCGCCCGGCCTTCCTTGTGGATGGGGTCAAGGCAAAGCTTGAGCCCGAGAGAGCTAGAACCGGCCAGTGGGCACTTACTCAAGTTGCATGCTGTGGGCACAGATAAGCCACGTGCCACCGACCTGTCAGGGAAAAGCTGGGTCTCCGATCTTTCTTCGCAGAAGGAAGTCCGCATTCTTTGGCGCTCATGCTTCGGAGACTCTGAAGATTGCCTCAGGCCAATTTCCAGAAAGCTGAACAACGTTCTTCGTTTTGGCCCAGTGACGAAATTGACGTAGCAAAGTTCTCTTGAAGGCTGCTTGTTAAACTGGGATGGAGATAGGGCGGAAGCATGCGGAAGCAATCCCATCCGGCAGGTACCAAGCTTCTGACAAGCGCACGAGTGACCATAAAGAGACTTAGCCACTTTGCTCACATCCATAGCTGATCGCATAAACTCGCACCCAACAATTCGTGGCCAGCGCGGGCATCAGCTTCAGCGCGCTTTACATACTTGTTTGCCAAAGATGGGCAATGAATGATAATGAAAGAGTTTGATTTTGTCGCTGGGACAGCAAGCTGTTTGGTGGGAAGTCCTTCCAACTGCAGGAGCATCGTTTAGGCAATGTTGACTGGACAGGAGCCCACTTCAAGCTCAGGAAGTGGTGTCTATGAAGCTGAACTTTTTTGGATCAAGTGAACGAAAGCATCGAGCCCAGTAGCCGAGTAAGTTGATGTACGAGTAGGACGCACAACTTGCAAGGGCGAAGGCTCCCCGGCCCAGCATGTTTGTGGGGCATGTTGCATCAGGTATATTCGCCCGATTGATGCCAGCATTGGGATTCCAGCATTGCTTCCACAAGTGTGGTTTGGGCTCATGCAACTTTGATCGCGGACCCTCTGTACAAACCTGCAGGAACCGAGCACAAAACCCCTCGCACCTTCTACAGAAAGAACGTCCAAGTCACGTCTGATCTGAACTTCTTGAGCGATCCTGGCACAGCCGCTCCTGGGGATAGCTCGGAAGGGGTGCGCAGAGAAACCCTGACAGCCGGCACCAGAACGGCACATTTCTTTGTAACAAGGGGGGCGGGAGGTGGAGAGCACACTGGGTTCGCCAGAAACTCATTTCTATCAGTTGCTCATTGCTTTGCTGCCTCGTGCTCTGCGCTGGTTCACTGGAGATCAAGTTCACGGGAACTCTTTTTTGATTACGGTAGGGGGCTGGCGACCCTGGTGTATGAAACCATTGAGAACAAGGTCTCACAAAGCGGCATCAAACCAGCTGTCTGCCAAGGTACGTAGTGGCCGACCAGTCTCGCCTGAGATACTGTACAGCAGTAACCTCGCAGCCTCCGATGGACCCCCCAAGCATCTTCGCTCGTTCGCTCAGCAATTCTATTCCGCGCAGTTGCTTTTTTGAAAGGGATGATGAGGAGAGGGTGGGGGGGGGCGGGGAGCATCATTGACAATGTCCATGTGTCAGGCTTCGGCTGAACGCAATGCGATAAAAGGGTTGCCGGCTTATGCTCATGATGCGGGGCCTGTGGCCGGCTGCAGTGAAAAGCACAGCCGGTGATGCTCATGATGCCGGGCCTGAGGCCGGCTTACAGCCAACAGGGTGGCCAGCTGATGCTCATGATGCTGATCATGGTGCTGGACGTGATGTGAAAAGTGCTGCGGCTGATGCTTATGATGTGGGGCTTGTGGCCGGCTGCTTTGAAAAGTGCAGCCGGTGATGCTCATGATGCTGGGCCTGAGGCCGGGTTGCGGTGAAAAGGGTTGCCGGCTGATGCTCATGATGCGGGACCTGTGGCCGGCTTGCAGTTAGGGATGCCAGCTGATGCTCATGATGCTGATCATGATGCCGGGCGTGATGCTCATGATGCTGGGCCTGTGGCCGTTTGTCGTGAAAAGTGTTGCCGGCTGATGCTCATGATGCGGGGCTTGCGGCCGGCTGCTTTGAAAAGCGCAGCCAGTGATGCTCATGATGCTGGGCCTGAGTTGGGCCTGAAGCCAGTTTGCAGTGAAAAGCGCAGCCACTGATGCTCATGATGCGGGGGTGGCCGGCTGCTTTGGAAAGCGCAGCCGGTGATGCTCATGATGCCGGGCCTGAGGGCTTGCGGTGAAAAGCGCAGCCGGTGATGCTCATGATGCTGGGCCTGAGGCCGAAAAGCGCAGCCGCTGATGCTCATGATGCTGGGCCTGAGGCCGGTTTGCGGTGAAAAGCGCAGCCGCTGATGCTCATGATGCTGGGCCTGAGGCCAGTTAGCAGTGACTGATGCTCATGATGCGGGGGTGGCCGGCTGCTTTGGAAAGCGCAGCCGGTGATGCTCATGATGCCGGGCCTGAGGGCTTGCGGTGAAAAGCGCAGCCGGTGATGCTCATGATGCTGGGCCTGAGGCCGAAAAGCGCAGCCGCTGATGCTCATGATGCTGGGCCTGAGGCCGGTTTGCGGTGAAAAGCGCAGCCGCTGATGCTCATGATGCTGGGCCTGAGGCCAGTTTGCAGTGAAAAGCGCAGCCACTGATGCTCATGATGCGGGGGTGACCGGCTGCTTTGAAAAGTGCAGCCGGTGATGCTCATGATGCTGGGCCTGAGGCCGGCTTGTGGTGAAAAGGGTTGCATGACGGAACAGACGGACATGGCAGGTTGCAGTACATCCATCCCCCTCGTCTCACAAGCCTCCAGCACCACCAAAGTTGCAAGAAGTTGTGGTTGGGGATCCCTGCATGACCTTCCTTTACATCGCATGTCTCTTCGAGCCCTCCACACACTGATACTATTCTCTGTAGCTGCGGCGTAGAGATCTGTATCAGCGTTGCCTCTTGGTAGTGACCATATGCATCCAGCACAAAGGCTTCTTCTTTCTGGGCCAAGATTGTTGAATTCTGCACAGCTGCTCGGTTTCATAGCAAGCTTCGTTTCGTTCAGCCGAGCAACCGTACCTCTTCGGCGTTGTCGCGTGAACGCGAACCAAGCCTCCACAAAGTTTCAAGTCTAAGTCGCAGGTGGCTCATCGCGCAACGCCGGGCAACCTGTCTTTGATGATGCACTTTATGCTGAAGTAGCCGGTATGATGAGAGAACGCCATGTTCTGGCCATGCTCTGGCATCACGAATCTCTGATTCGGACGCCTGAAACGAAGAGCGAACTGTCGCCACATCAGCGCCGCGAGCGTAGAGTGTGATGAGGGCCACGACCCGGCTGCCTTGGAATGTAGATGGATTGAATTCCCAAGATGAAGAGTTCTTGTTTGTTCGTGGATATGGGTGTTGGTACCTTTTTGTGGTCCTTGTTTTAAAGGAACCATACTATGTGGGGATCCTTTATATATAAGGGTACCCTGATCTTCGTAAACACTTATCCGCCGACCCCAGCAGCAGCGGGGCGGCGTCAGTGAAGACCCATTTTTGTCCGCTCTAGGGGCTTTGGCCAGACCCATTTTTGTCCGCTCTAGGGGCTTTGGCCCCATGGCTCCATGGTCCCATCCCGCCCCATGGCTCCCATGGCACCCTCTCAGCTGACTTTAAAGGGTCCCAGTGCATGCCCGCCCTCTCCGCCCTCCCCGCCCCTCCGCCCTTTCCGCCCTTTCCGCCCCCTCCCCCCCTTCCCGCTCCATGGCGCTCCTGGCTTCATTGGTCCCATGCCCCATGGCTCCCACGGCCTCATGTCCCTGGACCTTTTCCTCCGCCTTCTCCGCCGCCTCGGCCCCATGGCCCCATGCCCATTTTTGTCCGCTCTAGGAGCTTTGGCCAGACCCATTTTTGTCCGCTCTAGGGGCTCTGGCCCCATGGCTCCATGGTCCCATCCCGCCCCATGGCTCCCATGGCACCCTCTCAGCTGACTTTAAAGGGTCCCAGTGCATGCCCGCCCTCTCCGCCCTCCCCGCCCCCTCCGCCCTTTCCGCCCTTTCCGCCCCCTCCCCCTCCGCCCTTCCCGCTCCATGGCGCTCCTGGCTTCATTGGTCCCATGCCCCATGGCTCCCACGGCCTCATGTCCCTGGACCTTTTCCTCCGCCTTCTCCGCCGCCTCGGCCTCATGGCCCCATGCCTCTCACCCTTAATGGCTCATGCCATGGCTTCACGGCTTTGGACCCTATCAGCTGACTTTAAAGGGTCCCAGTGCCTGCCCGCCCTCTCCGCCCTCCCCGCCCCCTCCGCCCTTTCCGCCCCCTCCGCCCTTCCCGCTCCGCCCCATCCGCCCTTCCCGCTCCACGGCGCTCCATATGGTTCCCGCCCCCTCCGCCCTTCCCGCCCCATGGCGCTCCATGGCTTCTCCCACGCCTCACGTCAGGACCTTTTCATCCGCCTTCTCCGCCGCCTCTGCCCTTCCTCATGGCTCATGGCCCCATGGCTCCATGGTCCCATCCCGCCCCATGGCTCCCATGGCTTCACGGCTTTGGACCCTATCAGCTGACTTGAAAGGGTCCCAGTGCATGCCCGCCCTCTCCGCCCTCCCCGCCCCCTCCGCTCTTTCCGCCCTTTCCGCCCCCTCCGCCCTTCCCGCTCCATGGCGCTCCATGGCTCCATGGTCCCATGGCCCCATGATCCCATCCCGCCCGGCTTCAGACCTTATCATGGCCTTCCTTTCCCCCCCCATGACCTCATGGCCCCATGCCTCTCACCCTCAATGGCTCATGGCCCCATGGCTCCATGGTCCCATCCCGCCCCATCATGGCTCCCATGGCACCCTCTCAGCTGACTGTAAAGGGTCTCTGCCCTTCCTTTACCCCCCCCATGGCCTCATGGCCCCATGCCTCTCACCCTTAATGGCTGTTTGGACCCTATCAGTCCCAGTGCCTGCCCGCCCTCTCCGCCCTCCCCGCCCTTTCTGCCCCCTCCGCCCTTCCCGCTCCATGGCGCTCCATGGCTCCATGGTCCCATGGCCCCATGGTCCCATCCCGCCCGGCTTCAGACCTTATCATCCGCCTTCTCCGCTGCCTCTGCCCTTCCTTGCCCCCATGCATGGCCTCATGGCCCCATGCCGTACCCTCCTCACCCCCACCCCACTCCCACCCCCACATACCCCCTGCCTATGGGTCCCTTTGGCCCCATGGCTCCATGGTCCCATCCCGCCCCATTCACGGCTCGCTGACTTTATCAAGGGTCCCAGTCCATGCCCGCCCTCCCCGCCCCCTCCGCTCTTTCCGCCGCTCCATGGCTCCATGGTCCCATGGCCCCATGGTCCCATCCCGCCCGGCTGCAGACGCCGCCTCTGCCCTTCCTTTGCCCCCCTCATGGCCCCATGCCTCTCACCCTCAATGGCTCATGGCCCCATGGCTCCATGGTCCCATCCCGCCCCATGGCTCCCATGGCACCTTCTCCGCCGCCTCTGCCCTTCCTTTACCCCCCCCATGGCCTCATGGCCCCATGCCTCTCACCCTTTAATGGCTCATGCCATGGCTTCACGGCTTTGGACCCTTGGACCCTATCAGCTGACTTAAAAGGGTCCCAGTGCGCCCCCTCCGCCCTTCCCGCTCCATGGCACTCCATGGCTCCATGATCCCATGGCCCCATGGTCCCATCCCGCCCGGCTTCAGACCTTATCATCCGCCTTCTCCGCCGCCTCTGCCCTTCCTTTGCCCTGCCATGACCTCATGGTTCCATGCCTCTCACCCTCAATGGCTCCCATGGCTTCACGGCTTTGGACCCTATCAGCTGACTTTAAAGGGTCCCAGTGCATGCCCGCCCTCTCCGCCCTCCCCGCCCCCTCCGCCCTTTCCGCCCTTTCTGCCTCCTCCGCCCTTCCCGCTCCATGGCGCTCCAGCCATGAGGCCATGGGGGGCAAGGAAGGGCAGAGGCAGCGGA
This sequence comes from Symbiodinium natans, assembly GCA_905221605.1. Classification (NCBI taxonomy): domain Eukaryota; class Dinophyceae; order Suessiales; family Symbiodiniaceae; genus Symbiodinium; species Symbiodinium natans. The sequence continues at coordinate 302,041 of CAJNDS010002135.1, read as the reverse complement.
GAAGGCGGATGATAAGGTCTGAAGCCGGCCGGAATGGACCATGGGGCCATGGGACCATGGAGCCACCCATGCCGTACCCTCCTCACCCCCACCCCGACTCCCACCCCCACATACCCCCTGCCTATGGGTCCCTTTGGCCCCATGGCTTCATGGTCCCATCCCGCCCCATGGCTCCCATGGCTTCACGGCTTTGGACCCTCTCAGCTGACGAGGGTCCCAGTGCATGCCCGCCCTCTCCGCCCTCCCCGCCCCCTCCGCTCTTTCCGCCCTTTCCGCCCCCTCCGCCCTTCCCGCTCCATGGCGCTCCATGGTCCCATCCCGCCCGGCTGCAGACCTTATCATCCGCCTTCTCCGCCGCCTCTGCCCTTCCTTTGCCCCCCCATGACCTCATGGCCCCATGCCTCTCACCCTCAATGGCTCATGGCCCCATGGCTCCATGGTCCCATCCCGCCCCATGGCTCCCATGGCACCCTCTCAGCTGACTTTAAAGGGTCTCCGCCGCCTCTGCCCTTCCTTTACCCCCCCATGGCCTCATGGCCCCATGCCTCTCACCCTTAATGGCTCATGCCATGGCTTCACGGCTTTGGACCCTATCAGGGTCCCAGTGCCTGCCCGCCCTCTCCGCCCTCCCCGCCCCCTCCGCCCTTTCCGCCCCCTCCGTCCTTCCCGCTCCGCCCCATCCGCCCTTCCCGCTCCATGGCGCTCCATATGGTTCCCGCCCCCTCCGCCCTTCCCGCCCCATGGCGCTCCATGGCTTCTCCCACGCCTCACGTCTGGACCTTTTCATCCGCCTTCTCCGCTGCCTCTGCCCTTCCTAATGGCTCATGGCCCCATGGCTCCCATGGCACCCTCTCAGCTGACTTTAAAGGGTCCCTGGACCTTTTCCTCCGCCTTCTCCGCCGCCTCTGCCCTTCCTTTACCCCCCCATGGCCTCATGGCCCCATGCCTCTCACCCTTTATGGCTCATGCCATGGCTTCACGGCTTTGGACCCTATCAGCTGACTTTAAAGGGTCCCAGTGCCTACCCGCCCTCTCCGCCCTCCCCGCCCCCTCCGCCCTTTCCGCCCCCTCCGCCCTTCCCGCTCCGCCCCATCCGCCCTTCCCGCTCCATGGCGCTCCATATGGGTTCCCGCCCCCTCCGCCCTTCCCGCCCCATGGCGCTCCATGGCTTCTCCCACACCTCACGTCTGGACCTTTTCATCCGCCTTCTCCGCCGCCTCTGCCCTTCCTAATGGCTCATGGCCCCATGGCTCCATGGTCCCATCCCGCCCCATGGCTCCCATGGCTTCACGGCTTTGGATATCAGCTGACTTTAAAGGGTCCCAGTGCATGCCCGCCCTCTCCGCCCTCCCCGCCCCCTCCGCTCTTTCCGCCCTTTCCGCTCCCTCCGCCCTTCCCGCTCCATGGCGCTCCATGGCTCCATGGTCCCATGGCCCCATGGTCCCATCCCGCCCGGCTTCAGACCTTATCATCCGCCTTCTCCGCCGCCTCTGCCCCTTTGCCCCCCATGACCTCATGGCCCCATGCCTCTCACCCTCAATGGCTCATGGCCCCATGGCTCCATGGTCCCATCCCGCCCCATGGCTCCCATGGCACCCTCTCAGCTGACTTTAAAGGCTCCCAGTGCATGCCCGCCCTCTCCGCCCCGCCCTTTCCGCCTTCTCCGCCGCCTCTGCCCTTCCTTTACCCCCCCATGGCCTCATGGCCCCATGCCTCTCACCCTTAATGGCTCATGCCATGGCTTCACGGCTTTGGACCCTATCAGCTGACTTTAAAGGGTCCCAGTGCCTGCCCGCCCTCTCTGCCCTCCCCGCCCCCTCCGCCCTTTCCGCCCCCTCCGCCCTTCCCGCTCCGCCCCATCTGCCCTTCCCGCTCCATGGCGCTCCATATGGTTCCCGCCCCCTCCGCCCTTCCCGCCCCATGGCGCTCCATGGCTTCTCCCACGCCTCACGTCTGGACCTTTTCATCCGCCTTCTCCGCCGCCTCTGCCCTTCCTAATGGCTCATGGCCCCATGGCTCCATGGTCCCATCCCGCCCCATGGCTCCCATGGCTTCACGGCTTTGGACCCTATCAGCTGACTTTAAAGGGTCCCAGTGCATGCCCGCCCTCTCCGCCCTCCCCGCCCCCTCCGCTCTTTCCGCCCTTTCCGCCCCCTCCGCCCTTCCCGCTCCATGGCGCTCCATGGCTCCATGGTCCCATGGCCCCATGGTCCCATCCCGGCTTCAGACCTTATCATCCGCCTTCTCCGCCGCCTCTGCCCTTCCTTTGCCCCCCCATGACCTCATGGCCCCATGCCTCTCACCCTCAATGGCTCATGGCCCCATGGCTCCATGGTCCCATCCCGCCCCATGGCTCCCATGGCACCCTCTCAGCTGACTTTAAAGGGTCCCAGTGCATGCCCGCCCTCTCCACCCTCCCCGCCCCTCCGCCCTTTCCGCCCAGCAGACATGGAACGACTATAGACCTTCGATTGCCGAGACTATCTCGGAAATAAGTTGCCAAAAATGGCACAAATAGGTGACCAATAGGAAAGACAAGAAATGAAGACGAGGCGGAAGCATATTTTTCCTCCTACAAATTTGTAAAACTTGCGAAACAATTACCTAAACAATCAGACTGTCGGACACCCTGCGAAGCGAGAATGCTGGGCTCGTTTTCCTGGGCTTGTTTTTTTGTTCTATATTTTTCCCTCTTTCTCCTTGGAAAAATACCATCAAGAAAAATACACGAAAACCTCAGCTACGGACAGCATGGCTCGTTTTCCTGGGTTTGCCTTTTGCCCTACTTTTTCTCAGAAAACTAACAAAAAAAGGTTAACTTTGGCGATGCCTTGTTCCAGTTTCTTTAGCAACCCCCCAAACCCTTAAACCGCGGCACCCGATTGAGCCCTAAACCCTATAGCGACCAGACGGTCGACGTCAAAACCACAAGCGACCAAACGGTCGACGTGACCCCTAAACCCTGAACCCTAAACCCTGAGCCCTGAACCCTAAACCCTCAACCCTCAACCCTAAGCGACCAGACAGTCGACTTTAAAACCCGACGCGACCAGACGGTCGACTCAACCCTATACCCTGAGCCCTAAACCCTAAACCCTACACGACCAGACGGTCGACTCAACCCTATGCCCTGAGCCCTAAACCCTAAACCCTTAACCCCGTGCCGCTTTGGGGTCGGCGGCACTGGCGGTAGCCATTAAATATGTCTAAACGGTGATACCATGGCCGCAAGTACTAGCACCAGAAGAGTGAGAACACCTCCACAATGTGCTACCGGTAGGCACAAGCACGTTACTTCAGATGGCGCTGCAAAGGCACAAAGAAGGAAATCAACGCCTGGGGCGGGCACGCGAGAGCTCCCGGGCAGCACTTCCGTATTTACCTTGCTGTTTGATCAGGAAGATGTTGCTACACATATCACACCATAGAAGTCAGTGCACTAAGGGGGGAAACTACCAACCTGAAATGGGCCGAGTCTTTCCTTCCTCCAGCCACAATTCTCGGGGCTTGCCTCTAGGCTTCCAACACTTGCCGACAGACAAAACTTACATCTCGTGCAAACTCAATCATGTAGCCCTTTTCACTTTGGGAAGAAGACTTGTTCGGGCCCACAGTTGACTTCGCTCTCGGGTGCCTTGTGGGCACAGCCGTGCACGGAGCGCCAGGCTTCCCGGCGAAGTGCCTCTCCCAACCCGCGCTTGAAAAGTGGCAGGACGTCAGCGGCTGAGACTTGTTTATGCGTGGAACTGTGTCTGTTAGCACAGGTGGAACCAACTTCCCTGAATCGCATCAGCAATTCTAGCCGTTCTCTCACGCGGCTTTGAGAGGATTGGGCCACTTGACCTCGGATGATTTCTGAGTTCCCGACTTGGCTCACAGGGGATACCATTCCTTCGCTGCCCAAATCTAACCCAGACTCTATCCCAAACTACCTGTGCTGCTCTTGTTGCTCTGCTTGGGAAGCTCCCCACCCACAATGGAATTGCAAATGCCCAGCAAATATCCAGCTCCAGAAAGACAAACACAGCTCCAAGTTTCAGCCGAGGAGCAAATCACCCAGTGTAACGGCCATGCCCTTTGCGTTGTGCACACAGCCACCTGACCAGCCCGGGGCGTTCTAAATTTTAGATATCTTTGTAAAAAGCGCCAGACTCGATCGACCCCCATGTAATGCTCAGCATCATGTCATGTCGGACAGCCGAAAGTGCTGTGGAAGGCATTGGACGGCGACCTTGTTTTTTGTTTGCGAAGGCCAAGGCTGACAAAGAGAGCCGCCTCCGCAGCCGTGCGGTGATGACTCAGGGCTTCGACCACGGCTGCGGACAAGGGTGCCTGAGACACACACACACACACACACACACAGAGACATACGGGAACAAGCAGTTGCCTGTGCTATCCTGTGCTGGGGTTTCAGTCTCCAAGCCTGGAGAGACGCACGAGCGAAAGCTCAGGGGTGGCTCGCTGCTGCTGGGCGAGAACATCCTCAGTTTGTGACATGTCCAAGGCTCATACACAGCGATCCACCAACAACTCACTTCAAACATGATCGATACAACAGCAGATGACTCCGATGGACGAACCGCCAGCTGGGCTGAGCCTATACAGGGCAGCTCTGAATGAAAGCCGGTGTCGGCCAGCTTGTTGCCATGTCTGTGTTGCTTCATGCCCGTAAAACAGGAGACAGGCCTCAAGGCATTTCATTGCGGGGTATCACATTGCCAACAAGCGTCGAGGCTGCTGCGCAAACCGCTCCAAATGAAGAGCAAGGTTCTGTTTGTGTGGCCTGCAACCCGGATTGCTTCTGGCCACTTATGAATTTTACAGCTTCCAGCTGCAGCGATCTGGACTGATTTGGCATGCCCAGGTGTCCAACGCTACACAGCGAAACAGCAGTGTTCCATGCCTGACATACTGAGATGCAGAAGTCTCATGTCATGAAACCCTCTAGTTCAACTGAAGCCGATCAGCAGTGGTAGGATCCCTCTGGTTTGGGACCGTTAGCTTCAAGTACCTTTGGCTCGCGTTCCTTTGCCTCCTCGCGCCGTCGCGCTGAAGCCCAAGCAGCGAAGGCGACGTGCAAAGAGCGGCCCGCCTGGAGTTCCTGGGCGAAAAATGGAGCCGATGGGTTGACAGATTCAGCTGTTGGACTCACAACCCTGTGCTGAGACTGGGACGCGCTTGGATTTACTTGCTGCTCGTGTTGTTGTTGCATTCAAATTTGGCTTGTGTGGAACGATCGCGTCCTACTGCGAGCGAGATGCCCAACGTATAACTTAGCTAGAACAGCTTAGACTACAGATGCACGGCAACCTATGCAGGACCAACTCCTCTGAAACCTGCCGCAGCACTCAGCTTAACGTGCTCTTTGCACGGTATCCACTTCACAAGTAGCGACTCATTGCCCGAAGCCTTTGTTTGCTCTTATCTCTCCTTCATTCTTCGATTCTAGCCTCTGGTCATCTTCTGCTGCCTTGTAGTTGCATGTACAATAGCTGCTACTGGCACTGCTGGCTCAGTCTCAATCACTTGCAGTGTGCGGCGGCGGGCCAAGAGCACAACGGTCTCCAGCATCTCCCCATCCTGCCTCAGGCACTTCACAGCGACGTGGTCACGTCAGGCCCAACGAGCCCATCGTAAAGTTGGCCGTTTCACAAGGCATACGCTGCTTGGACCTGCTTTTTTTCTTAGCCCAGAGGGGATACGTATGATTACCACAGGACGTGCCTGGCTGCAGCGATCGCTGTGGCCAGGCGCTGCTGGGCCATGTCGTGCCTCGGCGAAACTTGAAAACTTGAACATGCGAAGCACGGCATCCTACTGGAGCTTGCATGTCTTCGTTGTGGTGAGCTTGGGCCCCAGACGCGTGCCGCACGCCTCGCCGCAGTGTCCCCAGTCGGCGCCGAAGCAGCGCGCAGCGCCCGCACCGCCCTCGTCCAGCCCTCTGCTGACGCACAGCTGGGTGAAAGGCACCACTGCGGCAGTCCTCCGCAAGGCCTCACAAGATGTAAGTCTGGATTCCGGCTTCCGGGTGGGCACAGTCAGGGCACAATCGTGGCTGTCGTTATTTTAGGCCCCCTAAATGTGAGCAGTTGTCACTTGTCACCTGTTATGACGATATATCATCGGCCTTCGTACGCAGCTGAACAGTGCAACTTTGCAGAGGAAGTCTTGAAGTCACGAGCTGAAACATGGCACGGACATGCAGCTGCACGGGCGCTGCCTCGCGCCCAGGCGACTTCTTTGGCCCAGGTCGTGCGTGCCTTGCGAGGAGACCTCAGCTCATTCATCAAGCCATGCTACTCAGTGGCATTCGTTACCGCAGTGGCGTAAAGCAGATGCCCCGCAGGGGCCAAGACTGAAACACCGACCGTGCTGGAGCGAGCCGTGAGGAATAAGCGCGTTCTCGCGAAATAAATCGGCGCTTAACTTGCACAAACCCACCCGCGGAGGGTTTCTCAGCTCATGCGGCACGCTCTCCACAAAGGCACAGGGGCGTTGGCTCCAGCAGTGGCACAGGCCAGCAAAGTTTTAGCCTCGGCCTGCACCTTTCTCAAGAGCTCAGCTCCTTGTGGCAGTGCAGAACTCGGCACAGCACCCACCCTTAGTCCCCTCTTCAACACTTCCCTGGCTTCGGTGCTCGGCACAGCCTTGCTAAAGCATTAGCGGAAATTAGGACAGCTTTTCTGAGAGCCTAAACAGCTCAGCACGATGTCGGGTAAAGAGCTTGCATGTTTTTGGGCGATATTTGCTGTCGGATGAGGTGTAGTTTATCTCCCCGTGTCATTGTTCTTGCCATCCCCTTGCGCGTCGGACAATGTCGGCCAGGCCATCCCGTCGCTCGTAGCACTGATCACCGTTCTTGCTAATGTTGTTGCCATTGTCGGTAATTATTATTTATTGCAATGATGCGCGAAAGCCTCTTCCGGGGCCAGGGTTTCGAAAGGCCCTGCAGTGGGATCCAAGCTGACTCTAAAGCTTTAGAGTCTGCCGGTTCTGATTGCAACTAAGCAACAAGTCCGGCCGCTGAGCAGGCACACCCTGCCGGGCCTACTCAAAGGTCGTACGGCGCTGAAACATGCTGCCCGCAACTGTCCTGGCAGTATATGTATATATATATATATATAGATACATGTATATATATGTATATTTATATATAGGCAGACCCATGCCTCCACTTCAGAGCGAAAGGCCGCACAGCTCTGTGCAGCCTGCAGCTTGCCGCGCAGCATCTCACAGCATGCCTGTGAAGGCATCTGAAGGCATCTGAAGGCTTCACTGCTCCATCTTCAAGAGGCTACAACAGAGGCTTGCACAAGTGCCCACCTCCAACTGCCTCTTCTCCGCTTGCTGCTGCTCCTCGGCTCCACAAGCATACCGGTAACGATCAAGAAGTGCGCACTGCCTGTAATTACACTCCATCACGTCCTTGTTTGACAAGCTTCAGCATGTGCTGAATTGATGTCTAGGCGCCATTTGAGCCCAACCTCGCTGGAAACGCTCCGTCATTGCGTTGATGCGTTTGGCGGCTTCCTGCAAGTTCGAGTACGTGCGGACAGAAGATTCTCACCTGGGCTTGGGTTCAATTCCTGAGACCCCTCTGCGCCTCTGCCCATCGCAGCACTGCATCTCGCTCGTGCTGTGCTCGCTGCGCCCGTTGCCGTGCAACAGTCGAGGAACCTTTTGGGCAACCGAATTTCCACAAGCAAACCTGAGTTGTTGCTGTTGTCACTAATGACTCCCAACCCCCACGCTCGAAAAGGGAGGTTGGGAACAATGGAAACCTCGGAAACGGGTGGTTGGGCACAATGTCTTGTCCTTGCTTCAGCAGATCCCGCTCTTTTTGATATGCTAACTTGGGGCGAACTGCCAGCGTGCTTACCTTTATTTCTTCCTGTTCAAGCATACCTACACTTCCTAGACTGAGTGCTAGTGCGAAGCAAGCGCTATACCTAAGGAGCTGCACTTCTTGGGGGGCCTCATACCGACGACATAACGTTGATAAAGATCATGGTTCGTTTGCCTTTTCTATGAAAAATTATCAAAACAAGCGTTTTGAGAAGTCACCAATATTCATGTTACAACTATTTGTGCTGAAATATGCTGAAACCCTCTTTGATGAAGGTAGAGCCCTAGCTTGGGTCGCTACCGCACTCTGCGGCGCGGCGGCTGCGCCCAGCAGCTTGGACGAGGTCAAGCGCTTGGGCGAAGAGCCTGCAAAGAGGGTCCCACAGCAATCGCCGCTAAAAACTTGTCACCACCACCATCATCACCCTCACCATCCGCATCAGCATCATCATCGTCCCCATCATCATCATCATTATCATCATCATCATCATCATCACCGTCGTCGTCATCTTCTTCTTCTGCTTCGTCGTCGTCATGGCCATCACTGTCATCATCGTCGTCTCACGTCATGTCATCGCCGTCGTCATCCTCGTCATCGTCATCAGCAGCACCAGAAATTTCTGGCTTTGTGATGGCTTTTGGCGGGGATGCGGACATGTGAAGTGGAGCTCCTGCCCGAGTAGCCATCGAAGTCCGCCAGGCTGGCATTGTCCCGGCTCCACTGGGCCCCTTTGAGCTCCACTTTGGGCTCTTCCATGGCTACTGCGGTTCGTCTCAAAAAGGCCGCGGCGCCGAGGTCCTCCCTACTCGGGCAGAACACCGGAATGTAGTCTCGCAAGGCGAGAGACCCTATGAGAAGCAAACGATGAACTGGCAACGCTTCCCATGTTCTCTGCAATCACTGCTCGCTTCTTCTGGTGTGGTTCTCATCATTCTCATCTTCAGGCGTTGCGTTCTTCATCTTCTCCTGTGATTCCAAGCTAAACCCGTTTAACAACCAACCATTTTTACGTTTTCCCTAGGCACTCGGCAAAATCATTCATCTCGCACCGCCGGCAGCCTTTTTAGTTTGCCCATGGTCCCAAATGCCAGGCGCATAGAAAACTGATGTCAGCCTCTGCAATGTTATAAAAAGGATACAGGCAGGAGGAAGGCGCGAAGCAGGCTGGAAGCCTGCAGCTCTGCCGGAGTGTTTCGATCTACTTTCATTCACGAGGCTGGTCTCACCTTACCTGATCGTGAGGGGGTCTGTTTGTTCTTTGGCAGAGTCGCTCTTTTCAAGCAGCCTTCACACCTTAACTCCGCCAGAGAAGCTGCCTGATGGGGAGCCCTGGCCCGCAGAACCATCAACAAGCAAAGTCACAGAAGAGCTTAGAAGCATCATGTAGGGGGCCATCTTGAGCCGGGCCGTGTTAAAGATTTGAATTGAAAATTGTTGCCCTGAGTGCCCAAGGACCTTCTCGAGGCCGGGGTCATGCACACATATGCAACCCTGATCACCCTGTCTCTGCATGTCGAAGCACTTTCGGGCGCCAGAATCAGCCATAGTACCCTGGGACTCCGAGCAGGAGTGCGTGGCAAACAGCCTGCGAGGAGCCTGCTTGGCTCTGAAATGCTATGAGGTCTGAAGTCTACACAATCGGTTCACTGAGATCTTCTGAAGGTTCCGAGCCCTCCGCAGGCCACTGCGGCAAGTTCCATTAGCGTTTGAAAGCTGTGCAAAGCGTTGAAGCTTAGGCTGTGGTGTCACCATGTCACAATGTCAGAGTGTCACAGCGGTGTCTAAAGATGCAAGATGCAAGCCTGGCATCGTATGCGGTTTGAATCTTGGCGGACTACTTTATCCAACTCTCCTGAGGAAATCCGTTGTCAACCGGTCGAGCAAGCTTGTCACACGGTGCGGCTGCATCTTCACAGCCTTCCATCAATCGAGTCAGAGTTGTTCAGCTAGGGCTAAAGCTACCAGCAGGTTGCGGAAGCTGTGCACAGGCGATCATTGTGACAGTTTGACACCTGGGGTCAACAAACCCTGCTGACTTCCCCTGAACACAACTGGAAGGAATGGGGGGTACCACGCATTTCATCCTTGACTGAAGAGGTATCACTGGCTAGGCACTGAAAGTCACTGAACCAGTGAATTCGGAGATCTTCCAAGAGGCCCGGCCTTCACTTGTCTGGCCGTTCGAAGAAGGAGAAGGGGCCCGATGTCTCGTACTCCCGCCTTCGAGGCCCCGCAGTTCAAACGCGAACTAGGTCTGTGGGAGCACTTGACATGGTTCAGCATCTTCAAAGATCTTCGCACGCGACCGACTTCACGCTGAAGATGTTGAAGAATGACGTGAGCTCTGGAAAGGAACAGAGATTCAAGTACGTTGTCAAGAACTGCCGCTTAATGCTGAGCCTCTCAGGCTCCTCGTTCACGGCGGAGAAGAGCGTTGTCAGGGTGAGGAGGAAGGCGGCTGGTGCGAGAAGGAGGTTATACAAGGCATGGCCCTAGCAAGGCTAACAGCCTGAGCTGTGCAATGCTGTGCACCTCGCAGATCCTATCCTTCCTGGAGAGACCCTTTAAATGTGAGGGGAGGAGGGTTGCGCGACGCATTCTGAACTCTAAACCTGCCAGCTCGGTGCGGCTGCCTCCAATGCCAATGTAGAGGAAGATTGGATCCGCATCTGGCTCGGTGACCTTCAGGAGCTGGGAGAAACAAATATGCCGCATTGGGGCTCTGGACATGCTGCGAAGGCGCTGCGCGATACGGGTGTTTACGAAAACAGGTGACTCCGAAAAATCGACCCCCAAAGAGTAGGATTCCCTTACAATAAGGACCCCAATGGGGTACCCCTAATTTCGGAAACCCCCATATTTCCATGAGAACGGATGATGCTCAGATGCCACCAAAACAGTTGTCTTGTCGTGCGGGGGGCCTTAACGAACTCCACGTCGTACACTGTGTCACCCAGTGGTCCAATTGCCTGCACGGGGGTGACATCAGCCAGGGAATGGCTAAACTCTTGCTGACATAACTCTTGGGCCTGCTAGGCATCAGTGGCTGCTAGCCTTCGAGGCCTTGACACACAACTTCCCAAGGCCCTCGCATCTTCAGGATCATCAATGCCCTCCTGTGGAGAATGCCGTGGCCATGCTGTGGCCATGTGTACACGTCACAGGGCATCCAGAAATTGCGCATGCAACTGCAAAGTGCCCGGAAGCCCCCGCGGTCCACACCAAATCCGAGCTCTGCCGGGATCCAGAACCTTGGGGTGTCAAGATAACTGAGTCACAAGTGAAGTTGCACAGGGTGAGTCTCGCAAATGTGTTGGGCCGTCGACCGCCGCTTCTCCCCAGGTGACATCATTTGAAGACCTTCCTGCCAACCTGCATGCAGTTTAAGTTCAGCACAAGCGTGAGACTTGCTAAAGGAGAGACCCACTCAGCGCGAACTCTCAACCCAAGAAGGCTCACAGGGACCCTCCTTGGATGGTGCTCGTGATCTTCACTTTCGTCTGCTCTTGCCGCAAATAGGAGCCTCAGGCTACTCATGCAAAGATGCATGAGCCACTTGAGGCGGCACCCAAAATATGACTCCCCGGCTCGGCTCGTGGCTATCTATCAAATCACCATTGGATGCCTTCCAGCCGGTATACCTGGAACAGGTGAAGAAGTTGCCACATCCCTATACAGCCTAGCACTTGCGAAACGAGCGCTACCGATGGCAAACTGCCGGAGGTATACAAGCACAGTGAACGGATTGAGAGTCCGCATCCGCTTGGCGGCCCAGCGTGCCCTACACAAATCAATGACCTTGCTCTGTTGGCCCTTAGCCCAGCCTCACGATGATAGTGTCAGACCGGAGCGGGGGAAGCCTTTGTCAACAGTCTCCCATGGTCGAAAGGGGGATAAACCAAGGATGTTAAAAGCTTGAGAGGCTTCATGCAGAACGCACTTGCCCGGCACTAAGCAAGCACTCAACAAGTTCCGATTCAACGCACAAACATTCGAAGGTGTGGCGTCTCAGATTCGAAGGTCCAACGAAATGCTGAAGCCTCCCTTGTTTTCCTGTCTATCTCGGCACAAAGAAGATAATAAGAGCATATAAGAGCCATTCATCAGCCCTTACCAAACCTTGTCTAAACTCAACTTCCCTAGATTCTTAGATCCGACCTGTAATTTTGACCTACCTGTAATCACAACCTACCTAGGGTTTTTAAAGATGTTTAACGGTCAAAAGCTTTGCGGCCATCTCGAGCCGCTGGCCCGCCGTCGCCCCGCTCCAAGACCTTCCAGGCCAAGCCGGATGAGCTCCTGTTCCCATTTGAGGCGTTAGGGATCTTTAGGGTGTAGGGTGCAGGTGCGCACCGGATTCAGGGTCTCAACCAAGGCTTCAATTCATGCAAGGTTGCGGGACTTTCCTCCCCAAACCTTGGCAAACCCGCCTTTCGCAGCCCGCTGGAGCCGTCAAGTCCTCAGGTGGGGCATAGCGTCCTGCACAGATTGAGGAGCGGAAACGAAAAGGCCCTTGGCCTGCGACATAAGGCCACAGTGCGGCTTCGCCGAGGTTTGGAGCAGTAGCTGTGTGCTCGCCAATGTGCGCAAATGTGTGCGCATGTGTGTGCGCTTTGGCGTCTTGCACTACGCATAGATCTCGGCGTGTGCGGCTGGCGCAGTCTGGCATTCCAACATACTCCCATTGCCTTTGCAAGAAAACAAAAACGATCGTCTCCGAAATGTCTCCCCTCTGCCTGCGGCAGCGCTGGTCGGAGCTTCTGCTCGGAGAGAGACTCTGGGCGTGACCTGCAGGCGTGCAGTCTGCGTGCAGTCAATGTAGCCAAGTGCAACTTGCAAGGAAATTCACGTGACCCAGGGAACAACGTGACCCAGGGAACAACTGCTTCATGTGAGCAAATTCCTCCGGCAGTATAAGCTTCAGCGCCACTAACGACACACTAACCCACCTGGACCTGGCCACGGCTTGGGACAATCCAGGCGGTTGCCCACTGCGATGCCCGCCATGCCACCTCAAACAGATTGGTTCCACGAAACACCTCTACATACAGCAACATCTGGCAGAGTTCTGCATGCCCTAGTAGTAGAGTCTGCAAGAATGCCTGCCCAACAGGCTTTCGCAAATTGGCCCCTTGCGTTAGTTTTTCACGCTTTCCAACGCACGCAATCCTCCTCCTCCTGATCCATATGGCCTTCAGCGACGACTGGTCTTCATGCGACGCACGGAAACCACTATGCTCTTTCTTCAGGGACTTGTTTTGCATCTCCATAGGACCTACAAGGTCGAGGCCATTCCCTTCTTTGGCTTCTTGGGATCCAACACTTTAACCAAAGACGAACTTAGAAATCACAGTGCCTTTACACAATTCGAGTTGGCTCTGATGATTTTCTTATCTCGGGGTGTAGCTTACTGCAGCATACTGCAAGAAGTTTCCGTCAGCGCCTGAACCTGGCCAGGTTCAGTCGACAGCGCATCGCAACGAGTTGCTGGAGCTTCTAAGGCTGCCAGCACGGTTGTGCTGGCTCACAGTGGCAGCGCGCTCAGAGCCAGCACTATCCTTCCTGACAGTGCTCTTGACATTTTCGGCAGTGCCTGTGCAGCTAATTAATCTGAGAGGCACTGCATCAAACCCCCATAGCAGATGGTTTGCAGAGCCGGGCTCATCTTTCGCCAAAGGCACATGAGACTGCGCGATGATCGGGGCTCAGTGCCTCAAGAGCACAGGGCCTGCCAGCACCACCGGCTCTGGGGGGGTCAGTCGCAGGAGTCTTGCAGGTCCCCCTCCGAGGTTTAGGGCCTGCATGGAGCTTTTGCCTTGACTCCACGGCTTTTTTTTGTGTGAGGGCCCACATTTTACACAGATTCTGGCTTCCAGGTCTATGGACGTGAGTGGGTTGGCTCAGCAGATGAAGCATCCAGAGACTGGAAGCCCGTGTCTGTGTCGGGGCATAAATAATCTGGTGACACGACGGATATGAGACAATTCAGGCATCACAGCCCAAGGCAGCCCGAGCTTGCCAAGGTGAAAGATCATGGACAAGTAGCCTGATTTGTTGTGAATGCTATCCGGCTACGACCGCTGTGATTCTTCGTGGTCTTCGACAAGAGGTGAGGTGAGAGTTATGAGGCATACTATCTCTTGGCGTGCGGCTGTCTCGCTCGCTGCTCTAGACACCAGCGCAGCCCTCATATCATGCTGACCAAGATCTGGGAACGCGTCCCAAGCCTCGGAGCAAAATACAAGGCTCGCTTTATCTATCTGCGGCAGTGTAACCGCCGACGCATGGACACCAAAGACGGCTACCGTATGCTACGGGAAAGCGTAAGACGTAAGATTCGGGCACTTGGTGGGTCATTAGGCGGGATAGAATCCACCACCGTCACCCCCACAGCCGCCATCGCAGCCACCACAGCCACCGCAGCCGCCATCGCAGCCGCCGCAGCCCATGCAGCCCCCACAGCCGCCATCAAGGCCGCCACAGCCGCCACAACCCCCACAGCCTCCACAACCGCCGTCGCAGCCGCCGCAGCCGCCGCAACCTCCGCAGCCGGCGTCCAACCTCAGCAAGCCCACGATGAAAACGCAAGGGCGGCAGGCAGCAGTGGTATGTCAAGGATGCCATGCTGGCTACCAGGTAACCATCAAGAGTTTGCTAAGCCAGCAGGTACATATCTTGCCACGGCAACGATTGTGACTGCGCGAGCTCTTGGTACATTCTCACCTTTAGTCTGCAAGGTGATGGATTCTTCTTCCCGATCTTCCTCCGGACTTCAAAAAATGACGTTTGTGACGGCACTGCTAGACTTAGATAGTGCCACAGACAGTGCCACCGTTACCGAAGAGCGCCTCGCACCCAGTGGCAGCTTGTTGTGCATTTCGCTATGCCATAGCGACCTGCTACCGCATCGTCCATAAACAACTCAAGGGCTATGATGATGCGACCTGCCGAACACATTCCTGCAGCTGGGTGTTTTTCCTCAGTCCTGTCACCTGCGGCCTCGAACGGCATATCTACGAATCTCCAGCACCCGCAGCCATTTCAGAATTGTCTCTGGCCTCTTTTGACAATGTTGGACATTTTCGACATCATCCCGGAGATTCACAACATTTCATGCTGGTGTTGTGTTCGCTCCAGGGAGGCTTTTGGTGTGGCAGACGGCGCTGGTCAGTCAAAAGTGGCAGTTGCCGAGGCGGAGGCCCACAGCCACCGCAGCCGCCACAGCCGCCACAGCCGTCGCAGCCCCCAGCGTGGTAGGGCTCCGCTCCTTGCGTCTCATCAGTCAGCTGGACTCGGCGGACTAAGGGCCGAACAGGGCGAACTTTGATGCAAGGCCTTCTATTTCACTGGCATTCACTGACAATCTCTGACCAATGCGAGCTGACAGCCGAATAATCAGAATCAGAACAGTAGCTCAAAAGCAAGTGAGTACTGAACTTGAAGAGTGAGAAATGAACTTTGAAACGCAGAACATAACCCAAATCATTCGGAACCGGCAAACCTTATTATGTCGTCCCAATTTTGCCGAGTCGCGAAAGCCTCCGGGGCCCATATCTTGAGCTTTGCCGTAGGCATCGCCTGCCCAGCGTGCCATGAAATCAGGTGACCATCTTAGGGATGTTTCGGGACATTTTCTAGTAAGAGCAAGGCCTGCAAGGTGGCTGAGAGGTCAGAACTCAAAAGGGTCCCTTTTTGGGTACCCTAAATATAAGGGGCCGCCTTGTAATAGGAACCCCAAAAGGGACGCGAATTTAAATCCTAAACTTCCCTAAACCCTAAACCCTGCATCTCTGACGGTCACTGCCTCCCCAGTTGCCGCCCGGGCCCCTGCCCCCGGCTCCGGGGGCGGAGCCGCTGGCGACTGCCCCGGTGACCTGCAACGGTGCTCATCGGTGCTCCACCACCAACAAAAATCCAGACAATATAGCGTTCTAGATGAGACTTTACATGCTTTTTTGTGCAATACATATGGTTATATATCTGTATATCTATATATCTATATATCTATATATCTATATATCTATATATCTATATATCTATATATCTATATATCTATATATCTATAGATCTATAGATCTATAGATCTATATATCTATATATCTATATATCTATATATCTATATATCTATATATCTATATATCTATATATCTATATATCTATATATACCTATATATCTGTGTGTATATATATATATATTATACATACATACATACATACATACATACATACATACATACATACATACATACATACACATACATGCATACATGCATACATGCATACATGCATACATGCATACATGCATACATGCATACATGCATACATGCATACATGCATACATGCATACATGCATACATGCATACATGCATACATGCATACATGCATACATGCATACATACATACATACAGACATACAGACAGACATACTTATGTATAGATTACATACTCTATTCGATTCTATACAGGCCACAGTACCGCAGCGCCTAGATGCAGCCAAGATTCACTAGTGGCCTGGGCCATCGGCAGTCGGGTGCTACGTGCGACATGCCCCGCACCATACTGTGTTTAAGGCTGTGTAAGCCTCGCACTGTATACTTCTGCTTCTGGGCATTCCACTGGGCCTCAGCACTAGAGTTCTGGCAAACCGCCATATTATGCTGTGTACTCGAACTGGTGAAGTCTGCTGATTTCGGTAGCAGTATTGTGGATGGTCTCAGGGCAGAGCAGTATACTGTACTGTCGTGTTCTGAACCAGGGTCTGGCCATCGGAGAGGGCCGTCCTGCAGTGTGAATGCAAAAGCCTTTGCGGTATGAGGTCATAGGAGCTTTGTGAGCGCCAGTACTTTGGGAGTCCTGTGGACGTAGCAATCATCACCACCTCCCTCGGGGCTGACGAAGCCAAAGCCTTTCTCTTCGAACCACACCTGTCAAGAATTCTAGCACATCCTGCGCATTCATCTTCATCCTTTGCTGCGGATGCATACCGTCGCCCCCAATTTCGTGGCTGCCTTGACGATGCCGGTGGCTTGCACCGTGGGTCCGGCAAGTCCTGAGCTCAACGCGCAAACGGCACTACAACAGCTTCTGTGACACGCCGGCTTTCTCTCTGTGCGTTTGTCTATGCCAAGGCACCGGACTGGCCACCCTGACACATGAAGTGGCAAGCAACAATTCCGCAAGCTGCCGCAAGTATGTTTTTGGCAGAGTGCATGCAAGGGATCATCCCAGCCTTGCCCCCACCGCCACCACCAAAGCCGCTGTCGCCACCTTTGCCACCGCCCTGCGATCAAACATGTACTTGTGCACCGGCGACTCAAAGATGACTCCAGCAAACGTGCATCATGCTACAACGGCATGGCCCTCAAATGGTACAACGTGGTTGCACCCTAGTAAACGACTTATCCTTGCGTGCAACGTGGGCCACCCTTTAGGAAGAAACAGAGCTTAGCAGTGCTTCCGGAATCCACCCACGGCCTTTTGCTGGGGCACTGCGCCCGTCACTCGGGAGGCCTGGCTCTTGCCTGGCTAGAGGGGTGTCGGACGTAGATTACGGTTTAGGCTTGCGGTCTGTCAGGTTTGTTGAGGTTCGTGTTCCGCAGCATGTTGGAAGAACCTCTTCCCGCATCAGTCAGAACCACGATGCGAGCCAAGCTGCCTTTCTGGGCATTCCACGTCACCTCAAACTGGACCTGGGCACCCTGGAGCAGCATACCACCATCTGTCAGAGCACTTCTGTGGACAAAAATGTCATCTCCACCGCCGTTCCTTGGTGCGGAAATGGGATGAGGACTACAGGCTTGCGGCTTACGGTCCCTGCCACGTGTGCAGCGCAAGTGAATGCTACCTGGAAACGGAATGATGAAGCCGAAGCCTTTCTCATCGTTCCACGACTTGACAGTGCCAGTCTGCAGGCCACCGTCCATTCCGCCACCCATGCCCATCCCCATGCCGCCCATACCGCCACCCATACCCATTCCTCCCATACCCATCTGACCTCCCATACCGTCCATTCCCATACACCCACCACCCATGCCCATGCCCATCTGACCTCCCATGCAGCCCCCCATGGGCTGCTGCATTTGCCCCATGGGCTGCCCCATGCCCATCTGCATCTGGCCCATTGGCTGGCCCATGCCCATCTGGCCCATTCCGCCCATGCCTTGCCCCATTGGCTGGCCTTGGTCGAACAAAATCATCAAGCTTACCCCCGTCGGGGGTTGACATTGCGTGACTGAGTTCCGCCAGAGCGGCCCATCTGTGGCTGCCCCATGCCCATCTGGCCCATGCCCATGCCACCAGCCATTCCGCCCATGCCTGAACAAGAAGCACGGCTCCAGGCAGCTTTTTCGGGTCTTGCGCTGAGTGAGGCTCAGGCCACCAGGGTCTGCACCATTCTGCATTCCCCCGCCATCTAGACCTTGCTTTGGCACAGGCCACGCGGCACAATGATGGAGGAGCCGGTGACTGCAGATGTCGTCTTTAACGCATGTCGTGGGGGGCGCAATGGTTACAAAGCTTGCAGGAGACATCAGAAGACAGCAGAAGACATGGAACATTGTGCCAAGGGACCCGGGGTCGGCTGAGCCTGTCCAGGCCACTTGATTGTGAAAAGCTCGACTGAAATGCTCAGAGGCTGCCTGCGCAGCGGCGCCATCGTCGCCGGGCTTGGTCCAGGTGACCTCCAACGCTGAAGCCCAAGTTGCTCAGCTGATGGCCGAAGATCTTGATTCTTGAGTGCAGCTATTTCAGTAAAGGTTTGCCATGCTACTGCGCAACGTCGGAAACTCCACAGCCTCTCCGGTGGCGGTATTGTGGTAGTACCTCAAAGGTTGCGAAGGGGCTGGGACCAGGAACGTAGCACGAGTGAGGGAAACGTGCGAATCGGTACTGTCAGTGCTTCAGGAGCCGTGCGCAGCATGGCCGAATCAGCTCTGACTTTGCTGCTTGCAGCTGGGCTGCGGATTGCCCGTGTTGGGGTCAATGTGCTCAGCCCACCCTGCGCCAAGCTTGGAGCAACAGAACTTCGACGCAAACACGGTAACTGCATGCGCGTGCCACAGAACTGCAGCGCCTGGTGGAAGCCCAGACATGTTTTGTTTGGGGCCTCGTCCGCCTTCCCCTATGGAGTCTGAGCCACACAAAATCTGCGGAGATTAGACATATTGCTTGGGATGTTCCCCTTATTCTAAGAGTCCTTCATAGGGATTATAGTACCCCCTACTATAATCCCGATTAAGGACTGTTAGTATAAGGGGGAACATCCCAACAAATTATGTCTATAGTTCTTCCAACAAGCCTGTCCCCGCCTGTCCTAGGCCTATGGTAGGGCTTTGCTGTCCACGCAGCCAACCCGAGGTCATGAACAGCTCTTGACGGTATCAGGCCAAAGACCCAGAATGGAGGCGTGTACGATGCATGATGACATGGACCATGGACGACGGTACACTGATGTTCGAGAGCCGCCCGGCGTCCCTGAACCTCTTGTGTGGCCCATCTGTCCTTGAGTAAGACAGGAACCTTGATGTTGTGTGGTCTTCTACAGTAAATTTCATGCAGGCGCCCCGGCGTAGACCGAGGCTGCGAGAACCAGCAATGAGGCCTGGCACCAAGGCAGGATGCAGACAACACCGTTGAAGCATGGACATGCGACTCAAAAGAACTGAATGCTTCTCTTCTGACTGCAAATGTCTGTTTTGCCACTATCCTTCTTGGACGGCGAAGGCTAGTAGCACTCACATACCACGTCAGCGTGACAACTCTCTTGCCAGGGACACCAGTGAGAGCCGTGCCATTGCTTCAGCTTCGGCACTGCGGTGTGCACCGAAGGGTCTGCTAAAGCTGTTGTGGCAGCGGAGGTCGGTGGCACCACACGAGCTATGAGACGGACTCTTTCTGGCTTTTGCGACTGCTTCTCTTAAGCTTGCCGACCAATCATACATCACGTGCCTGAAATACAGAGAGCTGTAGATACTCGGCTCTTGCCTATTCTGAAACTGCACGATCGCGCATGATGGTGCAAGCAACCTCCACAGGTGCTTCACCTCGACCTTTGCTTCAAATTATCCGAAGCTCAAGCCTTCATGCTGCACTTTTGCAAACGCTCGACCGTCACGCTTTGTCGCTCACAGGCAAGGCCGGCCATTGCGGCTGCCTGAGCGTACTAGGGAAGCCAACGTTCCTGGTTCAGCAAGGGGCTTCCGCATGAACACCGGGACTGTCTGGGCTTAGGCTTGCGTCCAGGTTGCTGGCGCGCAAAGTTTTGCGGATCCGTAACGACCTCACGGACAAGTCCCATCGACAAGCATCAGAAGATGGAATGATGTCTTGGATGGTACATCGCATGTAGTAGGACCACGTAGGATAGCTGCATGATGCTGCATGGGCAGATGAATGCGAGTGCTGGCACCTGGGCACCTTTGCCCTCCAGCTCCGCAGCAAGAGTCTGAAGCCTGAGATGTGAATATGTAAGAATACGGATTCGATACAAGGGCCATGTCAAAAGCCAATGACCCCACAAGCTTCAAAGCTTCTTGGGTCCAAATGACGCTTGGGCAGGCCCACAGAATGAGACCAAACGTCGGCGCTCGGAACCGCCTGGGGCCAGCCAACGTCGGAATGCCTGTCCGGAGCCCAAATTTCGAGATTCTACCTTTTCCTCGAGTCGCAGAATTGAAGAGACACGTCCGTGCGTGCGCAGTCTGTCCCGACCGACTCCCCTGACAATGCATGGCCTCCTTCACATCTTGCTTCTTCACGGCTTTGAGCGCCAACGCCTCCTTCCGGCCCATGCTGCGCAGGATGCGGTGTCTGAAATCTGGCCCCTTCAAACTCTTAGCGAAGAATGTTCAACAGTGTGCTAAGACGATCGTCGGGAGCGAAGCTAAATTCCAGGATGCAGCCGACCCTGACATGACCGGACTCCATTGGGCCTCCGAGATCACGTTCAAACCTGCCCCCCCTCTTACCATTAGGGCATATTAGGGTTTAGTTTTGGGGGGGTTTTCGGTTTAGGATATAATGACATAGGGTTTAGGGTTTGAAAAATGTCAGCATTTTGGAGTCGTGGTCTGGCCAACGTGTGGCCCCTGAAACACATGGAAGCACTACTAGTGTAAGACATACGAGGACCCCTTGTGATTCTAACAACAGTCCTTAATCGGGATCATGACAGGGGGTACTATATTCCCTATTAAGGACTGTTCCTCCAACAGGAACATCCCAAGTCTAACATTCGGTGCATCGAGGGCCCTTTCAGGGGCCCTTTCCTCCAGGCGCCGCTGCCAGCGAAAAGCTCGACCTTGGCTCTGTCAGAAGGGTCTTGGACGTTTTAGGGTTTAGGGTGTCGGGTTCAGGGCTTAGGGTCTACAGTTTAGGGCTTAGGGGATGTTTAGCAGATGTTTAGGAAATGCTTATATAGGGTTTAGGCTTGCTAGGAACATGTCACAGACATCTTGGGGAATCCTGTTCTTGGCGAGGTGGTGGGCAGATGTGGCAATCCTGTCCAGGGCAAATCTCCCTCCTAAACCCTAAACCCGAAACCCTAAACCCCGTTCGGCGCGTGGCCTCTCACCCTTGAGGCAACTCAACTGGGGAGGACTTCCATGCAGACTTGTTGCATCTTGTTTGCTATTGTGCGACTTCTTCGTATTGTTGTTCTGCGCGATTGTCGTATTCATTACCCGCATTTCTCTTTGCAGTGGCTGGCAGAGTCATCGAGGTCCTTTTATTCGTGGACCCTCCACGTGCAGTCCGTGGCGCTCTGCTGGGCGTGCATGTCGGGCTATGTAGTGTTGTGTGATTTCGAAATCAAGGTGTCATGGGCGCTAGAGTACAGCGATGGAGCACACGTGGAACTCGGCTAAAGCGGGATCTCCCAACATGAAAGCCGCGGCGCTGCGGATCTCGCCCCATCGCCGCTGGCTCGCTTCCGCAAGCTGCTGCGGGCGCACGAGTCTGGCCTGACGTGAGCGCAACAAGGCATCCGTCGAATGCGGCTGAGGGCATGGGCTTGTTCGGGCTCATGAACCTTTATGACGTCCCATTAAGTTGTCCTGTCGTCGGCGCCTGGGCCAGCGCATCTGCAAGTGCAGCTATCTCCTTGTCAGATTTGGCCTTGGTGAGGGCAAGCCGGGTCTCGGATGGCACGTGGTCATTCCCTTGTCAGGCTCTAGGCTTGACACGTCGATGAGGCTCATCGCGCCCTCAATGAACATGTCAATCCTGTCCAGAACCTGCAGCTGCAGCTGTTCTGTAGAAGGTGCTATGTTGGGATTTGAAGCAGAGCAGAGAAATCCCTGGGATAGCGCTCTTCCTGGCCTGCACAGGACGCAGCACGGCCCCCTGCACCAGGAAAACAATCCCTTGGTTCAGGGAAACCGAAACCCTGCCTTCCACTGACACAGGACACGCTGTGGCACGCTGTGTCGTTGGGTTCATTTCTTGCTGCATCTTGCAGCCGAGCAACGGAAGGCCCCCTCTCCCCGGTCCTGCAGGGCGCACATGAGACTGCGCGCTTCTGGCAACTTTCACGTTCAACCCCACGAGGTCCAAACGGCAGTTGACGACGTATCCCAACTGCTGGCGTGTGCGCAACTCTTCGTAGAACCTGAGATGCTCGCCAGAGTTCACCAAGTAGAGCCAGGAGTTGCAATCTGAAAGCCTTGCTCCCGAGGTGCTCGTCGCTTAGGACTGATGTCAGGACCTGCAGGCTGCGCTGCATAGCTCTGGATTCTCCATAGATCGCACTCCACCCATTGCAACCAGTGGAGCCTGTGTATTCACCTGGCCCCTCTCACATGGCTCTTTCCTAAGTATGCTACTGCACTGCCCTCTCCTGCAGCTCGGAGAGGTATTGTAGATCTTCAGCAGACCCACTACGAGTGCTGCCTGAGGGGGCGTTGAAGGTGCCAGTTGTGCAACACGCACGCAATGGAATACTGGAAAAACACACCGTAACACACCCCCACTTTTTCCGAAAGAAAGCGGAGGTGGACTTCTGGGGTGGTGGCCGGCTTGGAAGCTGAGTTCCACAGCAGAGTTCTCCTCGCAGCGCGACTCATGGACTTCCGATCTCACAGCAAGCCTCGAAACTCTTGAAGGGCCCTAAAAAAGTGCAAGATATATATATATATATATATGTATATAGTTATGCATATGTATGTATATATATATATATACATACATATATATATATAGATATCGATATGGCGCCACATGCGAGTGTGATCCATCACGAATTCAGTCTTGCAACTACGCTCCTCCGCTGGGTCCATGATCTGGTTGACCAGGACCACACCTTGGATCACATGGCGGCGCACGGGCACGGTGCGCAGCTGCTTGGGCCTGTGCTGCCAGTTGAAGCCAACCCTCTCGGCCACCATGTGAGCTCTACATCACAAAGCGAGCCGACATGGGGTAAGCAAACAAAACCCTAGGGTCCGAGGTGTCTACTTCCTGGTGCAGCTACGAACAGATTTGCTGGCAAGCTTCCGGGGCCGAAGCTGTTTGCAGGCACTTTGGCAACCCGCGGCGTTGGCCACTCCTGTAAGCTTACACGGTACATGGAGATTCTCAAGAGGCTACTCTCATGTCCACACTCCAATTTGACAACTCAAACACTTGGCGCATGTGCATCACGCTATGGAGCTGTGCAGTCAAGGATCAGACACCGGCACGGCTATGAAGTTCTCCGACTTTAGGGACTTCCTCACGTTGGAGATCAAGCTATCCTCAGATTCAGCAGATAGTCAAGTGGACATGAACTTCCGTGAAGCTCCCGGGAGCTCATGGAAGCAGGGATAGGAAGCATCACAGAGCCAATGCCTGAGCCTCTCAACCCAAAAGGCGCGAAAAGCACATATCATCTTAGACACCAAAGACCCGACATGTACGAACATACGAAATGCATGTTGTATTTTGAGAGAGAAACCCCCTGGAAAGCTTTCAAAGCTTTTCAACCTTAACATCCCCAAAACCCTGAATCCGAACTCCCAAAACCCCTCAGCCTTCCAAGCATACTGCTCCAGCCCAGGCTCTGCCTCGCTTTGCCGCAGGTTGCCCTCGCAGAGCGAGATGCCCACCACTGGAGAAGCCCAGAGCGCCGAAGCGAAGGCTGCCACATCTCGCGCCCTTGGGTAGAGGAGATTTATAAGGTGACGCAATAGGAAACTTCAGCAAGGTTTGGGGTGTTGGGGGTTTTTGGGGGTCCAGGGAGTTGGGGTTCAGGGTCTTCAGCTGAGGGCTGATCTGCTTAGAGTTTTAGATGTTCGGCCTGTGCGATTTGGGGTTCAGTTTAGAGGTCGTTGGCCGACAAGAACGCGAGGGGGGGGGGGGGGGGGGTCGTTCGCTTGCAGTTCTAGCGGTGCGGTGAGGGCCTTAAAGCTTGGAGCTTAAAGCTTTCGGGGGTTGGGCTTAGGGGTTTCGGCCTCACGGCTTGAATGGGCTTAGGCTTTCCGTGTTGCATGTGGAGCGTGAGGCTTGAGAATTTCAAGACCTAGGGATTTGGGGCCTCTGTGAGAAGAGTTCTCCAGAACCACCCTCCACATACCAACGGGCGGCGTCACTTCTGCAAGCGCTGCTTCAAGCTCCTTGCACGATGCGGTGCACTGGCTGCAGACAGGCACATCTTTTTTGGTACCTCAACACAGCATCACGAGGCAACCCGCAGTATCTGCACTGACGGCGCACCCTCCTGTGACTGAATTCGACCAGGGTAACAGCTTTTGGCACCCCAAGTCCTTGAACGAAATCTCGTCAACCACGGTTGCTAGGCCTCTTGACAGGACGGTCTGCAAAAACAAGGCCAGAGCTCGGTCTCTTCCCAATTCTGTCACGACCAGCCTGTCCAGTAGGCAGCTTGGCTGGATGGTGCCTGCCACACAGCGGTCAAGCTTCAGCATGTTGCCTCCATATCCATATTCTTAAGGAAACCATGAGGTGGCAACGCATGCGAGTTGAATTTCTTATCCTGCGTATCTTCCTGTCGAAGCTGTCCATGGTTGCGCACGGAACTGCGCCCAACACCAGCTTCTTCTGAGGCTCCTAGCCTGTGTCGCAAAAGACTCCAGCTCTCGTTGGAGCAGGTCTGCCTGCGCACGGAAGCCTGTCACCGCAGACATGAGGAGGGGGAGAGAGAAACGAACTTGCGCATGGGGACATGTGCCTGTCTGTGAACTCGGTAAACTGTCTCTCGGACTGAACACATTAAATGCAGGGGCAGCTAAACAGCACCGGCAACTGAATGACGATGCACATCAGGGCATGGCCCTCTGGCTCTCGCTGTCGGAAGAATCGGTGCCTCGAGCATCGGTCGGGTCAAAGGCCAGGAGCGCTCCCAGCGCCGCCGATGCAAAATCCGCCAGGCGGTCGTCGAAGCCGCCGAAGAAAAGCTGCGTTGAGATCGCTGCATGTTGCAAGGCACACTTTGTGGACCACAGCATCAATCCTACAGCATCCGCCGGAAGCAACCCCTGACCTGGAAGCATTGTCCACCCGACCTCGACTCCACGCATGGAGGTGGTAAAGTTGAAGGCAAGTCCTGGAAACTGCGCCGTAAAAAGGAAGAATGCCAGAAGCAAACTGCAGACGCGGTCAGGCTCACACCTGCCACGTCCGCGTCGTAGAGCAGCGTTTCCTGACAGCCAAGATGCGAGCCTGCTGAACCGCCCTAAATAAGGAGTCCGTTTCTCCTGCAAGGCTTGCTCAAACATGGACTCGTAGATCCGTGCACAAACTGCAGCACGAGGGCTGCCTCGGCGAGGTAAGGCAACGGACTGTAGTGCCATAGCCACAAACAATGTACCGGAGTGTACCCAAGTGCGACCTGTCTCTCTCCTCTCCGAACTTTGAGGACTTGCAGTTCCGCAGATGAGTAGGATTGTAGTGGCAGGTCGCTTGAGCGTGAGGCCAACTAGCCAAAGTTGCTCCGCGGCAACTTTGTCCGCAGCTCGATGAAGGCGTAGGCTTTCGGCACCCCATACCTTGCTTGCAAATGTTGCAAATGGGATTTGGCCAGGCAACTCGACAGCTTTGACTGGTGTTGCTGGTGCTCACGACGCAAGTTTGCGTTGGGCCTGCAACCACACCCTCTCAGCTTCTTCTGGAATGATGTTGAGAGTCACAGTTCCACGGGACTCAAGGAGCATCCGGCGACTCCCTCAAATTTCCCTGTCTCCCTTCCGCCGCTGCAGAACTGCTCGGGAAAAAAAAGCTGGAGTCAGCTGCATGTGACAGGTGTCACCTTCTTGGGGGTTCTTGTGATTCCAGTATTTCGGGCGGTGTATTCGGGGTACCCCAATTTTGGGAACCCCACATCCCTTACTCAGACTTAGAATTGCAAGGCCTGGCTGGCCACTTGCTGGGCCATCTTTGGCCAGGATCGGTTCAAACAAGTGGCTCCATATCTGGCCTGGGAGTGCGCGGAGGAGTCTGCTGAAACCCTAAACCCTAAACCCTAAACCCTAAACCCTAAACCCTAAACCCTGAAGCCTTGCCTCGGGTACCGTACTAGCGTACTGTGCCTGACTAAGCACATGCACAGACTTGAAATTAGACTCAGGTGGCTCGCTAGGCTAATGGTCACAAGGCATTCTACCTCTACTTCTACCAAGGCGCGTAAAGAAAGCCTCCCAGACTTTATCAATCTTGTACTCGGGTAGAACGACCGCATTCTTGGAGGATGGCTCTGCCCTGGGCGCCTGTCGGTCATCTTTGCACAAGAACAGCCATATGTTTTTCAATGCATGCGAAATATACATACATATACATATATATATATACGTGTATACGTTTAATATGTTCTGCTCTTTTCTGTACTGCGTAGTGAATGTAGTATATGTATACTAGATCATAGTGTATATGCGTAAATATATATGTACATATATCTATATATGTATAGTATGTATTCCCATTTATCGTACACGTCGGTGCATCATAAATATCGTATATATTGTATATATACCCTAAAACAAGATGTAGTGCATATATCGTATATGATTTCGCGACCTATAGTTTTCCAAAAAAGAATAAGTGGGACATTGGTCCTTGTGCAACTTTGATTGAACGTAGGGGACACTGCCTGCGATTTATGATTTGGGGACTTATTCTTTAAAAAACAGTAAGGGGAACACTGCTTGCGATTTGTCACTATGCAACCTATGTTCAAAAAGCAACTGAGGGACGCTGCTTGCGATTCATGATTTTGTGATCTTTTCGTGAAGAAATATACAGGTGGCACTGCTGGCCATTTGTCTTGAATTTTGCAACAGCGAGAGAAGCCCCTTGATGTCCAAGAAGTGGCAGGTGAATTTCCTCATATTTGGGTTCTGTATCTACTGAATCTGACTTGAACTATATTTCGGCTAGAATTTCATCAACTTGTATTCGTTTATGTCGAAGGGCAGATTTAGTCATGTTGTGACCGATCCTAAACGATGCTATTTTAACATTTAGTTCTGATCGAAGAAATCTCCTTTTACGTATCAACTTCATGTCTATCTAGGAAAACATGCTTTTCAGCAAGCATATTGAAGTCCCATCTAAGATTGCTTAATACTTTCGATTAAAAGATGGAGGTGCTTTCTCCTAGTCCGAGATCCAACCGATCCGAGCCACGGGTTTCGGACCTCTTGGATTACGGAATTCGGAAATCTTGCAGCCTTTGCTTTAACCTTCTAACTTCTTTTTCACAAAAGAAGGCATTCCTAGTAAGAGGTGGAACGCTCTCATTTTCGCTTACAATGCAAAAGAAAGACTACTAACAAAATTCATAACAAACTACACGAAATCAATTTTCAGAATATGGTGTAGGGATGTGTAGGGAATTAGTAAAAATTTGGCGTAGGTTGTTTGTGCGTATCGTAGATACTCTGCAAGTGTAAGGAATTTTGTCGGTGTTTATATAGCTGTGTGCCAGAACCCCCGGTTGTCGCGGACCGCGCACGCACACATCTGCTACAGACCTCTGCAACGCCCACCTTGGTACAGACCTCTGGAGGAAACCACAAGCGGGGCTTGCAAAACAAGACAACAAGCAGGTCTGTCGCCAAACCCCGAGCATTGATACATACCCTATGTAACGGGGTGTGTCGCGTGTGTGGGCCCCGGCCCTGCTACAAGCAATCAATGTTGGCACGCGGCCATATACCACATACAGTTGCAACCGCAGTCGAGAGCATGGACAAGAAGCACACGAAACAGAAACAGAAAAGCAAAACAACATACGCAAAATCGGTTTGCTCATTGAAGGCGTAGTTTCTGTGTGTGCACATCTTGTGTACAAGCATGACCTGAATCAAAACATGAGCAAGCAGTACATGAAAATGTCAACACACAAAAAAGCGCAACATTGCTTTTCAGACGGAATCTAAGGGGATTTGTTCGGGGCATAGTCCAGCTACAAGCAAAACCACAAGTCGAAAAGCAGCAATTTAGCATACAAGAGAAGGTGAGTGCGAAACAACAGCAAGCACCACACAAAACATCATTATTGTTATGAAAGCATAGGAAAACGTGTCAACTTGAGTTAGAAAGCGAGCAGCAAAGAATAGCGTGCATCAACCTGGTATACACATCAAAAGTTCGATACGCATATAGAAACCAGTTAAACATACAGAATCAAGTTTAATGATTTGTGTTGTGAACAATTCTGCATGTAACCTGGCAATATGAAACAACTTTTTCCAGTCATAAGCATTGAAAATATACAAATTAACATTCACAGCGAAACAAAAAACAAGACAGCAAAGTACAGAAGCAAATTTCGAAGACAAGGCGTAGGAAATTATGTGTGCATGCATACGTAAAAAATTTCAAACTGGCTTTATATGAAAGAGAAAAAACACAATGCTAGATAGAGCCTAGAGGTTCTGGGCTCTCACACACATACATATAAACACATTAGAGAGTATATAGCTTGTAGTATATGGTATATAGTCTATAATATATACTATATAGTAGATAGTATATAGTATGCATAGTATATAGTCTATAGTATATACTATACAGCATACAGCATTAAGTACACACTACCAATAGAAGGAAAAAGCGTATATAGTATGTAGTATGTAGCATATAGTATATCTGACATGCCCTACAGAAAATAGTGAATAGTATATAGAATATTGTAGATAGTTAGTATATATATATACATATGTAGTGTACTATAAAATACACAGTAGATATTCATACATATATATATACACATATCCATGTATACAAGGCTTCGCCTTCAGCTCCAGGCTACGCGGCAAGAACGGATTGGGATCTGGCAAGCCTTTCACGGGCTTTTAAACTTCAATTCATCACATGTTCATGACTCGGATGGCTCCCAACAGCTCAGCTATAATCTGTGTCGCAATGTGGATCGCCTAAGCCTGGAGCTGCAGATACGCGCAGCCAGCGCGGCTGCTGCGATAGCTGTCGCCGACGAAAGCGTGTGCCATACCTGGCCATGTCAGACGTGACTCCTCACGTGAGTAGGGTATCACTCAGAGACGATGCTCTGATTCCCTGCAAGGCACCAGTGACACCATTGCAGCATCCTGCCTGTCCGGCTTGCAACAACCAGAGTCGTGCGTCGACTCTTTGCTCGGCACTAGCGGGATGAGCTATTCGAGCTGGACCCTCTGAAGAAGTGCAACTGTATCTATCCTACTTCTCACCTGTGCCCGGTAAGCCCAGAAGAACCTGAAAATCAAAATGGTAACTCTACCCGGCAAAGCCCCAAGCACATCTAAATCCTAAACTGCCGAACTGAGGCATCTGCCATGGTTCTGTCTCATTTCCCTCAGCCTCAAAGTTGCGAGAAACCACCTCAACGAAGATGCGACTTGGAGGAGCAGCACAATTGAAGTAACGTAGTGAGTTTAGGATCATGGTTAGGGTCTGACGTTCGGGGTTTTGACAGGGTTTCGACGCATGCCCAGGCCCTTGCAGACTGTCAAGTTGAGCCACTGTGATGATGGCATTGTCTGCGCGTAGGAACTGCAGCAATGCGTCCACAGTGCCTCACATCTGACCAAACATAGTGTTCTAGGTGGTTTAAAGATAGCAGAAGCTCGGTTCCAGAACATGAACTGAGCTGCACATCGCTGGACATGGTGATCTTCCAATGACAACTGCTCTTCACGGTAACAGCTCCACTTACGAACGCCAGCAAATTGTGCACCCGGCACCTTCCAATCCCGGGCCGTTACGAAGTCGGTTGTTTCCCCGGACGTAGTCTCGTGGAAATGCCCAATCCTTTGGGGCTCTGAAACTGGCCATGCAAGAAAATCGACGACACGAACTGCACGCGCAGAGACACTCCCGGGCCTGCATGTTGCCCACCAGCCGGACTGCCGAGTCCATGGGGCCCTCCTTCTCCCGGCTTGCCCAGCCAGCATCAGAGAGCTGTAAATTTTCGGACAGGAGCTCCTCTGGCTTCACTCAACATCTTATGTCACATCCTGACAAGCAGATTGTCCCAGCATGCCCCGTCGTACCCGAGAAACGCACGCCATCCTGCGGCCACACCGACAAGCTCCGCAGATAGTTAACATAACCAAAGAGCAGCTCCAAGATCTGGTCCTGGCTCAGCTAAATACATGATTCACCAATATGCTCTGAACATTTCTGCAGGCACACGGAAGCAAACAACGGACACATGCGCACACCTTGTGAGTCAGGCCCTCCTCGGTGAGCTCCATGGAGACCACCCTGGGCGATGGCACATGTCCAGTTGCAAGAGCTCTGATGTAAGAAGGAAAGGACCGGAAGTTTGGAGAGTAGTTTTCTGTCTCTTCCGGCTACAGTCAGTAATTATACCTTCTGCCTCGCTTGGGACAATACCTGGTTCTTCTCCTGCACAAAAGTCTAATGACTCATCGATTCCCTGTGCATAATTCGTGACCAGGTTGTTGGTTTCCCGCTCCCTCTGCAGTTCAAGGGCTATTGAAGGACATGTCAGCCTGCCACTCCCTTTCGGTTTCCGGGGATTGGTCCCTTCTTTGGCATCCAGGGTCTCAAGTTTTGCGACTTCCCAGCTGAACTTCGACAGCAGCCAGTAGACTAGGCAATCACCACGCATGGTCCGAACTGGAGCCTTTTATCGTCATAGTTGCACATAGCAACTCTCGGATGGTTCCATGTGATCTTCCCGGAAGGCCCAGAATGAATGCAGCTCCCGAGCGCAGGTTCCAGTGCCACCGGGGCTCACCACCGCGAAGGTGCTGGTGTCGTCTGCGCTGCCAACTTCGAGAGCTGTGATCCAGCCTCCCGGCATCTACAGGCTCAGAAAGACGGTTTAGGGTAGTATGACTGGGTAGACACAACTCCATCTCATCACTTAGACACTCCAGACAGCTTATGCGCAGCTGGCCTCGTCTCCTAAGGAGTGCACAGAGGCTGCGCGGGCCCTCGTGGCCCAGCACAGAACCAACCTGTGGAGCATGCGCTGCACATCTCTGCACACCGCTGCATACTGTGACTCTCTGCAGTCCTCCTGCCCCGCAGATCAAACTATTCTCCGCTGACCCCGAAGCACGCAACGGCTGAGACCTAGGATCCAGCTTAGCAGCATGGGAAGTCGGACTGTACCAGCGCCAGCTATCCACCGTCATGCCTCGGAATCGGCATCTGAACGATGCGTGAACGGGACTCATACGAATCGATACTGTCAGAGCGACAAGAGACGGCAACATCAGCAACAGGCTGCTAAACTACCTGTACTGTAAGCTAAGTTGAAGCGTTCTAAGTTGGCCGAAAGACTGCCGCGCACGGGGCTGTCTGGTGCCTCTTCGGCTGCAACTATCCTGGTGCCTGGTGCAAACGGCACCGGGAACACCACCTGCAGGGCCGCTGATTTAAGAAGTCTGCAGATTCGGAAGGTATCTGAGCTGCCCTCAAGTGATTCAAAGCAAAAACACCATGTGAGGTGAATTCCTGCCACCTCACTCAGCACGCCTCCCACGTGATTCTGCTAGGCACGACCTACTTGTTCTAAACCTCCCATCGCCCGCGACACAGACCGTGCTGTTTGCACATTGGCCATCACTGGCCTGTAGCTCACGAGCGTCAGCAACCGGGACGGCTTCAACTCCTGACGCCAAGCTCTCGGTACTCTGCACATCTGTAGAGATGGCAAAAACCGGCAGGGAGCTGCGAAACATCATTCACCAATCCTGTGACATGTACGGCAACAGCATCTAGAGAGAGTCAAAAGCACTTGCAGGTGTCTTGTGACCGTCCTTGTTTGAAGGCTTCGGGCAAGAAAAGTGGCTGATCCGCGTAGGCAGCGGCCGGATCAAGTTTCTCGCCTGGCAGGTTCGGGGCAACAAAGTGACGCGATGTGACGAGACATGAGCTTTGAACCGTCCCCCATACTGAGTTGCTGGGGCTCTCTGGGCTCACAGGCTCACAGCGACAAGCATCACCGGGGACTGCACCTTCCGCAAGGCCAGGAACCTTGCCAAAGAACTGCTCAGCATATCCTTAAGAATGCAGATGCCTTCTCATGCACTGCAGGGAGAGCTGACCTGACACCCGTCTGCGCCGTGGCATCACTCTCTTTCTTGATGCCGAGGCTGCCGAGAGGCGTGCAAGCACATCAGGGGGCTCGTCGCCCAGAATGCAAAGCGTCATAAGCGGCGCTCTGTAGTAGCCTGGCTGCGTGGCTCAGAAATAGTGCACGACTGTGCAAACTGGATCTGCCGAGTTGCGCCGGTAGTACCGTACAAGTTCGGCTCGAAGGTCAATTCCTTTGTCCAGGCAAAGTTAGATGGCCAAGCGCGCGACATGCTGCAGCAGAGATTTCCTGTCTTTGCACCCGAAACTGACCATCTTGATGGATTCGCATGTATGCCCTCCCCGCCTCTGGAAGCAGTGTCTTCCAGCAGGGTCTTGATGTTTCCCGTCCTCGAAAGGCGTGGCAGAGCAGCCTACTCACCTTACACAGACTTCCGCAGGCCCGCCCGCGTCTGACAAGCACAAGCACCCAGGCTTGCCGTGCGCCCCAGCGCTTGCATCCGGGATGCCCAAATTGGTGATACGGGTGCGCAGGATTGGCGCGACTGTTCAAGACCTTTTGCTGGAACATGCTCACGGGTCTCACAGTCTCACATGACAACCACCTATTCCGTCTAAACGATGCTGACTGCGTCAGAATCCAGAACGAAGAGGACATTTAAGCATCTTGCCTGTCCCATGCGATAAACGTCGCTAGGAACGTTCTTCAAGTGCTCACTGTTGATAGCGTTGACCTGTCACCAAGGACAACTTTTGAATCACCACCCTCAACCTTGGGATGCTCCCCCTTATACTACCAGTCCTTAATACTCCACCACAAGCCAATCCTTAATAGGGATTCTAGTACCCCCTATTTTCACCCCTCTTAAGGACTGTTAGTGCAAGGGGAACATCCCAGCCTAGACCCATCTGAACCTTGAAACATTGTACTCCGCTGCCTCCCTCTCGGTTGCGCTGCTTGTGAAGAGGGGGTTCTGAAAAAAGGTCCCGAAGCGCTCCAGGGCAGACCGCAAGCCAGCCGTACTGCAGCTGAAGAAGAAGCAGGTGTCCTTGCTAGGGTCGGCTTTTTGGCCATGCATGTTGACAAGCTCATCTCCGAATTGGCTTGCAAACGTCAGGCGATGGAACTTGATCCGTCCTCTGCCTCCGTGAAGGCATTCGAAGAGCCACTGTTCGCAGTCAGATACGCATCGAAACCTTACCTCTATCCATGCGGATCATCACGACTCTTACAAGGCTGTGACCTAAATACGCATTGAATGGCAAACTGAGAGACACCACATGATGTACCCTGAGACCCAAATGTCGAGGCGCTGCTCTCGTCTGGATACTGTTCCGTCCCGAGGAAGAGCATGTGCTCGCAGAAATGTGCTAGCCCTTGCACCTCCGGCGGATCGTTGAAGTAGCCTTCAGGCAGGGAAGGCGTTGCATCCCTGCGGCTTGTGGCCTTGGGGAAATATCTAAGAACCTGGGAGAGGCGAGGTCGACGTAGAGCATCACGACATACCGGCTTCCGCAAGTTAGCAGACTCTCGGGAAAGCCTACTAAAGTTACTAAAGCTTACCTAGGCCTGAAAAATTCCCACAGCTGCTGCAGCTTTTTGCTTTCGACACCCGCCAGGCCGACGTGAACGTCGAGTGCTGCAGCTGCACGGTCGGCCGCTCGATCGGAGCAGACCAGCACGCGAAGCCCATTCTGCAACGTGATTGGCTTGTACTCGCCTTCGGGCTGGAAGCTGCATGTCAAAATTCAATTGGACTGATTCGGGCGAGTACAAGTTTCAGCCTCCAGTGCAAAACTGGCTTCATGTAGCGAGCGGACCAGAAAAATCCCGACATCGAGTCTCCAAGTCAAGAGCCATGACACGATTGTCCAGCGGAGGTCTCTCCTTGCAACACAAGGTGCACAAGCATGCCAAAGACTCTTCGCATATTCTTCGCGCCGCTTCGAACCTCGAGCTTTCTGCTCTCACCTTCACCTTTCTCAATTGATCATGGAGTCTGGGGGAACTCACTGTCCGGGCACTCTTGCGCAAACTCTCTCACTCTTTCTTGTCCCTTCTCAGTCTTCGTGCGAGAGAACTCAGCTCAGCGGCCACGACGGCCAGCGCTGGGTCGGCTCGAGCTGCGCGAGCCCGGCGCTTCTCAGCCAAGGCTGCCAGGCCCGCGGCGGAAACCGCGGCGGAAACCGCGCCCCAGCGGCGCCTCTGAAACGAAAAGTGCTTTGGTTCGGTGCCGTTTGCAGGGCTCTGAGCTCTGCGTAAGAGCTCCTTCAAAAGCGTGCCTGAAAGGCACTGAGAGAACCCCCGAGGACTTCTTCGCGGCCCGCGCAGGGATCCCACAGCGGCTCGTTGAGCTCTCGGCGCCTGCCTCACTTCCCAGGGTCAAACAGGAGCTGCAGCTACAGGGAAGTGAAAGGAAGCCCTGGCAGCATACTCATGTGCTTTGCTTGCGTCATGCGGGTTCCAAAGTGCAGAACAATGACACAGCCGTCATGGCTCAGATACGCTCCGTTTGTGCGCCGAGGGTCTGCAACCCCAGATGACGGGCTCGCCGCCAGGCCTCTCACCCAAAGCGATCCAAAGCTACTCATCCGACATTTCTTCGCTCAGTACACAGAATCGGTCGAAAGAGACGCGCACAAGGCCTGTGCAGAAGCATGGACCATGATGCGGCATGGCTAAGATGGGCATTCGGAATCGAAACGCTCCAAACGATCAGAGGGGGCTAGGATCCAACCTATCAAAACCCCGTCGAGTCAAATGAGAATATTGAGTCTATTCTGTCCATGCGATGCAGCCCAGGCTGGGAGGGTTGCGGGTTCAAGGTTCGTGGGCATCTTGAAGCCTCAGAGGTACAGAATCTTCGTCTCATGTAAACCACGAAAACCAGTGCCTTCCGACATCGACATGTCAAACGTGCGAGCCAAATGGCCCTTTTCCCAGATTGTGGAGGAGAAGCCTGAAAAGCATGCTAAAACACAGCGAGACGAAGAGTATTTTAAGCATCGAAGAGTCCAAGGCAACTACCGTCTGATTGTCGACAATGAACCCACAACACTCCCTGCTGCGTGCTGTCTTCAGCAAAGTTCGTCGGAATGAGCATCGACTTGCTGTGCGGCTTGAGGCAAAGCGAGCCTGAGGCGAAGACGGCCTGGCCAAGACTGGCTCTGCGGCATTTTCCCGAAGCAGGTCCACAAGCCGCTTTGTTTGCTGGAGGGCAATTGCCAACCAGGGCTGCTGTCGTGTGCTGTCACTTTGTGAGCAGTAAGAAGACTCTACAAGTGCATAAAAGATTAACCGGCAGATGAACCTGAATCTTTCCAGAGAATCTTAGACTGTCCGGCACAAGTTTCAGGCATCCTTGCTCAGATGGCCGAACGACCAAACGAAGGGGCAAGCTCTTGCCGTGCGTGGAGGGCTTCCACTTGTAATTCCATCTTCTTTGTTAAGTTTAAGATGAGATGGAGGAGCTTCAGCATCTGCACCATGTGTAGAGGTATGTCTCGAACGATCATCTCCAGAAGGCCCTCGATAAACTCCTCCCTAGTCAACCTCAGCGTTTTCAGTCTCAAGCCGAGAATCAGGCAAGTAAAGCCATGAGCCAAGATGCTCCGCGGTTTGGTCCACCTAGGCAAGTCAAGCTGAATCCCTCCATCATTTGCTTCTTGAGATACTACACTTTACTACACATGGTGTAAGGCCCGAGGTGCGTCGAGATAATCAAAGAGCTCGATGAAACTGCCGACGTGTACCGTTTGAAGGAACTTCTGTGGAATAATATCAACGCCAACCGACAAAACCTCGTCGCGCGTTAAGATGCCACTGTTGTCCTGCACGAGGCAACCCGGAATCTTTGACAACCCTACCTCACCAACCCGGCGCCCTGGTCTGGTGTGTACAACGCAGCCAGCAGACAAACCTGGAACCCTGAACCCCAAAACCTTAACCGCCTTAACCTTTAACGCCTAAAGCAAGCGATGAAGCTTGAGGCTTTCGGGGATCCTTGTCGATGCTCTGAAAGATCTTCAGAAGTTCTGGAATGGCTTCCTGCGTGGCAGCAAGCGCTTTTCATGGACAGCTTGCTCATTTTCCCCAATTACGACAGTCCTTAGTCTAGGAACCCCCAAAGCGGGACCCCCGAATTCTCGAGCTCGATTCTTGCTTCAGCTACGTGCTGCAGAGCGGTCCTTGACCGTGTTCATCATTTCGTTCTTCTCTGCTTCGGCATCTTGAACCGCAGCTTGCATGGCATTCCTGGAGAACTTTTTGGCATCGGAGGGTCCCTCATGTTTCACGTGTATGCCTACTCTACTCTTGGGGTTCCCAGAAGAGGGCGGGGGGGGGAGAGACATGCAGCACCTGGAGTTTGTGAGCATTGCATCTGGGTGCTGCCAAAGCAGCTCCAAAACTGCTGCAGTCACGAGGTTCATCAGGCCGATAGAGACCACTACAATCAAGCCCAAGAAGAACAGGGAGAGGTAGGGTTTGAGCATGATCCTTGAGGAGCGCCCAAGCATCACTGACTCCAAAGCTTCAGAACTAACTTTAAGAAAGAAGCACAATTACTTGGCCGGCCGTTTCATGCACAAAAAGGAGAGCCATTTCGAGGTAAGGAGCAAAGGAAAGTAAATGCTGGCTACTGAGTCGAGAGTTACGAACTGCATCAATGTGATCAGCGACCGGTCGATGCCACGGAAGTGCCTGAGATCGAGGCACGACTTTTGCCAGCTGTGAACCCTTTCAGGTCAATGAACCAAGATCCATGTCGTCATACTTCATTACATCTGACGCACACTGTACAGGAATGCGCAGGCTTGACAGCCCCTTGTAGATTCGTGAGCATAGGTTGGTTAGTTGATGTTTTCGTTGTCACTTTGGCACCCAGACTTCACGACTGCCATCCGCCATGCGTAAACACTCTTCGTATCAGCACTGCACCTAAGCAACTGAATTACTGCATTGCAAATATTTCCATCTCACTCCGTGCAATTAACTGTGCGCTGCACTTCGTCTAAATCCCCGCATATCCCCGCTAGTCTCCGATGTTCCAAGAACCAATCGTCTGAGGGTGCTTATTCACGCGTCTCGCGTCACATGCCCCGAGGCGTCTCGCGTCACATGCCCCGAGCATGGAATCCATCATCTTCATCTCCAAAAACCTAGATTTCAGAGCCTCCGAAGCCTACGTTGTCTACAAAAATCCGCCATGCGTTCCCGCCCATTCATGCGTACAGTGGGGCACCAAGGAACACTGTAGAACACTTGTCCAGGAACCTGGACCGCTAAACTGCAAAGCTCGTGGATCGTGCCATGACGCCGGGGCACATGTTCACAATCGGGCCCGTCGTCGAATCGCTGAGCAGATCATTGTCTTTACCGATCAACTCCACGGCAACGCAAGAACAAACAAACAAGCTGACCAAGATCAAGATGGTGGTTGAAGCAATCGTCTGCCCAGCTGTCAGAAGACCGTAGACCAGTCGCCAGATCACCTTGTGGAAACTATAGAGGGTAGAGAAGGATGACTGCGTAAGTCTGAGGCTTGCTCCACACTCTGTTTGAAGCCTGATTGTCGATGGCTTAGAACATACTTCACATACTTCTATGATATCTGGCATAATAAGAATGCACAGAATCAAAAAAACAAGATTCAAGAAACAGCACAAGCAACGACACGAAAATCAAGCAAGATGAAAAGCAATGTGAACCGTCCACAACAAGGCCATGGTGTGGCTAAAGCCTTCTGTTCATAAGGATCCTTCAGAGGGGAGGGGGGGGCGAGGGTGTCCAGAACGACGTTCACGTGCCCCCTAGCATCTGAAACATCAATGACTACAGCGACTTCAACTATCGCATGCTCGGACGGTGCAAAAGCCGCAAAGTCGAAGCCAATGGCCTTGAAATGGTTGATCATCCGCAGGGCCCTTACTAGGCGCAGTAGTCGGAGACCACGGACGATGAGGAGCTTCTCCGCCGCCAGGGCATCGACACCTTGCGCAGAGGTCCACGGCACAGAATAATAAATAAATTGTCAAAATACGGTCTATATTCTATATATATACATATATATATGCTACCCCCCCCCCAGCGACCTACCCTTTTTAGGCCTTTTTAGGCCTTTTTGACAAAACATAACAAAGAAGGCCCAAAAGTCGCGTAGTTAATCACGGGGTAATGAAGGACAGTTACTGGGACACCCACCTCACAGACCCCGATAAGCTAGCATTGGAAGAATCTACATTTTGAATCTGAAGCGGACAATGCTGTTTTTAGATGTTTAGATCAGTGTTTTTCTATGCAAATTGTGCGTTTCAAGGGCAATTAATGTTTTGTTGAGCAACTAATCTATTTATACAATTGTGTTTGTACGAGGCAAAGTATTAATCAAATAGTGAAACATTTTTCTTGGTTCTATGCGAATTTAGCTACTAGAGTAATTTTTAAGCAAAGAGCCCAATTTGACTCAAGTGAATACTATTTAAAGGAGCATACTCAACCAAGATACGAAATAAACACCATTTTCAACCAAAAAATGGCAAAGTGTGCGTTTAAAGTGCAAATACTGTATTTATACAATTGTGTTTGTACTAGGCAAAGTATGCTCTCTGAAAAGTCCACTGAAATACCATATGTTTACATATTCATGAATCGTTTTCTTTTTGAAATAATCATTTTATGCGAATTTAGCTACTAGAGTAACTATTAAGCAAATAGCCCAATTTGACTCAAGTGAATACCATTTAAAGGACCATACTCAACCAAAATACGAAAGAAGCACCATATTCAACCAAAATATGGCAAAGTGTGGTTTAAAGGGCAAATAGTGCTTTGTTGAGCAACTAATGCATTGAAACAGTTGTGTTTATACCAGGCAAGGCATTATTGAAGTACTATCTGCAAAGTCAAATGAAACACCTTATGTTTACATATTCATGAAACAATTTTTTTGAAGTATTCATTCTATGCGAATTTAACTACTAGAGGAATTCTTAAGCAAATAGCCCAATTTGACTCAAGTGAATACTATTTAAAGGACCATACTCAACCAAATACGAAATAAACACTTGCGGAAATGGAAACGGTTCTACCTACATAACAATGAGACAAAGATTGCTGAAGTATTCACTAAAGACCACTTATATACTATGTCTGAAAAGCACAATTTGCATGAGCAAGCTTAAAGATGCACAATAATGGAAATAGAAGCGGTTCTACTTACATAACGATGAAACAAAGATGTCTGAAGTATTCAATAAAGACCACATATATACTATGCTTGAAAAACGCAACTTGCACAATCAGGCTTAAAAAATGCACAAGAATCCTAGAAAAGTACTTAGTGAAGGCCATACACAAGCAAATTCACAAATACATAAAAACATCCAAAAGCGCAAGCTTTTCAGGAGAATCTCTGGTAAAGTTTGGATTATAGGGTTTTGGGGTATTCCTGGACGAGTAGGAGTCACTTTTTAAGCAAACAATTCTAAGCAATAAATGCTTTTTCTCAAGACAAGTATTGCAAATGCTGCTTCTAGATAATTAATCGCATTTACCAGGCAAATATTATCCATGCGAATTGAGCTACCAGAGCACCAAGTAATGGCTGAATAAGGCCTACTACACTTGAGTACAACCAAAAGATGCACTAAACACTAGCGGCTCTACTTACATAATAACGAAACAAATAGTTCTGAAGCACTAGAAAGACCACTTGTATACTATTTCTGAAAAGCACAACTAGCATAAGCACACTTAAAAATGCGTAGTTGTTGCCTCGTGACCGTGAAGGCGAACCAAAAAGCCAAAATACCAAAACCAAAAAACCAAAAAAAAACAAAACCCAAAAAAACAAAACCGAAAAAAACAAAACCAAAAAAAACAAAAATACCAAAAAAAACAATTTTCCGGGACTCTTGGAGAAGCCTCATAGGGATTTCCTGAGAGTCCCGGAAAATTTTTTTTGGTTTTTTTGGTTTTGGTTTTTTTGGTTTTGGTTTTTTGGTTTTTTTTGGTTTTGGTATTTTGGTTTTTCTACTGTCCCATGTATGCGATTTTAGTTGTATTTTAGTCTACGCCCTAGGAAATACGCTATATTGCACACCGAGTTTGCTTGCAGTGCAGCTGGGTGACTTGAGACAAGGCGAAAAAGGGTAGGTCACTGGGGGGGGGGGGGGGTACCATATATATATATATATATTTATTTATTTATTTATTTTATTTATTTATTTGTTTATTCGTTTATGTATTTTCTATTTATGATATATAGTCTAATATACATAGATATATATATATGTATTGTACAAAATATAACATATTATATTGCATGATATGATACTTGATTAACATGAAATTATACAACATTATCTTATACTATATTAAAACAAAATAGATGGATAGGATATTATATTCCATTACATCTGTTTATTGTGTGCTACAGTACATCTCTTTATAT
Source organism: Symbiodinium natans (assembly GCA_905221605.1). Classification (NCBI taxonomy): domain Eukaryota; class Dinophyceae; order Suessiales; family Symbiodiniaceae; genus Symbiodinium; species Symbiodinium natans. The sequence goes on along the minus strand of CAJNDS010002135.1, from coordinate 261,241 downwards.
ATATGTATATATATATATACATATGTATATGTAGATCAACCGGGCGGTAGACATTGAAGTGCAGCGGCATATTCAGATGAACTGCTGGTGTCCCCTCCCTGCTGGGCCTGCCAGCGGCAAAAAGAGGAGAGCCGCCCAGCCGATACAAACAAGAGTGAAATCCATCAGAAACCACGGGTCCTGAGAACAAAGAAGCAAGTACGGCCACTTGTAGCCCTTGCAGCGGTGAATCGCGTTGCCAACTTAGTAGTTGCAGGCCCCCAACGTCCTTAAGAGCAGCGCAACCTCCCGCGATGATTCTGAGAACGATCTCGACACCTCAGACTACGACAATGCCAACCCTGTGGAGCACAGTGGCAGCACGAAGAATATTACTTGAGGAGCCAGCAGTTGACAATGCAAAAAGAACTCTAAAAACTCAAGCAATGAGCAACTGTGGTGCAAGTGCTTTGTTACCGAGCTGTGCGTCATCGCTACAAACTGGCACATATTGCAACATACCTCACGCTACCACCAGAGAACCTGACTCATGACGAATACTTGCCCTCTTAACTAATCAAAGAAACAGATATCATGCTTGCATCGAGTCATCCTCACCCTGACAGACCTGACAGAAGATGACATAACTCCCTTTCGGCATGTCCTATGAAGTAGCGTTTGGCAGTCACTACTTGTGATTGGAGTCCAGAAAGGGGAAAACCGAACAAGCTCAGGTCCAGGGCACTGTAAATGAGAAGGAAAAGCCTTTCCGCGAACCAAGGCCACGTGTACTCAGCGAATTCCAGCTGGTCCAGGTTGAGAGATTCTTGTGCCTCTATGCCGATGACAATCATGTTGGCCAAGATGACCATGCCAGCCGCGTACTCGAAGGTGTTTGAGTTGACCATCTTGGCAATCTTCTGCCGGCATGTCTGAAAACTTTCAACACCTCGCGCAGCTTCCGATCCCAGATGTTCCTGGAGGCCCTGGGGCAACATGACATGGGAACTTCCCACCATAAGGGGGCACCTTTTTATTCCCCCAGACGGAGTAGAATCCCATTTAAAGGGACCCCCCCAAAAAGGGTACTCCTATCTTCGGAAGCCCCCCACATCCCAACCCCTCAACTGCCATGTCATGTAACGTCACGTATATACGACCAGCCTTCTCCACGAGTTCCTTGAGCTTCGTAGATGTTTCGGATCTCAACGGATTGTGCATCAAGCTATGCAATCTGCCCTCATCTGCGGGTTCCGGCGGCGCTGTTCCGCCACTACTAGCCACGACCTGCGAGGCTCAAGGCTGCGTCAGCCCTCAACTTTAACACAGGAACTGCTGGTCACTAGTCCGACAGCATCATCGCAGCATCATGGTGGACATTCCAAGCAAGCAGAACAAGCTGCCTCGCAATCGTCCCCACTCAACGGAGGGATCTGCGGTGTTGGTGAGATCTGCTGATCCAGCTTGTGCCCGGATTTCTGCAAAGGACTTCACCAACATCTCTGGCAGCTTCGTTCCCTATAGGACACTCAGGCGAAACGCTGAAAACCCAACCTCTCTCCGGTACTGGAGATGGTCAATGCTGCCAATGCGTTCAAGGATGGAATCCAGGGAAGATTGCCAGCCTTTCGGAAATTTCAGGGATCCCGGCAAGACCCGTGATTTGAACTTGTTCTGTCGTGTCCGAACCCGCCTTCATATTGACGCGCGAGCAAAGCCAAATTGTCAGCAGAAGCCTTTTGCTGCTGCTGGATTTGAACAAGCTGCTGGGCCACATCCTGTATCATTGTAGAGGCCTGCTGTGCCATCTGGATGTGCAACTTAACTGAGCAGAGTCTGCCTTGCGCACAAGCAACGTCTGAGAAGCGGACGGACTTTGCTACCAATCTACACACTGCAACCAGGGCAAGACATTGAACACAACAGCTTTCGTTGCGAGCAGATAAACAGTGTCCGCAAGCGCATCTAGTTCCAAAGTGCACAAGCGGCAACTCACTTTTGCCTTTCATGACCAGTCGGACAACTAGGTAGTGTAGCAGTTGCACTACGGTGGCGGGCAACTTGCATCAGACTTGTTCTGAGTAGAGCTCATTCCGAATCACAGCCCCGTCATCCTGAAATCATCACATCCACACAAATACATTGCATTCATACACATGTTCTAGGTTTCCGCCACGCTTGTCTTCAACACGGGTCCGCACGGTTCCCCTCCATCAAACCCCCCTCGTTCGACCTGTTTCTGACGGAAGCATCTCCGAGAGTCAGACTTCAGAGCAGACCCTGTAGTTCCGGGCTGCATTTTGGGGCTTTGGGCTACGAGCCAAAGCCTGGGAGCGTAGGAGACTTTAAGGGTTTCGTCGCTTTGCTATTGGGCAAGGTTTTGGTCTGATCTGAACTTAGATCGAGGCACCCGTCGCAGACCGTTTTCATCAGGCACCCTGCCCGCTTCACCAAGGGCCCCAGCCTACCGGCGCGAAATGAGCTTTTCAGGTCTCACTTGGTTCCTCCAAGCCCTGTAAGAGTCATCTACCTGCTCCTGCGAAGTACCTTCAACCACCCGGGAGAAAAATGCACACAACACTGCAAAAACAGGCAACACACACTGGCTCAGCCGGACAAGTTGCCCTCTTTTTCTTGAACAATGCATGGGTGGCAAAATCCCAGTCTAACACAATCGTTCTGGCAGCCTGCGCTCCGTTCGAAGAGCAGTTGTGCATTATCCTGAAATGTCTGAGGATTGCTATGGAGATTCTCCACAAGGTCAGAACAAGGCCAGCGTACGTTTTTTTGGCCGGCTATGCTACGTTTGTTCCGGAAAGGTTGAGGCCGATGATAATAATACTCGATGTTCTTGACAACCTAGGTTCGCATGTAAACGACGGATATCTGCCAAAAGTCGCCAGAATCTGGTTTGCACAGCCCCGGTCGGAGGGTTTCTGACACCGAGCAGCAGTTCAACAGCTTCATTTACAGAGGATCACGGGTCAATGCTCATCCAACCGTGCTTACATCCAAAAACCTGATTGCGAGAAGCCGCAGCAAAGCACGTCGCAGCCGGAGCCTTTTGTTTGGAGACTGGAGCTCTCCAGAGTGGAGCTACGTCTGGGTGAGAGAATGCGGCACTACACGTGAGATGGCGGCTTGGTACTTCATGTGGGTGCCCCATGGCTCCCTGAGCTAAGGGGACAGGCTGCTTCTCTATGATGACCGATTGAGGCATCTGAAATACTCCTCCTGCGCGGCGCCGTGCTGCGAGGCTTGGGCTCCCGTTGCGCACAAAGCATCTATGGCGGAGTTGGCTAAGCTCAATCTCTCGCCTGAATCTCATGGCTGAGTGAAAAAATGCACAGCGCCCAACTAGTCTGTTCCTCTGAATGATGTACATGCTGTGCCTGCCCTACCTGCCAGCATACGTTGCCCTTTAAGGCCCTTGAGGCCCTTAAGGCCCCTCAAGACCCCTTAAAGCCCCTGAGCCTTAAGGCCCCTTAAGGCCCCCTAAAGGGGAAGGGGGGGGGGTAGGTCGAGGGGGCTGCTTCGGAGCTGCATTGGCAGACCCAGCCATGAGGACCTCTCGGAGGCGGAAAGCGCCCGAAAGCGTTTACAAACTAATGGGGGCTCTCCGTGGCTCTCCCCGGCTCTCTGAGGTCTGTCTCGAGAAGCTGTGAAAGCTGGTGAAAGCTGCTATTTGCATTAGAAATCTTAAGAACCCCAAAAGACACATAAAAACAATAATCCTCATCTTACCCTTATAAGGAAGAATCTTTTTCTTGGGGGGGGGGGGGGGGTTCTCAAGCAATTCCTAGAAAGTCATTGTATAGATTCTAAAATATCGCATCTTTGACTCGGACAGACCAATCTTCACAGGGTGACACAGTACAGTCCCGAGAGCAGCCTGGCGTGCCAATGTGGCAATGCCAATGTGCGGCCAGTTCCATATTCCTATTCTGACGAAAAGCAAATGATGGAGTTCGCGCAAGATCCGTGCAAGCATCCCAACTTTGCCGCACCGGCATGGCAGGCTATGGGCAGTTAAATCACCGGCTCCGAAAGACAACAAATCCCTCTGGGAAAGTGGCAGTACTCGCAGCATCCCTCGACAAAGAATTCTTCTTCGCCTTGTTCGCCCTGAAACAGCTTGAGAAGACGCAAGCCAAGGCAGGCCAACAACAAAATCCTCAGCGTAAGCCGCGAGAGCACTGCGCAACTTTACCCGGGAGCAAAGAGCAAGCTTGAACGACCTGCTTGTTTTAATGGTATCTTCCAAGTGCAAGACTCCAGACTCCGGGAGAGTCCCGACATGGCCCAGAGTGCCACGGATACTGGCTGATCTGCACATGAAGCAGAAGCATGTTGAGTGGTTTCTCTGCCGTCGTCTCGGAGGGGGGGGGAAACTAATGGGGGATCTCTAAGCTCTCGGTCTCCTGAAGGACTAAGCGTGGTGTTTGGGTGTTTTTGTTGAAAGCATCTGCAGGTGACCTACAAGACACTGAGGCCCAGGCAACTCAGCATGACTAGTCCAGTCTGGGAGCTGGAATGCTATTGTCAACTTTAAGAGAACCTGCGCCACAATGGTGGGAAGAGAAGGTGCAGTGAATTTGAGGCGCAGCATCTCGGCATCGGAAAGGATGTCGCACCTAACGGACTGGATAGGACCGACTTTCAAGTTTCCGACAAAAGTCTGCGAAGCCTGACAAAACCCAGCCTTCAGGCCGCAATTATTTCGGCGGATATCACTGTCTCCTGTCAGTCTCTTCACAACAGCGGATTTCAGTGGCGAGACGTGGACAGAAAAGCAGAAACTGATGTCGGAAGTAAGCCAGCTCAGTTGCACGAAAAGCTCGGTAAGGATCTGGCTGAATGACCAGCCAGGGTCTGCAAGCATTCGCCGGTTCTCGAACTCCAGACCCTGATCACGTCCAGGAACTAGTTGAACAAGCACCGAAAGCTGAAGCAAAGGTCTGCGAAACGCCCGTGAAACAACTCCACTCCACTTGGGTTGTGGCAGTGAAACTCAGACGTAGACATAGCGATGTCGTTCTTTTGTTTTTCCGGTGGCAAGGATTTACTCAAACCGCTGACCTTCTAGCCTTCCAGAACCTGGTGCTCCAGCAGAGCGTGAAATGATGGAATTGGAGGTTGGGTGAACGGCCCGAAGACGATCCGAAAGACCCTCTTCTCGCCAAATAGAGCGATCCCACAAAAGGCGGCGCACAGAGCCACACAGAACTCGAATCAAAAAGGCTCTCAAGCACCTCAAGAAGCTTTCGCTCGCCCTGCGAGCCTTTTGCCGGGCTTGCAGCTTGTGGTCCGCGTGCACACAATTGACCAAGGATACGCAAGAAGACAAAGCACGAAGCTGTTGGGTTTCTGAAAGATGCTGATGCAATGGATGTAAACCAATACCCAGAGACTGGGTTCCACCCTTTAGCCGAAAAAAACACCATGCATCTAGAACCTATCCGGAAGAATGATGAAGCACGCGTGCACCCCATGCAACTCGCACGCCCCTGTGCATAGATAGCGTTGGCTGCGCAACTACGTTGGCTGACAGATATCCAGTGCCTCGCCGTTCCATCATAAGAGGCGGAGGCAATGAGCATGCCTGAAGAAGCAACGCTGGTCACCACTGCGCTGCATGGCACTGCTCTGCGTGCTGCTGTGAGCTCCGAGGCCAGCACCGTCAGGTGAGAAGTTTGCCGTTCTCACCCAGTCTTCATGACCATCCAAAGTCATGATGCACTCGCCTCGCAGAGGAATCTTGCTGCAGGACACAGGAGGACACAGGATTACGCACGGCTCAACAAAGAAGGCAACTCACCGAAGCCCATAAGAGCCTTCTGACGGCTAGGGGAGGCCTGTTTCGATTCAAAAACCTGAGAAAATTGAAACCCTGCGCCTCGAAATGCTGACACCTTCTAGGGGCAGGCAAACTCGACGGCTCCCTGCAAGGCCTGTAGTTGCACTTAGTAGTCGGACACACTCCGTGCCCGAGGCAACGAGGATCATTGCTCCTCAGATGTTTTCAACAGCTTCTTTTATCATGAAGATGCATTGTTGAGGCTTGATGGGGGGCATCCCTTGAATGGACATGCTGCTGCCTAAGGCCTGTCCCGTACCCTCCTTTTTGCGAACTCTCCAGCAGCGCCGAAGTGCACAAAAGGGCAGCCCTCGAACTAGACGTGAGCACGGCCAGTAATCCACACATCCTCCGTTCTCACCCTGCTGGGAACTCACAGTGTCCAGAGTGCTTGGGCTTGCGAGGACAAATCTCCGGAGCTCAGAAGTATGTGCTGCTCAGCTAAGCAGTCCCCAAGGAACCCGAACCCTCCATCTCAGAACATAAACGTGACCTCCAGTTCCCAACCACCACTTGAGGAGCGTGCCGTCCGGCGAGAATTGAGCCGTGTTCACGACCTGTCGGAAGAGAAGCTCCGGGAAGCTCTACACCGTGCGTGGGTCTTTGGAGGGCGCAGATAGATACCACGAGTACTTTTTCAATCATTGAACCTTGGAAACTTAAAACGTCAAAAGGACAGCTGCAACTTTGGAACCTCAAAGTTTGAAACTTTGAGGAATGAAAACGACGACCGACCTGGAGCTTGAAAGTTCGGCGCTTGCAAGTTTGGATAGATCTTCTGAGTTCGACAATTTGATGCGAGAGGGAGTTTGAAAGTTTGAAAACTTTAAGCTCAACCGCACGAAAACAAGAGCAAACACGGCGGGGAGGACTTCCCAGCTCGAAAGCTTCAAGGGCAGTTCGAAAACTTCTTGAGCTCGAAGAATGCGAAGTTTCAGAGGTCGAGAAATACAAGCTCCGATAAGGTCAGGAATTTGAAAGCTTGAGGCTCTGCGAGTTTGAGAGTCCGGTGTTCTCGAGCTTCCAACTCGGCATGTTCGGCCTTTCGAAATCCGTTATCTCTCAAACTCTCGATTCGAGCCCGAACGTCTTCGAACCCTCAGACTCTCAACTTCGAAGGACGTCACTCGTGACGCCGTTCGTTTAGGTTAAGCTGCAGCCTGTGGTAGGGCACTGAACAATGCTACAGAAAAAAACCCGCCCAGAATGTCTCCAAGGGGTGTCCGACCGGAGCAAGCTGCTCTCTGGCGGCTGTCGCTGGGTGACCAGGGGCACGGCGAATGGGACATCACAGGACAAAAGGCACATCAAACAACTGCAAACACGAAGTAGATGCTCTTTTTGGATACCGCATCCCCGAACAGGAAAAGCGGAATCATTCACAGTAATTTGAGGGTGTTAAGTGCGCTGCAAGCAGCAGTGCTGTGTCTAGGCAGAACTCGGCAAGGGGGCTAGTCCCCAATATGATGCTCTTCCTTTACGCCTTTCGACTGCGCACTGCGCCTTAGGGAAGGTACCCAGCCCAATGCAAGCCCTCCCAGTAAGCGCCCAGCTTTATTGTCAGCATGAATCACCAGGTTGCAATCGCCTGCAGCATTCACTTGAGTACACCCCAACGCATGCCAAAAAATGCAGGGCACACCAGCCCGCATGCTATCATGTTTTTGCCAGACGTCCCCGCCCACCCCCACCACCCCCCCCCCCTCCCTCCCCCCCCCCCCCCCTCCCCACCTACTCCCCCCCCCCTCCCCCCCCCTCCCCCCCCCTCCCCCCACATCCGCCCCCCCTCCCCTCCCCCCACCCCCCCTCCCCCGCCCCCCCCCCCCCCCCCCCGCCCCCCCCCCCCCCCCTCCCCCTCAAATAGCATGGTTTCACCTCACTCCATGGCAGGTGCACCCTCTTTCGTGGAGCGCTTCGGAACTACAAAACTACAACACTAAGCAGGAAGGCTCTCAAGCTTGAGGAAGAATGTAGAAGCCCTGTGCCAAATCGACCCCACCAGGGTCGGGTAGCTCTAAGGACACGTCTCTTCGAGCTAACATTTCCACAAAGCTAAGGCGTGGAACACGGAGCAAGTCTCAGCAAGAGAGCTTTATATAGAGTCAGAAGTAGCAAGCAGCGATCTCTCGCAGCATGTGAGACCTTGCCTTCGTCTGCCTCCCACACACGAACCGTCCCATCAAAGGACGTGGTGAGGTACCTGACTTACAATCAGATTGTAGGCTGCTGGGCCTGTTGCATAGCCTGCAACGTACTCTCCTGAACACGTTGAACTTGGTGACGGCTTTCAAGCTACGTCTTGCATGATATGCCAAGTCAGATCTGCTTGTCCCGATCAGATCAACTTTGACAGCACTTTGAGCAGCCCGCAGTGTATCGTCCGGGGAGAAGGCTGCACTATTGACAGCCTGCCAGCACTATCAGCACTACCCTGCGGTTGGGCTTGCAGCTGTCTGAAAAAACTGAGGCCAAGGGCTCCAGAGAACCTCTAGAAAAACTGACCCCTTGACCATCAAGACATACCAAGACCTGTCAAAGCCTACACATTTCCACACATTTCCCCGACATGTCCACACATTTCCAGAAGCACATTCGTTCCCCGGGTCTGTCCTTGGCGTGGCCCTGCAAAACTTGCAGGCACTCCCCAGTTCCAACGTTCCAAACCTCAAAGTTTGGCAAGTGCAGAGGGTGCCCCCCCTACCGAGCAAGATACCATGTTAGTGAAGGGACTTCGCATGGCTTTGCACTTGCTGCGGACTTACAATCCTGCGAGAAAAATGAGCCACAAGCAAGAAAAGCATCGCCGGTTGCACATGTTTCACATAGGCGCACTTGCCGAAAGCTATCAATCATCAGACTGAGCTCTTCTCCCGCGCAGTTCCGTCCATGGACGCCGTGATGATGCGCAACCCGTCAAAGGAGAACATTGCTGATTTCACCTCAGCGACGAAGGCTGAGCTAAAAAGGGTCCAGGCCTGACACCCTCTAAGCAACGCATCCTCCGACTTTGGTGACATTCACACCGCTGCTCTTGAGACTTCAACGGAACTCCATGCTGTAGTACGGCCCCACGGCCCCCATTGTAGGGTGTCAAAGGGCAACTTCGTGGCTCTGAGGCCACTACCACGTCGTCATGTCCAACCTTCGAAAATTTCAGAAAAAGTTGTGCCAAATAAAACAATGAAGGCCCGTCTCTTCGGCAGATACAGCTCCCAAGGGCGCAAGTCCGAGAACACGAGGAATCATGCTGGAAAGAGAAACATTGGGCCGCTGGCAAAAGATCGAAGTCTACTTCCATCTGCTGCCATCCAGAGGCCAGCGGTACCTGGACACCACTTCACAGCACAACACATGTCATGCTTCATCACGAGAGGCCTTCGAATTAGCAGACCTTCGACATGCTTCGAGCTACGTTAACGTCTCATCGCATGCTCTGTGGTAGCATCATTCAGTCTGTCGGTGCCGCACCATCACAGGAAGCTGTGACGACCAGTGAGGCATCCGGGGAGAAAGCAGCTGACTTAACCTGGAGGCAAGGGTGCTGTGACCTACACAGATCATCTACTAGGCGCGCCGTGAGTGATAAGGGCAGGTGGCACGAGTGAGCTTTGAGTGCATGATTTCTTTGCGTGGATTACTTTTCACTCAAAACGAGCAGGCATGGCATCGTCATCATGTCCGGAGAGGACTTGCGAGCATTTGCCCGTCTCGGCACTCCAAACCTGGCAATGCCAGTATGGACAACGTCCAAGGAGGATGAAAGTTTGCGACTTGTGCTGTTTCGTGACAACGGCTTGGAATCTCTGGGACTAAGCAGCTTGGCAAGGAAGACGATGACAAATGACACTCAGAAAATACGTGGCTAATGGCCATGGAGATCTGTGCGGGAACACAGCTGGCAAGCTGTCTGCAACTACGGATGCGTGTGTGGCACGGTTGTATGGACGTATGCATGTCAATGCGTAGACGGCACTGCGCCGGAAACATGCCAAGGGAGCTATAGCGGTGCAATCATCGGATGCACCCGTAATCCATTTGCTATCGGCTGAGAACTCACCCGACCTCAGATGCTCACTGCACCAAAGCTTGACTTGACAAACCCCTCTATGGCAGCGCTCTATTCCCAGAATCTCTCATCTCGTGGCCTCAGAAGACATCTGAAGCAGCCGAGCGGCAAAACACCTCCAGCCTGTCCACTAAGCTCACAGAGAAGCCGTCCACTCTCTGGACACCTTTGGTAGAATGCATCCACGAAGACAGGCATCATCAAGGATCATCAAGAAAGCAAGCATGGTCCGAGCTCCCTGCCATAGCTTGCCTTCGCCATCCAGCGACACTGTGAGCAGGATCAAGCCGTCGTGCGAAAATGTTGCAGACTGGACCTCGCCATGATCGGTTAGCCCGCTTTGCAACATTCACCTGACGTGAAGCTCCCTTTAGAGCTCTTCCAGCGCGTGCCTGCCCTCCTCGTCGCGCTACCAGCATTTTCCGGCAGTCACCACTTTGCAAGTACCTGGCAGCATACTCTCGGCAGCAACCCTTCACAACGACTCGAGGGGCAAGCCGAGGCCAACGAAAGCCAGTCCAAGTGCGTGACGTGGGCGCCAGTGCACTGCAGGGCGGCACTGACAGTTACGCGCGCACACACGCACGCGCCCGCGCGCACGCATGCACGCTGGGAATGTGCACACTCTGCTGCTGTTGCTCTTGCTTCTTGCGGATGGAGTCCATCCAAAAAGAACAGGTTCCCTGGAAACAGTCAATTTGGCCCCCACCCCCCGCACCCGCAAAGAAGAAGCTTCCTGTGAAACGTTCAATATTGCCCCCTCCCCCCTCACCCATGCCATGATAGAATGAATAGCTCGCAGCTTTCCGAACCATGTCCGACCCTACCCGCCAAAGAAAGACTAAACTCAAGCCCAGCTCCACGAGATTTCATGACAATACCAAAAAGAAACAATAAGGCCTTAAGACCTGCCATGCATTTCTTCAGCCGCAAGAGATTCATGCTGACATCATGGCTCGATCAGCCGGTGTCCGATCACATGCTTCCCTCAACCAGAGCCCTAAACCATCAACCCTCCACCACGGCACAGCGGACGTAGGGTGTCCCATCAACTCAGGCCGGGCCCACCATATTCTCGCAGTTCCGTCGAAGGACGCGGTCAGCTGCGAAAGCGAGGACAGTTTGCGAGCATCCACTCTGTAAAAGCATGCGCACCGATTTGAAGCTTCAACCTGATGCTTCCACTTCTACTTTGAAGATGTTGGCTCCGAATCTGAACTCTGCGTACCCACAAGCCCCTCGAAACCACGATGCCATGCGTGCCACAACCTGGCGTGTCTGAGACTCCCACGCAGAGCAAGGGCGTCTGAACCAGGAAGACCGTGTCACCATCTACGAGGCCTCAACAGAGTCCAAGCAGCGGTGCTCTTCTTTGGAAAACGATACGACGCAGGCCTGTGGCCTCTGTTTTTTCTCAACCCCGAGAGTACCAACAACACGCCAGAAACGCCAGGATGCAACACTTAGAACGGACCATAGCTCCCGCAAGACAAATTTCGTTGCTCCCTGGAGATTTGCACTGCTTGCGGTTTCGCACATGAGACATGTTGGTACTATCACTTGAGCTCCAAGGCCTCTTGTGGGCTCTTCGGAAATATTGGCCAGCCGAAGCTTCGTGCTCGCCAGCAGGAAAGAGAGACATGCTGGTCAGCAAGGAAGAGGGATTTCATGAGCACATCCAATCCGAAAGCTTAATCCAAAAATCAAAACGCACATCAAGACGAAGACCAAAGAGAAGGTGGGTATCGGTAACATGAGGTAGTTCTGAGCCAGTAGGAGGAGCACAATGTTGGTAGCGAATGGTCGACCAGGCTCCCGACCGGAGTCTCGGAGGCTGACCTTCTCATCCAACACCTCGCAGCTATATCCACGATCAGCACCAAACACCCAGCACACGTAAACCAGCGCACAGAAGCCTGCAATTTGCCTGCAAGACTGAACGCAGACGGGCGCAGCGTCAGACCCGGTCGGAAGCAGTCCCTGCGGCGCCTGCGACTGGAAGAGGAAGTGGAGAGCGACGCCTCCGTCACCTTGAAGCAAGTTGCAAGCGGACCTTTCCAAGGCCTTTCCCCACACCCCCCCTAAGCACTCCGTATGTGATAGTGCTCCTCGCTAAGGTTCTTTAAAGAGCTGAAGGATGAAGCGTGGATCTTAGGGATGCAATGAAGACCTGGGCTCCATACCGGTAGCTCTCAGCACATGTTCTCGTAGGTAGGCAGGCGTGTCTGACGGTCGTGCTCGTACCTGGCAGTCTACCAGCAGCTGTTGCAAACAAAATGCTTCCACAACCTGTCACAACCAGGCCATTGAACGAGCAAAAACTCTCAAGCTCCATATTTATGGACAGCATGATGGCGCATGAGGTCATGGCACATGATTGCACTTAAAAATCCATGTGGGTTCTGTTGCCGCGGCCGCACCACTGTGAGCGTCTCGCCACTTACAGCATGCCGAACCGAGATCGAAAGCTCCTGTGAAAGGCAGTCGGAACTGACAGCCGCGAGTCACCAGACTTGTCGGAGTCTGCGATCATCCAGTACGCCTTTTCCACCGCCCTAATTATCTTGGCCAACTGTTCGTGCAAACATTACCCCAGCACAGACATCTGCCCCAGCTGCGGTCCTTGCCGACCTCGTTCTCCAGCTCTGCAAGCTTCGTCCTCACATCATCGAGCGTATCCTCCAGGTACTGCTTATACCGAGTTCCAGGGACTTTGCGTATGCCTGCAGTTTTGCATTAGTATTGGAAGAATACACACCATGCGTCCTGCTCGACGCCTGCAGCCTCTGCACGCTCCACCGCCAGCCGCAGGTTCTCCAACGGGTCGTGCTGAGCCTTTTATTCTTGAATGGGTGCGGACATCTGCCATCCGATCCCACCACGATGAGGTGTCAAACAACAGATCTGTGATTCTGCGTGTCACTTGCGGACCTGAGAGAAAGCACCGATGATGATGCCCATGACCTGCCCCATGGCTACCTCACCAGGACAAACCTACGCAGCCTACAGAAGACTCACAACAAACACCAGCAACTCAAGCAGTCCCTCATTGCTTGGCAGCCATCAGCTGGGCACCGTGCAAGACGGCAGCGGCTGGCACAAGGTGCACACAGCCTGCAAGCTCGGCTCTATGCACGCTATGCCCCCTACGCGCTCCTTAAGCTCTCACCACGAACTCAACCCGCCATCGGGCAAATACAGCCCTGTACAGCCGGCCTTGTCTTGTCGGCAGGAGCGGTCTATCTATCTCTGTATGTAAAAGGCATGCTCACTGTGGAGCCGCCAGCAGCTGCAAGGCCAAGCACAGGTTGAGGGATGTTGTCACGAGCATCCCCTCCCTCAATGTGTTGCACAGCTGAAACAGTGCCCAACCCTTAACAATCGCGAGATCCCTTCAGTTGGCCGCACAGTGGTCTCCACACCAAGACATCAAGAAGTCGGCAACACGAACTTAATGCGCTCAAACTGCAAGGAGGGTTCGAGGACACCAATGGCATACGCACAAATGACAATGTGCGGCCTGGCTTGTGACGCGGAGGAAACTGGGCACGCCATAGCCATAAGACGCGTGTTATTCCAATTTCTTGCCACGCAACCGACGCAAGCTGGAGTTCGCCTGCAGCACCGGTCCTGCGCATTTCCTGTGGCACTACAGGCTGCGCACGCTTCAACCAAGTCTTTGACAACAGAGTATCAAATCCATCAACAATTCAATACGCAAGTGCCATGTACATTGTGTGTGTGTGTTACGCTGAAATTAGTCTGCCTAACTTGGCATGTGCAGGGCAACGGCTAATACTTAACCGCGCAAGAATGTGATCAACCAAACCTCAGCATTAGCAGGACGTAAGGTTGCCATTTCGAGTACTCGTTCCCTCTCACTGCGAGGAGGGTCCATGCAGGAGGCTGACCTTTGCAGGCAGAGGCTTCCGACTTGTCATCCCAATCAACGATGCGGGTCTTGGAGTCTGGGCAAGAACTAAGCTGGGATCATTCATCGCAGAAGCAGAAGTATCTAGACTTAGCTTCAGGTGTTTCACAAGCAACTTGCTAGCCGAGCTGCGATCGCACGCGCTGCTTCGTCTGCAAAGGCGGATGCCTGGATCATGTGGAATCTACAACGCTCCTAAGTGGTACACCCCCGAACATCATGACACGACAACTTTTCAAGCAAACCCCTTCCTCCTGCTTCTTTGCCATAGGCCTTTGGCCTTGTGCAAGCAGCTTTATCCACGTGTCAAGTCTCAAGGGCTGCTTCAAATATCGTGAGTTGCACAGAGTGAGGCGTCCTCAGCTTCAAGACACCCCCCCTCAGAGGCTGACTGATGTCTGAGTGCGACCTGAAGACTCCGCCAATTGACCAGGGTGCATCTCAAAACCCGTCGTCGCACGTCTTGTCGGTGATACTTCAGAGCAAGAACTTGAGGAAGTGTGGTGAGAATCGGTCTCAGCTCGTGGCTCAGGTTCAGAGACTGTTCGGATGAAGCTTCGACCCTGCGGTGGATTTGCAAACGGATTCCTCTCACGGCACTTTGCCGCGATAATGCCGAACACGTGACTTAAGCTGAAACAGTGGCACTGACCCATGTCATGCGCCCCTGGCGTCTCGATACGAATGGCCTCCCCGAAGTCTGCAGGGGCAGTCCAGTTTGCAGCACTTGCCTGGGTCAAGGGCCTGCCCAAGGAGCACCCATGCAAAGGATGTGAGCAACTGAACGAGAGCAGACACCAGCCTGTCAAGCAAGTTCGCTGCCACGCCCATGGGCGCTCGCACGATCGGGTACCTGCAAATCGGGAGACAAAACAACAAAGACAACTTGCTCTCCAGGCTTTCAGAAGTTCAGTCTTGGCCAATCTTCGGGCCTGCTGTTCTTGTTCATGCAAGTGTGCAATCGGTCACTAGATGGGTTCAAGCATATTTGTTGAAGCTCGGGCAACTGCGCGTGGCCCACAAGAGGGAGATGAGGAGCATTCTTCAAGCTTTCTGACCGCAAGACGATTCGGCACAAGGTGCCGCGTTGGCCACGCGTACGAGCTGATGCGCCGGGAATAATAAGTCGCCAGTACATCTCTCGGCATGACGACGCTTAGGCGGCTCAAAGTCAGGCGTGAGGGAGGTTGTATCCAGCGTGTGCACAAGCTTTCCCAGAAATTCGATGATCTTCATGGTTGGTGCTTTATCTGTGACGGTGCAGAAGCACAAATACCCTGTTCCGAGACAATGCAGATCGCGATGTATCGCGATGTATCGAAGCCTAAAAAATCTTCCCCCTACCCGGTACGGACCAGAAAGCGACTGGATGTCGCTGCTCGTACCAGGAGCAGGTTGGATCTGGTCCGTTTCATGAGTGGAGCCGGATTGCTTTTATGGACAGTTCTCCTGCGACTGCATCAGCGTTCTGATGCTAGGTTCGTGAGTCCCCTCGCTTGTCCTTGTGTGCTGAAACAAGGATTTCACATTACTCGGCAAGCTAGTGTAGCTCCAAATCGCCAGTGTCTACGCCTAAAAATGAAGGACATACGCTCTCTCTCTCGTTCTCTCCTTCACCGGCTTGCGCACACACCCTCGCTCTGATGAACATCTCCTGGCTGCGTGGAGTAGACGCGGCTCGGCCTTTGATACATAATGGCACCCAACAAACACAAGCAGACAACTTTCTCTTGGGTCGAGAACTGCATAAGGGGCAGGCTGCAAGATGGCATTCGAGTGAACAACCCGACCAGATGCCTGCGCGAAACATTCTGGCTGCAGGTGACAAGCATCTGACATCACTACAGTGTGGAGCAGCTTCCCGTGGAAAAGTCTGCAAATGGAAGCCACCTGCGGCATCTCCTGCCACAGACCGAGAGATCAGCAAAGCATGATGCCTGCCGATCCCGATATGCCGTGCAACAAGCCACATTCAGCAGCAGATAAAGAGCATGTGTTCCATGCCGAGGTGAAGGTGTTGGTTCATGAGCAACGAACAGGCCCCGCAAGGCTTTGGGCCCGCGTCCTTGAACTCGTCCTTTGTTTGCGGCGATGGCACCCTGCGGAAGCCCACTACCTCATGCTGCCAAGATTGTGCCAAAAGGGACCCCGCCGCCGTCACGCATTATCTGGGATTCTGTGGCCAAGGGTTCCTGTAGTTTCATTGCAGTTCCTAGTTTTACCGGAGTGTGTGGAGGTCTCGAGCGGCCTTCGATCCCGGCGGCAGCCCTGCGGGCACTTGGTAGTTTGGGTCTGTCGGAGCCGCCTGAGCACAGACAGCACACACAAAACAAACACCACACATACACATACACACGCACTCACACACAAGACACAAGACGCAAGACACATCCACCCGACCTCCGGCAGCGAACTCTTCTGATCTGCCAGCCTTAAGCGAGTGCTGCAGTTGTGATAAGTGGGTACCCTTCATGATACACATTGTCTCTTTCATCTCCCTTCTGTGCTGGACCTCGAACACCCGAGGTTGCGGCGCAGGACCGGGCGGACCACAAGGACCGGGATAGGGACCCAGGGTGCCTGGGGTTCACTGAAAGGCCGTGTCAGCCTGATCCGGTGCTTTCCGTTGTACATCTCTACAAAAAATCGAGGACTTGATTGGAATTGAGTTAAGGTATGAAAAGGCAGAGGGAAGCAACCGGCAACAGGTACCTTGGTTGATTGCGTTTTGAGCACTGCTTTGGGGTTTTAGGGTTATCCCAGCGTGTCAGGTTGGGCGCTTCGGGATACCTGCCACCATGCATCCGGAGTCGCTCTCGGGCCATGGCCAAGTTTCATCGCCAACGTCTGCATCTGCACTGCCTAGGACCCGAAGGAGCGTTGCAAGGATAGATTCGATTTGGGGGGTTTACGAACACGGGGGACCCCTGAAATAGACCCCCAAAAGAGTAGGATTCCCTGAAAAATAAGGACCCCGATAAAGGTACCCTCATTTCGGAAGCCACCATTTGAGCAGATTGAGCAACTGGAGCAAGCCCAGGGCGCTGGCCTTCTCAGAATGAGAAAAGGGCGTGGCTGGCTGCCCGCTGGAACTCCACTCGGACCTTTGCTTTCTGGGGCCCAAAGAGTAAAGACAATGCGAGCAAGCAATCCAGCCCTCGAGCGTGGTACATGATGGTACTCTGGGCTGCTGGCACGCGGTACCCCTTCAGGACGCGCGCCTTCAAGAAGTCTACAGAGTCTCGTGTCGGCAACAGATGGTATTGAAGCGAACTGTGTCAAACAAAGCCCAGACATCGATCCAACCAGAAAAAGCTGTGTTCACCCAGGGTGCAAGCTACCCCCTGCTGTCGCCTCCACATCTGCAGCAATCTCCTCTGTGCTTTGCAGGGAGCGCTGGTGTTCGGCCCGCAACCTGCGCAGTAGCTTCATCGTCATGCTGTTTCAAGAGTGTATGGCCAGCCTCGGGATGGGTAGGATAGTGACTAAGCAGCAGATTCTCCGGACATGTTGCTTTACAGGCATGTCTGCCTCTCCGCAAGAAGGGTTGAACACCACAGCATAGCATGCACAACCCACCCAGTGCCTCTCAGCCACAGCGAGCCAGTACTGCCTGCTAACTGCACTGTGAAACTCACACGTGGCAGTGGACAACCGTTGAACACAACAGGAGAGAAGGGCACGGCTTCATTTGCCCGAGATGCAGGAGTACTTCACTTTGCGACCATGCGGCAGCTCGGCATCACGTCTCTTCACCTCTGCCACAAGCTGCGCCTCGGCAGAGGAGAAGTGCGGTTCATCTTTCGAGTCGGCACCGCGATGAACTCAACAAAACATGTACACTCGTGTACCCTGCCCCAAGTCCTTGCAGAAACCTTTTCCAACCTTCACCGCCCCCTGCCTTCTTCAGGGCCCATGCGTCCTTTGGGGCCCCAGCCTGGTGAGGAGCTAGCATTCTGGGGTTGGGGTTCATACTTTGATCATGGCTGCCCAAACTACAGAATGATGCTAGGCTGCTAGATCAATTCTGGCACGAAGAGGCTCAACACTTCTGCCCCAGTCCTGCCTGAATGCCTTTACAGGCCTTCACCTATGCCCTTGCCCCGATAGGCTGGTAGGAATACGAAAGTACCTCCGCTGTTGCGAGCCTGCTTTATCGCCCACCGATAACCATCCTTCAGGGAAACAGACACAAGCGCAGAGCATGAGGGAGCAAGGCTTAGGATCTTCAGAGGATGTGCCTAAGGCTCCGTGGTCTTGGAACTTCTGCAAACACCCGTGTTACGGCCCGAGCCTTCGTCTCGAGCAGTGAAATCCACCCGCTCGGATTGTCGATCTTCGCCCTGACCTGAGGCTCGATGGACATTGATCCTTCGCATGACGACTCAAAAAGTGTGGGGCTAAGCCAAGGCCGCGGTGGCAAACGCGGCAAAGGACCGCAAGAAGGTTCCGACACCAAAAGAAACAGTCAGCTTAGTCCAACAATTGGGGCCCACAAGTAGGCTCACTCTTCTATCAGAATTCCAGTGATGGCGCCAGAATTATGTCCTTGCAGGAGCTAAGCTCCGGATGATACCGGGCTCCGATTGCAGATACACAAAACGTCCACACCGGCCATGACTGCATTGCAGGCACCAAGCGCATGTGGGTACGAGCGGAGTCTGCTGCGACGAACTCCAGGCAACATCTGCCGGAAATCCATGCACAGTACTTACTGCGAGCTCGCGGCACAGAATACATCTGCATGGGAGGGAATGCAGCTGTGCTGCTTTTTGACCCCCGAGCCCCAGTCGGGGTCCCGGCTCTGTCGACGTGCGGCATTGGCAGGACCTTCGCGGCAACTCAGCAACCACAGCTCAACTTGCAAAGAGCTTGGCGCAGTGGCCAAGAAAAGTATTTCTGAACTTCTTTATGTTTGGGCATCGATCTAGTGGCTTCCAAAGCCTGATCAGACCCTGTCGAGGATGGATACGTTCGAAGTAGTGAGCACCCCGAAAGGGAGTGATGGTGGTAAAGAGATCCTCAACCCTGATCGCAAGACCTCAAGCCCCAAGGGCCCTTCCTGCAAGTCTGACTGTGACCAGGGGCCAAGTCGGTGGAAAACTTTGGGGCTGAGTCTGACTGCTGAGCCACGTGGCCTCTAGGACATGGACAACCTCGCCAGCCGCCAGCTGCGCGACCTCCGATCCAGTTCGTTGCCAAGTCTGGAGCCTCCCAAGTCTGGAGCTGCGTACAGCTGGGCTTCCGGGCCACTGGCGAATCCAAAGACCTGGCTTGCTGCACATCAATCACAGTCAACCTCCCCACATCTAGAATGTCTCGCCAGCATTTGCCATCTGAGCTCTAGACGAGCTCGATCTCACAGCTGCATTGTTATGGACAATGAGGTAGTACCCAGGCAGATCTTCCTTTCAGTCAAAGGCAGGCTATGGATATGGCTGTGACTGCCATGTGGAGGTGCGATAGGATGCGACCTGTCCCTCCGAGTCTCTTCCTTGCTGGCCGACTTCTCACCACAATCATCTCTCGGTGTCAGTGGCGCGTATTACGTTTAGGCACCTGATGACAGGATCCACAGTGGATCCACATCCCTTCAAGCTGACAGCGTTATCAGATATTTGCCAGATTCATCTTGCCCCTTTGGATTTTGGAACCTTCCTGAAACTCAACTTCACATCCCCAACCTACTGGTGCCTCGAAGTCGACCGCAGCCTTCGACGGCGACCGCGGCGACGCTGACCGCGGCGAGGCTGACCGCAGCGAGGCCGACCGCAGTGAGGCCATGGCAGAAAGGGTCCCCCAGCTCGGAGGACAGGAACCACGAGTTTCAAGGCTTTGACATGGCTTATGGCAGGCTTAGCCGTCTCTTCAAGTCCGCTTCTGAGCTACGCGGCGCTGCGCTGCGCTGCGCTACCGGTAGCGGTAGCGTGTGTGTCTGTACTGCTCAGGAGGCCAGGAGACTGCTCGATCCCAGAAGAGAAGGTTGGCATGGGACGGCTCACGAGCAACTCTTGCAAGATCACATGAAGCAAAGGCATTTTTGGCCGGGGTACCGGATGGCGCCCAGCCTGCGACCTCTCTGCAGCCTCTGAACAAGCCACTCCACGATGTTGAATCGCAGCCTTCGTGGTGAGTTGAATCGGTCGCCCCTCACCTTCTTCGTCTCATCTCCAAGTGGATTATGTTGGCGTGATCTTCGACGCTGCAGCTGGCTGGGTGTCATCGAAAACACCACTTGTGCCTACGATCAAGAACTCGCCATCACATAGTCACAAGCTTCGCAGCCACCAGGGCTGCACTAAGCAGCACGGCCACAGTCACCTCATCTTGCAACGTACCAATCGCAAGGAAGAACCGTCCGAAAGCATGGAAAAGCTCTCTGGGCCTTGGACAATGCCCGAAACCACCGAACGGCGGTTGGGGAACATCTCCTGGAGTTTGAGGACCAGGGATGTGCCACAGTAAGAGGCCGCCAGGTTGCACACCTTGGACTGCAACCGAAGGTTGCCTGGATTTTGATGCACATCCTTTTGGGAGGCTTGGGCCTTCTGGGAAGGCTTCGGTGGGTTGCATATTCGGAGCCAAGCGACCCCATAGAAAAGAGCCAGTGACATGATAATTCGCCCTGTGAGCAGATACTGAAAGGTAGTGGAGGCCGACGTAAAGATGACACCTTCGATCGGGCACCCAAACGTGCACAGGAAAACCTAGGGAGGCTGGGAAGGAGAAACTCGATGTTCCATGAGCTTCGCAGCCGAAGGTGCATGTCGAGGAAGTAGCGACGGCCACTGACGGATCCACGCCCATCAAGAGGAAGAAGGGGCTGAAGATGAGCCCACCTGCCAGTGTGTTTGCTGCCTTCACTCACAGATCGTGTGGTGCTCATCGTCCCGGCCTCCGATACCCACCAGGCCAGCAAAACCTTAAGATTCATCTAGAAAGCATGCAGCAACTCTCTGTGAAAGAAGGACCAAACACATGTGCTAAGCCAGGCGGCAACCAGTAAATGCCGCCATAAGCGCATACTTCACAACCTACAAAGGCCAGACGCTGCTACAAGCATCCAACTCATGGTCAGCGGCGCATGAACCAATAACTGTGTCAGCCACATCCTCACGAAGCAGACACTCCTCCCCGATGCACATGTAACCTCAGCATCACAGACAAAAGTCGCGAGGGAAAAACTCTATGCCGTGAACTTTCTTGCATGATCAGAGAGTTCCTCACTATGTTCACAGAAACTCGGCAAGTTCCTTAAGGTCTCTATCTACAGGCCGAAGATGGTTTGTCTGCCATCTGTTGACATGTTGGGCAGGGCCTTATTCTTTCGGTGCGGTAGTTCTTCGTTTGCCTCTTTCTTTCTGACTGTGTTATACTGTGTTGATGTTTTGCTGCCCATCTTATCTCACTTCTGTTGTTTGCTTCACGTCGTTCCTCTCGGAGTGTCAATGCGCATGGCTATTTGCTGATCGTTCTTTCTGTTGACCTGGTGTTGATGATTTCTGTCCAGCCTTTCTGGCTGTTGCTCCTGCTTTCTCTCCGTCTACTTCAATTTCACTGTGTCCATCGTTCTCTTGGTTCTCCCTCTCCTCGTTCCTTCCTGTCCATAGAAAAGGACTTCCCTTTCGTTTGGTTCTCACTATGCAAAAGATGATGTGAAGGCTGCAGCAATCCATCATGCTTCCAGGTTGCTGCTGTACACTGTTGCCGCAGCACAAACCTTGGCTGTGCCAGCCTTCTGCACCGGGGATGCGTCTGAGATCATGCCAACTCTGCTGCCCAAGAGGCAGAAATGGGAAGGAGTATCAGCAACTTCTGGATCAGTGCAGGGTGGGCGAGCTGGCTTCCCCAGCCTCAAGACGTCGTCTAACAAAAACAGTGATTGGCCTCTGTCCTCAACACCTTCGGTATGCTTTTGCTGGGGTACAGGCTGTGCATGTGGAACCTTGCAGCGCCACATGCAACCACCAGCGCAAGCATGGCTAGTCCTACAAAAGGCACAAATCGGAGAAGCAAAGGTTCTGACTGTATCAAGGACACGTGAACGACCACATGAAAACTACGCATGAACCCCACATGTTTACCACGCAACTCAACTTTATCATCTTTATCTTCTTTATCATCTTTATCATCTTTACCATCTTTATCATCTTTATCATCTGTATCATCTTTATCATTGTTATCATCTTTATCATCGTTATCATCGTTATCATCTTCGTCTCATCTTTGTCATCCTTCGGTTGTCTTTCGCAGAACCCGTCCGGGCCTCCAAAGACATCTCGCTTCTGCCAAGGGCTCCCTGCTGAAACTGCCGCGTAAGCGCTCGTCTTCTCCTTGTCAGCTGCGGTCGTGTTCCTGGGCGCCACATGCTTCCAAGCGGGGCGGTTCCAGATGCCAGCAGTGAAAAATTGAGCCGGGCCCAGCTGGCACATCAGCGAAACAAGCGAAGGCTCCCCAGGCCTCCCCCACTCGGCCACAGCTTGTCGCCAGGTCGTCCGGACCGACCTCACAAACTTGGAAGTGCCATGAAACTGCCATTGCAAGAAGCAGTAGCAAGTAGCACTGGGCAGTAATATTTTGCCATTGAGCGACAGGCCCAATGACATGAAAAAAAGCAACCCTGTTCAGCCTGTTCAGATCTCTAAGGTTCAGACGTATAGGTCATGAAGCTGAGGATTCCCATCAACAGCAGCAGGATGGGCCTGTCCCCCGCGGTGTGGTTGATCCTCGGATCATTGGAAACAACCCTCTCAACGTACACCCTGAGCCGCACCCTGAGGCTGGCACAGGACGCCGAAGAGAGTACCCACTAAGGCAGAGGGCACCACTACACGGCAGATGCCTAAGACTTGCGAGGGATGGAGAGGTTCGACATAATGCAATGGTGTCCAGAGAACTCAAAGGCCGCTGCCGTAGTGAATGACCTTCGTCTTCGTTTTGGCTCTGCGCATGTTGAGCACCAGGGAGGCCAATGAGCCGAAGAAAACCTGTGTCTGAACCCACTAGAATCACTAGAATGCGCACGGCTGCTGCTGTTTCGCAGTTGCTACTGAACTCGAGTGCCACACACGGCCCGGACACCAAAACATGCTATGCGTACAACAATTCCAAGAAAACGATTCGCCCCAGTAGCAATTCCTTTGGAGAGCGGCACTGCATCCCGGGTGCTGAGGCCGCCCAGTACCATCAGCAAAGACACATAGATACCTCCTGACATGCTGTTGGGAAATGGGGGAAGCCTGCCCCCCCTTAAAGCTCATCAACCCTCCCCCCCCCCTCCTATAAGAAAAGCAGCTCCGATATCGAAAGGAAGGAGTGTTCAGGGATTAAGGACCAGGTCTGGGTGTTGCGTGGCATCGCAAGCCCCCGCGTGCCTCCACCGATGCCGGCCGCCGAGCAGAGCACGCCAGAGGCAAAGAGCACCCCAGCACACAACAGCGCTTGTGGGCCCAGCTGCGACCAGTCCTGGGCTCAGAGAGGGGAGCACCCTGCTCGAGACATGCATTCTCGATGAGGTGCGCCTTGAGCATGCTCGGCAAAACGCCGACATCTGAAGATATTGAGTGCTAGGAAAAGAAACAGAAGAATGCCTCAGAGGCCCCGAAGTCCGAGCGGCGAAAACCCAGAAAGGATAGACCCCTGGGGAGCTGAATCGTGAAAGGCCGTGGGTGGTGGGCGATTTCGGCAGCACTCCCAGAGAGTCACGGCGCAGCTGGCCAGTGAAGGGTGGATGCCTGGCACGCACAGCTTGGTCTACGATATTGTCTTCACCACAGGATGTCACACATTATTGTTCTTGTTGTTTTTACTACTGTTACTATGTTATCGTTACTATTATATTTATCAGGTTTAACCCATGAACTTGATGCTGCGAAGTGCCTTGAAGGTGCTGGGACCACAAAGCTCGTGGCCAGCCCGAGCACAAGAAGAGCGAAGCAGATTACCACAGGCCTCACAACATGCCACTAGAGGCCACTAAAAATGTAATTCGAGCACGAGCCATAGTGGGACCTCGGAGACTGAGGTCCGACAAGCAGCCTTGTTGTGCGCCGCGTTCGCCGTAGTCGAAGGAAAAGCGCAGACATGGAAAAGACCAGCTGGCGCCTGAGAAACGACACCCTGTTCTCGCACCACGTGGTGTCCAAATTCTGGTTGAAATCGGCAGTCGAGCCCCAAGATGTAAAGCACGCGAGCAACACAATAGGCGCAACTCCAACCATTTATAACATGCCGGCTCTTAGTTCATTCGACCAGCCTTCGTTGCCAATCACCACAGCTTCTGCGCTGCTGCTGTCGAAGTTGATGCCTACATTGGCTCGTCATCGCTACTCGAGCGCCCGTATCAAGCTTGCGTGAAAGAAGAAAGAATGTGCGAAACATCCATTGATTGCCATCTGGCGGCCTTCACCATGGCAGAATCGGGCAGGGCAGGTTAGGCCCGTGCCTTAAAAGATTGCTACAAATACCGGGCCAGTCACACCAGTGCATTCATTGTTCAGTTCAGACTTGCTGTGCACAAGTCCCATTTTCAGTGAATGCGACTCAATGACTACACATACACTCTGCGGAGAGCCATGGGAGTCAGGCAAGACGTGCTGTCTCTTCAACAAGTCAAGAAAAAACAAAAAAAAAAAAACGCGGCAAGCACCAACAAGCATGTCATGTGACCCCCCACAGCACTCCCAAGCAGTAAGCTCTCAAGTCCGTTGTTTTTTTTTTTTTTCCGTTTTCCGCTGCGCCTTGTCCCCTTCCCGACTCCACTCTTCCAACTTGCGCGATCCTGGCAAGACACATCACGCCAAATCCAATACTTCCCAGGTGGCAAAAGGGGGTTTACGATAACAAGGGACCCCCTCATATAGACCCCCAAATAGCACCGATCCCCTTCTAATAAGGACCCCAAGAAGGCGCCCCGAACATCGTAGAATCCCCCCCAAGGGAGCATGGAGCCAATCAACTGCAAGGCAGGGGCCTCCATTTCCTCACTCTTGGCCGGGCCTCAGAGCTGAGCTGGACACTGCCAGGGTTTAGGATTTGGGGCATAGGGTTTGGGGTTTAGGGTTTAAGGTCTAGGGTTTGGGGTTTAGGGGGTTAGGTTTGCACACGATGTTATTACTAAATACTATCTCTGAATATTACATGATGAATGTTGAATGTTCATGCATGGAGGCAAAATGAAAGTTAATACTACAAGATACTCACTAGAATATTCCATATGAGCTTGAAACCGCAGATACTACATAGCAAACATTACGCATTAAATGTTCAACAGATTAATACAAAGCATACAAAATGTCATGCAAAATGCGAAATATTGTTTAGAACTGGTGCTACATGCCAACTGTCAAGCATTCAACATGAAACTATGTATATGCATTTTGCAATATTTCTATTGGATGCAAATAGTCGGAAATCGAGAAACTGAATGTTAAATAGGAATGTTAGACATAGCTATGAACAAGTTTATCATGATATACCATGATACAATTACAACATCTTTGTTTACACTGATTTCTGCATGTACCACACATGAATAAATAAATATATATATATATATAGTATGCTAAATATCAAAGAAAAATTGTCTGGTGGTATAGACATGTTTGCATTTGTATTTCAGATACTGCATACTATGTTATATCGTTATGAAGTATCGTGCCATACATCGCAAATACGTAGTACGTATTCTATACCCTAAATGAAATAATGAAATCCTGTACTCAAACATACATACGTAAAAAAGAATATATACACAATGAGGCTATTTTCACAATCCCCCTTGGGGAGTCTGTATATGGCTTAGAAATATTGTAGTTTCATGAACAAAATTCATGTACTTGCTCCGCCCGGTTGTTCATATTCATTTGAAGCTGAACAATGTGAACCATTAAAATTTGGGGAACCGGGCTATATTTCAGAGTCGAGTTCAACGTCATCCATACGAGGGTACTCCTGAGGACGAGACAAGGAACGGATGATGTCAGAGTCGCCAGGGTCCGTGATGGACAGGCAGCTCACTCGGTAATACCTGCAGATGTCACCCAAAGCAACACAGTAAAGCCGAGAGCAACCCGGGGAAGCTTTTTCATTGAAGGCCCGACCGACCACAAGCCGTGCCGAGCTCGTTGTTGTCACCGTGAAAGTGGTGGACTGGGCAGCGGTCAAGAGAGGGGGGTCAAAAAAACTCAGCTGCCCGCATGTTTGAGCTCCGTCAGGTCGACGAATTGCTTCCCAACGAATTCCTTCAATCCCCAAGCATGTCCAACCTCCCGTCTTGGCCAGCATGGCATAGTACTCGATCTCACTCTTCCTGCCAGACGCAATGTGGCAGCTGTTGCAAAGGAGGCAAACAGACAATTCCCTGGATGCTAGGCAGATCAAAACAAGGAAAGGCCTCCAAATTCTACCAACAAAGATTTCCCGCAAGTCACGAATGGATCCAAGAGTTAGACATATTATGAGGCAAGCAACACTTAAATTGGGTGCGAAACGTGCACCAAAACGCAACCTCAAAGACACAACCAAGTTCACGGCAGAAACATCAATGTGTAGAACTGCACATTGGAAACTGCTAGTGCTGAGCATTCAGGCGTGGTGCATGCTGCATCTGACACGTACATTACGTAAGTCCTAAGCTCGCAGAGCAGGGCCTCAGGGCTGGGCAATTGTTCGAGATCAGAACCAGCTTCGACTGGCAACCAGATTCTTGGATTTTGAAGACATTCTTCCGCTTCGGACAGTGGCTCATGTGGTCGCAGATTGTGTTCCCTCCAACCCCATCCCAATATCAGGTGACCCTCAATGAGGAGCCAAAAGGGGAAGAGTCAGGATCCTATCATTGCAGCAATCTCTGTCGGATGTTGCAAGCACGCTGGTCCACTGCTGAATCACTACTGCATGCCGCACCTTTCCCTGGCGAAGAGTCTTGAGAGTTGTCTTATACCTTCGTGCGCTGAACGCCACGCTCTACACTTGGCAGGCTCTCTCCGCCAGACAGCTGCTGCCACAACGGATTCCAGCAGATTACGAAACGGTCTTAGCTGTCTGACTTACAAGGACTGTGAAACACAGAACCCTCATTCTGAGCTTGCTGCCCCAAGCTGTACTTGCCGCTCTTCATGACCAGTTGCAGACGCGCGTTGATGGAGTCTACACTCTTGGAAGCCTGTCGTCTGTACATGCTCCCTATTTCTCCTAGGTCTCGGCCTGCCACACCCCCGTCTTTCGGCTCTCTTCTAGGGGCATTGGTGGGCATTGCACATCACTCCGACCCTTTGCCCTCCTTGGACTGCTTCTTCGTCGACATGGCTGGGCCGAGTGGGGGGCTTTGAAGGCGCTGGGCGTTTCCCTTGGGCCAAGCATATAGCCAGGGTTCTGCCACAATCAGATCGGAATCAGGCCAGGCCAGAAATGGAGCTACGCAGGGACGAGCATTCGGGTTTTGCAGGGCCTGCTGAGCCCTCACTGAAGCAGAGTTTAGGGTTGTCAGTCGACAACGAGATCTTGCAGATCTTCCCCGCTCGGCTTCAGAATTCACCACTGTAGCACTCCTACTTTCTCGTGCTGTAACAGACGGTGAAGCGGACAAGAAGCTGTTGCCGACGAGACGGTCATTCATGCTAGACTGTAAAACTGTAAGGCACGTGACACTCCTGTCACCAGTCATGGTTACTTGTGCCTTGCTTTCAGGCCTACCACAATTCAGGGTCGACCCGACTTGGCGCATCCTGTCCAGCGTGTTTGTCGATTTTCACATGCAGCCCTGGAGCATGTGCCTTGTTTGCACCTGTGCATGCATATTGTAAGCTGTTGCACTTGCTGTGCTGGAGCGCACGAAGGCGAGCCAGGCTTCAGGATTTCAAGGCGTTAATTAGGCCGTATAAACTTGAAGTTAAACCCGGAACCCCAAAAACGCTCCCAAGCATGTGGCCTCATGGCACACCCTTTTTTTGACAGATCCCAGGATTTAGTGACCCCAGCTTTGGTTTGCAGGGTCTAGGGCTTTGGGGACATACGCATCAGCCTCAAACGCACAGCTGCTACACCCCCCACACTCGAGCGCGCGCACTGTTGATTGCATTCTTGTTCAAGGGCATATTATTGATTCTTCATCAAAGTGGCGCACTTGCTCCCGGGCCTCCTTGCAATCCACCACAACCCAGGAGGCTGCGGGTTGCTTCATGACACTTACGCGGAGCTGTCGAGATCGTTTTGCCCTTGTGGTCTCAGATTGCCGCAAAGCCAGGTCTCCATCTGGGTGTCTACATGGGAAAGCGTCTTCAAGATAGCCATGCGATAGCTATGCGAAGCCGGAGGTTCATCTCAAGAGCTCCGCCAACCCACAGCCCAGACTTCACCACGACTACAAAGGTATCAGCTGTGCAGCCCGGGGTTTCCGAAGTTAGGGGGTACTCCTTATTCTAAGGGGATTCTACTATTTGGGGGTATATATATATATATGTACATTAGTCCCTTATTCTCGTAAACCCCCATACGTGTCTCAACTTTTTCTGTCGCCCTGCCACACCTCGAGAAGGTGAGACAAGCACTGCGGAAGGGCTGCAATCAAGGGCCGGTGATGCATGATGCCAAGGTTCCTAAGCCCTCCCTGTTTTTGTTTCAGCTTTCTATATTAAGTATATAAAATGAGCTGTACTAACTATATTCATTCCATGGATAAAAAGAGATATAGTAACGATTCATAATAGCATCCGAATCTGCCAAGGCCAGCTGCAGCTCGTGGACTACACTCGTCTCAGAAGTCATCATCGTCGTCGCCCAGCATGAAATCCAAAGTACCCCCCGCTGTCTGTTCGCTCTTCATACCAGGGGCAGCGTCTTCCTGACGGGATTCAGAAGTACAGCGATTGTCACTGCGCGGCGAGCCTTCGCTGTGAATACTTCGGTTTCCCATGACCCAAGACTCAGCGGGGTAAGCTCAGATTGAGCCAGATGACATCAACAACAAGGCAGGCCTTGTGCTACCCTAGGAATCTGGTACTTTCATAAGCTTGTTCGGTCCTTCATGACATCTTCCAAATTGACGTCCATTTGCTGCCTGAGCAAGGCGTCAACACAAATCTGCATGTGCAATGAGTTGCGAAGAGAGGCCCTCACCCTAAACCCTAAACCCTAAACCCTTAACCCTTAACCCTAAACCCTAAACCGGGTTGGAACTGACCTCCAAGACATGACGGAATCATGAAAACATGTGCAACATAAGCTTCAGCATGCCGCGCCGCTGAGGCAGCGACTTCGCTTTCCGAGACCTTTCGAAGTACACCTTCGCCACTTCCTTTGAATTCACCAAGGCTTCTCAACTCAATCAAGACATGGTACTACAATGGTCTAACAACAAGCATAATATGAATGAACCCCTCGAAATAAGAAAACAAATGGAGCCCGGGGAAAGTTCACCGTCAACGAGTCAACCGCCCAGTGAGAACATGAGTGTCATGAGTGAACAAATGCACGGTTCCAAAGTAGCAGATGGACTGGTTGACAAAAGACCCAGCGAATGAGAGAAAGGAAGCACAAGAACTATTGACCAAAAGGTGAAGTGAATGCACATCCAAATAATAGGAAGATCCCAAGGGAAAATCGCTTAATCTTTCATTAGGATCACCAAGAAAGACCAACAGAGAGGAAGTGAAGGGAGAAAGAAGTGTAAGAAAGAGAGTAATAAGATGAAGATAAAAAGGAGAACGTAGTCAGCCGCCTTAATATTCTCTTCGTACGTCCACAAACTCCGAATTAAATATACTAATATTGGGGTTTTTGTGCACACCTTAAGCACTAATGAACTCGCCCGTATCTTTCTATTAACCCGGGGGGCTTGTTGTATTCTAACGTGTGCCCGGGGAAATAACACTATAATTAGAATATCCTAGAGCCCCCAATACAAGATGATTCAAGAGGGTCATTCACTACGTTCATTCATAAACTCCTTCACTCTGTTCAATTGAATAAAAGCATGAATGAAATGAATGCGTGTGAAAGAGTACTATTAAAAGGGCCATTTATTACTCTATTATTCTTATAATATTTATGGCCCGCTTAACCGTATCTTTTCTATCACTAGTTAAAAATTATAATCATAAAGGCTTAGCAGGTGATTATCTATTATCTGGATTCATCGTTGGAATCTCCGAAACATTAATATCAGTCCTTATAAGAATAGGATTGATGTTCATCAGGAAATAGGACTATATCTCCAGAAAACCAGAACTTCTACAATATAAGCATGACATTGCATGGCTCTTCTTTTTAGTATTTCCTGGCTTGCTTGGAGGATCTGGAAATCATTTTGTACCTATCTTTCAAGGGTCTCCAGAAGTGGTATATGCTAGGGTCAATTATTTTTCTATCTGAATTCTTTTACTTTCTATCTTTTCCTAATCCTTTCCATAATCTCAGAATTTGGAGGTGGTACAGGATGAACATTTTTCCAGTATCCACTTCGTTTATGATTTTATCACCTTCAAGTACAGGAAATATTATATTTGGATTATTAATCTCTGGTATATCTTCATGTCTTACATCTCTTAACTTTTGGACAACAACTCTAAATCTGGGATCTTATTGTCTGACATTCTAGACTATCCCATTATTTCCTTGGGCTTTCTTGATTACAGCTTTCAAGCTTTTCTTAACATTACCAACCTTATCTGGTACACTTCTTTTACTATTGGGTGATCTTCATTCTAATACACTTTTCTTTGATCCTATATTTGGAGGAGATCCTTTATTCTATCAACATCAATTTTTTTGGACATCCAGAAGTTTACATCTTAATAACTAATTCCTGCATTAGGGATCATTTCCACAATATTTTCTGGGATTTCTAAATTAAGAGTCTTTGGTAACCAATCAATGATCTTTGCCATGTCATCTATTTCTCTTCTCGGAAGTTTTGTTTGGGGGCATCATATGTATACTGCAAGTTTAGAAAGTGATACAAGAGCTTATTTTACAGTGCTGCAAAGCTGTGCAAAAAGGTTCGAAAGAGGATCCCTGCGGCGCAAGGACACAAGCTGTGCTTTCGCATCTGTTGGCGAGACGTGTTACGATGTGCGGGACATCAGCTATTTCAGCTGGGGCAAAGACCTCTGCTTCATCGAAGACCTGACATCTTTTTGGCGCGTTCTTCCGTGAGGCCCAGCACAACCGAAGGCTCAGAGCAGACCCCGACACTGAACTTCACTGAACTCTGCAAGGTTGGAGAGCACAACCCTGTAATTACTCATTGAGTCATGGAGTTGTAAACCCACAACCCCCGCTTCAGTTTCGAGGACTGCCCTTGTGCCTTTTGCTTGTTCAGCAGGATGGCACCCGGTCTTCGCTCCAAGGCGCGCGTGCAGAACCTTGCAGTGAGACTGAGACTGTGCTAGGGTTTAGGGTTTAGGGTTTAGGGTTTAGGGTTTAGGGTTTAAAGGTATAAGGTTTAGGGTTTAGGGTTTAGGGTTTTAGGGTTTTAGGGTTTAGGGTTTAGGGTTTAGGGTTTAGGGTTTAGGGTTTAGGGTTTAGGGTTTAGGGTTTAGGGTTTAGGGTTTAGGGTTTAGGGTTTCAAGATGCAGGTTTGCACAACCTGCGCGGCCTGATTTCGCCAGCCTCCGGGCTTGAGTCCATGGTGTACACCTGGGCACATCCATGTAGAATTGTATAGGAGGCTCCTTGTCGATCTTGTGAAATTCCTATGTTCTTCTCTCTGATGGCTGTGGAGTCCCACAACTGGCTAGATGTGGAGCAGCCTTCAGACTCTGAGCACCTTTCTTTAATCATCTCATCGAGCACAAAGATATTCTCGATCTCAAAGCGAGGGTTGCCAGAGATGTCGACCTCCACATGCCCGTGATGCCGTGGTGAGGGCAAAAATGTGACTTCCCTCGGCGGCGGTACAATTCAACCCTTCTGTGCCCTGTTGAAGGCCCACAAAGCCCATCCCATTAGCATGCGAGCAAAAGGTCATGTTCTTGGCAAGAAGTAGTGGAAGGAGGAACAGGGATCGACATTTGCAGATGGTGTCTAGCCCCTGACCGCGCATGGCATTAGAAACATCCAAGTGACATCTAATTGGTGCGAACGCATGCCGCCTTCCTCAGTGTGAAAGAGATGCCCTCAACCTCGACGTCCATGGCACCCTGAGGCATCATCTTCAACGCAGCTGTCCATGCTCTTACGCAGCAGGTCATGTTTACGCTCGCGACTCGCGTCGTATACAGATGCCGGACATTGAAAACTCGTGTCGAGATTGGGCAATAAGCATGGCATTGAAAGCCACTCCCAACTAGCAGGAGAAGAGTTTTGAAGCAGTTCGTCATTATTGGCACACACCTGCCCAAAGTGCCTTCAGAAAGCAATGCGAGCCTACATTCAGCGCTATCACCAACAAAAAAGTAGTCACTTGTTCACTTCATGTCCGTTCATGACTGCTTGTATTACTATGCTTCAGGCCAAAGCGACAGCAAGAGGCTTTTGGAAACGGGAACTGTGCAGTATCGGCTTTGAAAGTAGGCCGCAGCCTAGAGAAAGGCCGTGCGGTCGCAATGACATGGGCCATGTCGTAAGACCAGGGCTGGGAGGAGGTTCGTGACCCTCGCGTCAACGACCTGAGTTCCCGCCCCCACAAGCCCAAGAAACCGGTCTAAGAATTCAACTCGACCAGGTCCAACAGGCAGAGCTGCCTCTGTCCTGACACCTTCATCCCTACCAAACCACCTGTGCAGCCCTGACTGGAGAAGGCTTCGCCATGAGCCACCGAGGTTTGCGAACTCGAAAACCAGGCTTGGAGGGTGAGAGGACTTGGTGTCCAGAAATGTTTCTAGAATGTTTCGGGGGGTCCACAACATATGGAAACTCGGCCACCGGGCATCACCCTCCTGGATCTTCTCAGCGATCGCCTTCCCAAAAACCGGGCAAGCTGAGCGCTATGAGGCTGTCCCACAAGCCTGCTCCCGAAAAACTCTACCACCATGCGCTGGAAATGCCACCGAATCCGAGCCAATCCTTCGACAGCTTCTGTGGCTGCCCTATCATCCACCCTCGTTGCTATCGTGTCTGTTGATCGCGAACACGTTGTAGCTATTCACCACGTGGAATCAGGAGCATTTTGCAGGCGTCCACCATCCACCCCCTGATAGAGTCAGCAACACTTGGTAGGTATTCACCTCGCCGCGATAAGCAAAGCCGGGAATCAGGAACATCTTTGCAGGTAAATACCACGCACCCCCACGAGCAAAACCCGTAACCGTGAACATGTTGTAGCTATGCACCACTCGGAATCAGGAACACTTTGTAGGCCCAAGGGGCCCAAGACCTTGAAATACTACATCTTGAAACAAAGCCCGAACCCCTTGAAGTACGCAGTCCTGAAATCCAAAGAACCCTAAAGCACGCAAACCCAAAATTCAAGGTCGTAAACCCCTGTTCTCAAACCTGGACCTAACCTTAAACCCGCAACTCCGGGCGCTTTGATTCACTCCGGCACACCTCACGATGTGGAACATTGTCTCCCGGACCCTACTACATCACAAAAAAAACTACAGCCCGAAAAACAGTAAAATCTAAACACCTTCTTTCAAGCTCTAATCACCGCAACTGCACCTCTGAACCCGATTGACTCCCTAAGCCCAAATGCTTCCTAAGTTGGGGTGTTCGGGATAGGGTTTGAGGAGTTCTCGAGACTTCTCAAACGACCTATGGGACAGTTTGAGAATGCTCGAGGACAAGGTGGGGAGCGGGATCAAACCGGCAGCAAAGCTTTTTTGGTGGTTAGGATAGCTTAGAGCGAAGTAATTGACAGTACCCATGTTGCAATCCTGCGCTGTGGGTCCATGGGCCCGTGGGCCCATAGGCCCGCGGGCCCGTGCGCCCGTGGGCCTGTGGGCCCGTGGGCCTGTGGGCTGTGGGCCCGTTGATCTTCTTTAAAAGAGGCCTGCCCGTGGAATAGGGTATTCTCCGTCTGCGCGGACCGGCTTGAAAATTTGATTTGTGTTGGAAGCTTAAGATGATCAATGCTTAGGTAGCCGTTGCAGTATGTATGCGGTACTTGACACGTGAGAAGAACGAACATGCAAGATTAAAGGGTTAAAACAAACGGCTTTCCGGGACAAATACTGGTCTGTGTGACTGCAACGGAAAAGAGTCCTGCTCACCGTTCACGCGATGCCTGCCTGCTTCATGACGCTGGCGTACGAGAAAATGATAGGGTAGTCGGCGACCATCTGCAGGCACTCAAATTTGATTCGGGCCTGGCTTCCGCCAGCACCCTGCTTAGCGATTGAAGCTGAGCTTCATAACAGTGAGCACAAGAGCTAGCGTGACAATGCGATGGCCACAAGACATGACCAGCAAGGCACCGCACTTCAGGGGTCTCTACTGTAGGAGCCGACAAAGCCATCCTGACTAAGAACGAGCTTCCTAGATGGGAGACACAGAAGTCTGGTACACAAGCAACGCTGAATGGTTACACCTGGTTGCGAAACTGAAAATACGACAAATGACACTCCACACTGCTGTAAGCACTATGCCACATTGCTCACAATAAACTGGCATGTCTGGTTCCACAAGCACCGCCTGAGGATTGGTAATCTCCTTTTTGTCTTCCCTGCGCAGGTCCCCACACAACGCGATGCAAAGCACGAGGCAGAGCGACAGTTACGACTCGTCACAGAAAGGACCACCGCATTTGGCGTTCTAATGGGCTCGCACTGGTCTAGTCCTGAGGCCCTCACTGGATAGCACTAATCCGCACTTTCAACAGAGCGCCCACCATGGACGGATCTCCAGCCTACGAAAATCTGTGCTCAAGAAACACGCGCATTCCTGCATTGTCTGACCCAAAACATCCCTGCCGACGACTGTCACAAGGTGGCCTTTTCCCCCAGATCACGGGCCGGAATCATGCCAATCAAGCCTTCCTGCAAAGAAGGGATGCAGCTAGTTACTGGCGGTTTTGCTGTGCGCTCACGCATGAAGCTGGAGGCCCTTGTCGGACTTGGCACCTCGCGTGGCCCTGTGCTAAGTGCCTTCTGAGTCATACAAACTTTCCCGAAGTATCTGAGGAAGTGCACTTTAAGCCTGCGGAACACACAGCAAGTACTGGTCGTGTCTGCGATTAGCAACGAAAAGAGCCAGAAGGTTTGCACGACATGCCCTCCTCTGGAAAATGGTCGAACCTTGCGTGCAAACTGACAATACTACTGCACTTGCTCTATGAGCTGCCAGCACTGCTCATGTTGCTTCTTCAGTTTGTGTTCAGTACGGACCCTGTCAAACTGCTTGAGGAATCCGAATGGAGAAGGCAATTTGAAGTAGAAAAGGGAGTTGAGCTGTTCCTTCACGATTGCTGTCTGGCCATTGGCGACAGAGAAGCAAGGTCGTCAGGTACAGGACTCACGATTCACAATTCATCACAAAAATGGGTTCATGGCCACGCGGCAGCCCATTGAACTTCACTTTTTTGTCGCTAACCATGGCGGTACTCACGGGAAGCAGGGAAGCCCGTTGATCCGAAACAATGCTTGTCTTTCGAGACATTGAGTTGCGACTCGGCACAAGGGCTCGACGGCCATTGATTCCTGACAGTCTGGGCGCCTTGACCTCGAAAACGTCAGTGGGATTCGCGTCTGTTTGTCGCATTTGCTTCTCCCGATCGCTCTTTGCACCGGCTTCGGCGACGTTAGCAGCCTCTGCTTTGAGCTGCACAGGCCAACTTTGCCACTCCATGGTGTTGTTGCTTTGCCTGCTCCTTGCTCCTCGTTTTCTCTGAGCCTTCCACGCATCCACCAGTTGGAGTTGGAATCCTCCCCTTGCCGCTGTCGGCGCGCTTTTGTTTGACCTGAGGCCAAGTTTCCTGCTTCCCGTTCTCTTATGCTCCAAGTCACATTGCTGGATATTCGTATTGGAAGGCGACATTCGGCGGAAAGGGGGGATTGGGGCGGGGGGGGAACTGCCACGAACATCAGCGATGTCCTCCGTCATCACTTGGGCTCCCCAGGTCCTGAGCAGCTCAAGGGCATGGGGCTGGACTCCGCCACAGCACAACAAGCCTCAAGCCGGGACGCACAGCGATTCTGCTTAGGGCCATGACGCCATCTGAAGCACTTGAACATCCCAGTAAGGATCAGCGCCTGACCGGCTCCAACAGGAAAGAAAGGAACCCGAGCGACAGGTCGAAAGTCGGACAAGGTCGCACGGTGATCACGCACGCCTTCCTCGCCGTTGTATGAGCGAAGCACCTCACACGACCCGACAGTCATGCCAACCGAAGCGATATCGGCCGAGTCTCACAGATACAGTACGACAATATGATACAATCGAATGCAATCCTGGCTCAGCATGGCCCCCCCTTCCCTTATCAGCCTTGTCCCATGCCACGTCCAACTGGATGCTGGAAAGGGACCTCTGCTCCACAATTGCGGTGACTCCATGGTTGCGACTGCACGCAGCCCAGCTGTAGCTTGTTGAATTTGTTGAAGAGCGCTGTTAAACTTGGGAGCTTTGGCTTTGCTGGGCTTTGGGTTTGGTGGATGTCACCCAAAAAACTTGCATCTGCTGGCACGTTCGTTTCGTGTGTTCCGAGGGTTGGCACCTAGTTGGCTTGAGTCATTTCTCGCCCTCACCCTCGGTGCAAACTGCTTGAAACATGCTGCACAAGCTTTTGTCGTCCCAGGCAAGACACACGATGTACTGGACGGCAGTCTTGTCGCCGAGTACCACGGAGGTCAGATCTCCAGCGCAGGCAAGATCTACGGTTCCCTTGCTTCGCACGCATGAGAGAGGATAACCAGCGACGGCCGATCAGGGCCTTTTTCCACAATAACCGCCTCAATCTTGGCACCCACCTCTAGGTCGACCTGCCACGACTTTCTTGAGCAAACTGCCTCTGTCTGCCTCTGTCTGCGTGGTTTCCAGTGACTCTGCAGGCTTCCAAGCACCCGAAACGTGCCTCCGACACGCTGGCAATCGGCTTGAGGGAAGCGTACCTGGAAACGACTTCAAGACGCTTCACAGCACCTTCTGAACATCAGCAAACACTCCATTATGGTTTGTCTTGCCTTTGCATCAGCACAGACTTTAGGTACATCCCCTCGGTAACACGAATCACCCGTGCCCGGC
The DNA here is from genome assembly GCA_905221605.1 of Symbiodinium natans. Lineage (NCBI taxonomy): Eukaryota > Dinophyceae > Suessiales > Symbiodiniaceae > Symbiodinium > Symbiodinium natans. Next base: position 224,290 of record CAJNDS010002135.1, on the reverse strand, counting down.
CATTGTGCACCGCAGCTGCAGCGAATGTAGAGCGATCTAAAGAGGTGCTAGATGGGCTAGTCTAGCCAGTACTTTGTCTCCAGTTGCCTGACTCTTGGTGCGAAGCACATTCCGTTTGTTGCTTGACCTGGTCTCCTGGAAGCTCTGAGTTTCGAGATGTTTCGAGCCACCAATCTCCCAAAGGCTCATCTTGACCACCCCTCCCAACATCCTCGTTCGCTCTTTCTTACTGCGGTTATTTGTTCATTAAGCTGTTTATGTCTTTCTCGCTTCTTCTGCTTCTGCTTCTTCTTTTTCTTTTTAGCAGGCTAGGGGTCGGGACCAGGGTAGTTTCGAGACCGAAGATGCGTAGTCCTGTGTTTCTGTTCTGTATAGTTTCTTTCTTTATGTCTTTCTCTCTTGCTCTCGTTCTTTGCTTCGCCCGGGAAGTTCATCTCCTTCAACTGTCGCCGAATCACATACACTGCTGCCCATACTCAAGAAAAGCCGAAGGATTTCCAGAGTGATCTCTGACCCCTTCCCACCTTCCAGTGGTGGACTGTTCCCCGGTTGGCTTCACTCCGACTGCGACGGACTCCTTTCTCTCCCTATGTCCGGACGACCCTTTGGGGGGCACTTTGTGGGAAGCTGCGCCCAGCTCTTCACACCACCACAGTCGAGCTCCACAAAGGCACCATCCTGACCGACTTGGGTCCATATGAATTCCATGGAGTCCCCTCCCCTTCCCCCCCCCCTTTCCCCGGCCCACCTCGCCGAGATATGCCACTGTACCAGTGACCACATCGCCAATCTCAGGGGCGACCTCTCGACAGAAGACCCTGGAAGCTCCAACAGATGCAGTATAGCGATGTTGGGCAGCACAATTGAAACGAACTGGCCACCACGTAAGGGACCGGCCCACCCTTCGTTGGTGAACTTGTTTCCGGCTGTCTCCTCGAGGAAATCCTGCAATGCTGTTCGGATGCAGAACTGTGAGATGCCGACGATGACTCATGGGCAGTCTGTGTCCAACTTGCTCTGGTAGTGCAATTCACGTTGCATGTTTTCCGTGCTGGCCGCAAGCCGTGCTTTGCCAGATCCCACGCAGCAAGTGGCAAGATCTTCAACACACTGATGGCGGAGGTTCGACCTGGCGGATTGTGCCAAGTACTTTCCAGCGGAAGCGGAAGTAACGAGTTCCAATTTTGAAGCTTGAGGGGGTGGGGGTTATAAGGCTTAGACGCCATGGTTTTTTTAAGGTCATAGGATGCAGAGTTCGGGGCTTTGTGCTTCAGGGTGTAGAGATTTGGGTTCAAGGTTCCACATCTCAGGGTTCAGGGTTTGGCGAGTAGAGGGGTAAAGCTTTGAGATGGTCTCGGGGTTGTGGATTCTGGGCCGGGATGAGGCTTAGGCTCTCGGATTCAAATTTTCGGGCAGTGTTGAGGAGGTGGAGAAGAGGAAGCTTGCTCCACGTGGCAAAGAGGAGTTGTTCAGGATGTCATTCTCTTGAAGCACCATCTTTGTCCGAGATGTGCTCAGGTTTGGGCCTGTGGACCCACTGCGGAGCAACATGTCATGTTAGATCTGAAACAGCACGCGCTCGACCCGGGAACATGCCAGTCGCAAGCAGACGGAAAACACCGCAAAAGCAGTCTTTCGTGCAAAGCTCTCCTACACTCGACCCCCGCCCCCTCACAAGCCATCTGAGAGGCAGTAGAAGTAGCTTCACGCCTCCGGAATCTTCTGGGACTCAAAGGCAGGTGCCTGAAACGCCTTCAGGTCCTGGCACTTTGTCAGCGCGCTTGCCGGAGTAAGTGAAGATGTTTCTTTCGGGCTTATGTACTGCCAGCGATCGTGGATACCAGGGCTTCGATGCGATGATGCGGCAGGTCAGAAGAAGGTGTGAGACTCTGTCTTCTCGTGCCTTCACTGTCATGAGAGATGTTACTGGTGTTACCTTGATGCGCAAGCTCTCGGGCAGCTCCTGCTCGGCCAACTCAGTCTCCTCATGGAGCCTAAGTGGGTAATCACGCTTTGAAGATCCAACACTAATTTGTGCTTAGAAACCCCTGTTTCGAAATACTTTCTGTGATGCCTACCTCTCTCTACCTCAAGCACCAGCTAGGTCAGAACTGCTGGAGTCGTGCTGCTACTTGCTATGCTTTCGCCGCACCTCATCTTCAGCGGCGGCAAGCCGAAGTGCACCCCCTGGCAATGACACTCTCGGGCAAAACTCAGACATGCGTCGACACCTGAGACCTCGGAAAGAAGCTGGCATCCAAACCTTCCCCTGAACCCTCCATAGACTATAGGCCCTGCAGCTAGAACGCACAGCGCTTCAAGGGCCCACCGCATCATAGGGCCCTGAAGCAGCCGCGGCCATGTACGACCTGGGCAGATTCGGAAACTCCTACCAAATCTACCAAGTTGAGCGGCCCCACCCTTTTCGGATCAGAGCCTGAGACTTGCGCTGTGCACCCTCTGAATTTTGCGCACTTGCAAGGATGTGGGCGGGTTAAGGATGTTAAGGATACACACTGCGGACTTGGCATTGGGGGTTGGGCTTAAAAGGGTCAGCTGGATGTCTGTTTGGCCCAGGCAGCGGAGCGAAAGGCGATGTAGGCGTGACCTGCATCCCCATCACATGAAGCTAGAATCACTGGGCAAGTGGAGTTTCCAGATCCCTCTCGAAACGCGTACAAACCACGCCTGGCCAGAGCTGGCGAAGGGCGAAGCGCTCCGTGGGGCAAAGGGCGAGGTGGTGCCCGAAGGCCCCGGCGAGGCGCTGCGATTCTGCGCAGGGCGTGCTTCCGACCAGCAAGGACTACACCCCCATTGAATCGCTTGACTTAGCTTCGAATCCTGTGGCCTGCATGCCCCCAAACGGGGATGCCCCGGCTGCGGTGCCGAAAGGAGAGGTTCCACATGCCCCGAAAGGAGAGGCCGCAGATGCAGGTGCGGTGCCGAAGGGCGAGGCCGCTGCAGACACAGACGCCGCAGATGCAGAAGCCGCGCCGAAGGGTGATGAGCTCCGCGATGCATCCCCGAATGGCGAAGGCGTGCGAGTGGAAGCACTGGCCATGTCCTGCAGCCATTCATCACCGCTGCAGCATGCGACTGATGCGACTGCGGCAAGTGCTTTGAAAATAATATTCTTGAAGTGTCTTGTGGATTCCTGTCAACGGATCCCATCATGAGCCATGAGCCCTCCACTTCCCTGTGCCTGTGATGCGGGCACAGCATCGCCAGAACTGGAGAGGTAGGTGTCGAACTTGCTCTTGCTCTCATTGAGAAGCTTGGCAGAGAGATGGTCCCACTCCCCACGTGGCTTCTGCAGCATCATCCAGCGATGCTCCTCTTGAAAAACAGCCGTGAATCCAACCAACAACCAAATGCGAGAAATGCGAATGCCTCAAGGTCCAAGAACTGGGCCATTCATCAATACTCTTGGTAACAAAATCACCGTAGACATGTGGCAGGAAAAGGTTGCTGAAACCCGGCATCTGCGTTCCTTGCACGTCATTTCTTCAGAGCACGTGCAGAATCACAATATATCACAATCATATCACAATCATACTCATGCCATCTCATGCCTCTCCACCTCCCGAACGTCTCCTCCAAGGAGGTGTCGTTGGTGACAGCGGAGGCCTGGAGTGGCAAGTGGCGGAACCTTCATGTGGCAGACCTGTATACATCCGCAGTAGAATCTGGCGTTGAAGGGTTAGTTCTCGGTTTGGGATGTTTCGAGGATTTGCTGAGTTTCATGGCTAGCTATTGTGCATGGGCTCGAGGCAGGTCCCTGAATGCGAGAGACACTGTGGTGGGAGGGTATTGGAGGACTTGTTGAGCTCTCTTCATAGTTGCTCTTGTAAGCCGCGCTGTCTGGGGATTGCAAACTTGCAGCGGCGCCCGTTGAACGTGGTCGAAGGGTCGTGGGCTACAGTTCGGCTCCTCTACACTTTCAACTGCGTTCAACAGAAGACGTTGAAAAGGAAGCCAGACTGCCGGGAATGCTCACATCTAGGTCCAATCACCACTGCTGTATCGAAGTCGCGTGATTGTCCATGCCGAAGCTGGTCAGCTGCCAGTCAACCTTTCGCAGGAGCTCTGGCAGCACCTCCTCCAAATCCCCAAACGTCACTGAGACTAAAGTACCGACTAGTCCAGAGCAGCTGACTTCACTGGCAAGCAGCCCGCATACCTCAACACCTTCTAGACTCTAAGCCCCTGCACACAAATGATGGCATGAATGACAGCGACCGACAAGATGAACAAACACGATGCGCCCACTCGAAAACAGAACCTCCATAAGTTCTAGGCAACAGCGCTATGCAGAAGCATTCGGCGTCCTTCGCATCTTTCGACGCAGCGCAGGCCTGCTGCAAATGGTTCAGAGTGCTGTGCAACAGATAACTGTCAGCCCCGATACTCAAGGAGGTGACAGGCCAACATCGCACAGCATGGCACACAGTCTATCACCACGAAGTTGTTCGCTTTCTCTCGGCCCTGCCTTGGCCACAGGAGGCGCAGCGGCCTTCGCGAATGGCGAGCTGCCAGCCTGACCAGCGGCGAAGGGAGATGCTGTGGCACCTGTTGGCGTTGGTGATGTGCCGAACGGTGGTGTGCTGGCACCACCTTGCACTGCAGATGAAAAGGGCGAGGCCGTATTGGCAACTGTCTGACCACTTGCAAAAGGAGATGCTGGTGAAATCTGGGCACCACTGGCAGGTGATTGGGCGGTTGGCGCAAAAGGCGATGCGCCCGACAGAGTTGTGCCAAAAGTTGAACTGGTGCAGCTGGCTGCCTGAATGCCGCCGAAAGGGGATGCCGCGCTGACACCACCCTGATTGGCACCAAACGGTGAAGGGCTTGCAGCGTTGGTAGAGGTGGGAGCAGGTGGCTGGCCTCCAAAGGGCGGAGTACCCGCGGAGCTGGCAAATGGTGAGGCAGTGCAAGGTGCTGCCGCGAAAGGCGATGCACCCGCACCAGCTCCGAAAGGTGTGGCACTGGCCGGGCTAGGGTTCGCTCCGAAGGGTGATGGGCTTCTTTGTGCTCCGACATTTGCCAACGGAGTGGAGCCTACGTTCGCCTGTGCGCCCGAGAACGGAGAAGGAGCACTCGCCTGGGACCCAAAGGGTGATGGCGACACCCCTCCAGGGTTTCCACCAAATGGTGAAGCAGCAACGTTTCCTTGCGCTCCCGCAGCGGCAGAGTTGCCTGCAAATGGGGATGCGTTCTGGCCAAATGGCGAGGCTGACCTTTGCAACGCTGTCCCCGTAGCATTTGCTGGCGGAGAAGGCGCACCAGCTGCAAAGGGCGAAACACTGGGCCCTCCTGAGAAAGGCGAGGCACTAGCGCCCCCACAACCACCACCGCCACCACCAAAGGGTGACACCGAAGCACCACCCCCGCCAAAGGGCGAGGGCCCTCCTTGGGGTGTCGAAGCAAACGGAGAGGATGCACTACCTGCCACATCGAGCGCTGGGACCATCGCACACAAAAGCACAAAGGGCGAGGGAAAGCCAACGAGAGAGGGAGAGAGGGGGAGACACAGAGAAAGAGAGAGAAGAGAGAGAGAGAGAGAGAGAGAGCAACAAGAGGAAGAGAGGCGCCTTAATGCTGCTGCAGGCGACTACGCTGTGTCCGTGAGCATTGTATGACTCGTCCCACATAAAGGAGCAGCCTGCAAATGGCGACGCACCCGCCGCTGCAAAGGGCGATGCCTCGGTCGAAACAAACATTGCTCTGGACTCTTAATTTTGTCGGCTGCTGCTGCTACTTAGATGCCCAGCGATGCTGAGTTTGACAGCATCTAGTACAAACAGTCTGCAAGATGTACAGTGCTGGTGTTCCTGAAGCCTTTGGACGAAAAGGTCAGAGGTCTGGAACTCCACCACTCAACACGGTCCCCAGTGCCGCTTCTAGTCGAGAATCGGGAGATTCAGCTGCTGGTCAACAAGCCCCTAACACGAACACCCTGAGTCTGCATCAGAAAAGCGGGTGTGGGGGACTGAGATGGACTCAGTAGGTTGAAAAAAGGACGGCAGTGCTGCTTTGAGACACCTCCCAAGTGACCTCCAAGCCCCTGATTCTGCATTAGCTATGGAGCCTGACACGTGTGAGGGGCATTGAGAGGCTCGGAGGTGTTGAAAATGCAAAGGTCCTAGGTGAAGGAATTGAACTACTCCGGAAAGTCAAACAGAATCCTTGAATTTCGACATCCCAAGCTTCGCAACTTTGCTACTACTTTGCTACATGCTCAGTCCCGCCCTCTGGAACCTTCCGAGGCCCCCGGCAGAAACTGCACCTGCAAAGGCACCCTGTCCAAACCTTGTCGCAACACAAGAGCACATGTTGGAATTGTTCATCGTTCTAGCATTGGCATTGGCAGAGTCTAGCATGAACGGTCAGTTCCCACCTTGCCATGCGAGGTGGCGAAAATCACTCCCTTTCGACTGATTTTTCTACCTGCACTGCTTTGCCTTAGGGATCGGCCCGTGAGGTCCTACGGATGCCTTACACGAAGCCCTGAACCCTGATGCCGGTCCCAGCAACGGCATGCTGCGGCGGGCGAGGCTCCATCAGCCGCAGGGCGCGCCGGCACTAAAGCGAAGGCGTTTTGCTTTTTTGTTCTGGCTTTGGGGTTCTTGTAGGGCTTGGGATGGCGCTTGCGAGCAGTGCGCAGGGGCTCAAGGCTTGGCATCTTCTATAGACACACAGCTTGGCAGCCCAAGGCTACAGGGCTAAAGCTGAAGAACCACATCCTGGAACCGCATGAGATATTCCTGGACTTGGGCTGTTCATGGCGCCTGAAGCCACAGCTGGCAAGGAACGCAACAGGCAGTGCTTGGCGGAGTCAAGTGACACCAGGGTTCAGGGCAAAAGTTTACAGTTCGGGAGCCCGTCGCTGAAGATCGACAGACCGCTGCTCACGGGCATTGTCCCGATAGGTGAAGCCGGCAACCTTCTCTACATTGGCCAGGAACCTCAGCAAGATCGATCAAGACAGAGAAAGACATTGGAGATAAAGAGGCATGGGATGCCCAAACTCTGTCTGTGCTATGTTCATGCTACGTCCGTGCTGCGAGTGTATCTAAGAGGCAGACTCCACGTCGATCTTTAAGTCGCGGTTCTCGAGGTCTGAGGGCCCCAGGTTGTCATACCTGCTGAAATGGATTGCTTGGACAGGGTCAGTGGAGCTTGAAAACTCAACCACCGATTTATGGCGACTCAGGCTGAGATTTTCAGAGATCATCTGGAGAACATTACACCCGCTCAGTCGCATGCATCGCATAACTTCACCCCAACTCCATCTTGACAGCTCTTAAATCGTCGACTGGTGGAAGCCATTGGGTCCATCTTGTTTCCTCGACCATGTGGGCACCTCTTGAGGAGCGAGGGGTATTTCAAAGCAAGCGGATGCCACAAGCGCAGCTTCTTGAAGAGCTCTGGCCTGCCGCGCTGTGATTGGAACTTGTTGGCTTAGACATCTCCATACCAGGATGCTCTTCCGGTAGGAGAGTCAAGGCAGTTATGCAGGAGGCCATGCATGAGAACAAGACCGGGCTTGAAGCACGTGCATCTGGAAACTGAATTCATTGAAACTGCCCGAAACAGCATGCTGGCAGCACTGCTTCAGAACGCATTGGCGTTTGTACGCGGCAATTTCGTGTCGCCGTCTGTCCTTCAAGCAAGGTCTGAGACAACACTGACACGTCCTTGAAACCCTGTGCCCGGAATCATATACACAGACTTTTGGCTCCTGGAAGGGGAGCAAGTGGCGTGCCCACCTTCCCACGATGCACGAGACAACAGATGCTTGCAGGTGGCTACAAAATGCTCCAAGCAGTACTGTCGGCACGTAGACTTACTGCCTATAGCCTCCGACACCTCGGAAACGCACTCTCTCACAGCCAAGTCACTGCCAGGTCTGCTCTGCAACCTCGGAATGAGTGTGAGCAGAGTATCAGCAGGGCAGCACTGAGATACTTCGAGGCGTAGAGAGGTCCCAGTAGCTGCCAAGCGAAGCCCCGCCACGCACCATGAAGATCCATGAAGGCCGTGAAGAAACCATACGAAGACGTTCCCCGTCTTACGAGAGCGACTTTTCCGGAGTATTCCGCTCAGACGTGCAGCCAAGATGCCATATCCTCGAACTCAATGTCCGTCATGGGCATGATCTCCTCAAGCTCAGCAGTCTTCTTCTCGAGCCACTCGGCCTGACAGACAGTTGTATTCCGAGGCCCATGTTGTTCGGCGCAGCGACCTCTTGCCAGCAATCCCTTCTTAGACTTAGCCCTAAGCCCTCAGAAACTCCGATCGGCCCACAGTGTGCTTCTTGGCGTCGGGACCGCGACTGAAGTACAAGTATAAAGCTTGTTTGAGCAGGACTCTGGGCGAAGTGGAAACCCATCGACTTCACCCTGAACTGCCTATCCTGGAAAACACTACGACAACAGCGCATAGGACAAACAGAACCAGATGTACGGCAGAGAGGAGCGCCGAACGATCGGTCACACCGCATCGTAAAACCATCGAGCAGACACATCAATCGAATGTTCGTCATTGGGCATCAGCTCAGGCACAACAAGATCAAAATGTCGCGCATTAGTCGGTCCTGCTCCTCCTCCGTCATCCGGGTGGGCTCCCCGCTTTCCATGAAGGGGTCCTTTTTGCCACTCAGCGCAAAGACACGAATCTGGCTTACAATGGAGCAACAGTTCTTAACGCCAACCAAGAACTCCATCGGCATCACGATACTCCACTCGCATTTACAAAGCAGCAAGAGCCCCGTCCAAGTTGTAGCTGCCAGTATACCGCCGCTGCACAGTGCTGCGCGCCTTGCAGCAGTGCGGCTAGGGAATCTACGCCAAGCACAATGAAACGGTGGCAGATGACAAGCGAGAATAAGTTCATGACAAGTGGGATACAACGTCGAGCCCCTGGCTGCGGCCACGCAGCCCACTGCTGCCGCGAGGCCAACCTGAAGTGACCAAGGCCGGGACTGTTCCAAAGCTACCGCATAGCTACACAAGAGCCTCTGTTGACAAAAAAAGCAGAGCTGACACAGCGCTCTAGGATCTGAGAGTTCCGCAAGCGGCGCAGCACCGCACATGGCAGATGCCCTGCAGCCAGAGCTGTTGAGGCAGACTGGAAGTTGCCAGCACGGGGCCTTCTTTCCCTCCGTTTCTGACAACATTCTGCTACGCTCGCAACTCGCGTGCGAGCGCAAGCGCCACTACAACCACCATCGATTTCAGTACAGCGCCAGCCTCGATGGCAACTTAGCAACAGGAGCATACGTATATGATGTGGGAGCTGTATCAGCACTCACCAATATTTGTAAGAATCCCTATTTCCACCACCGGAAACCACGATGAAGACAATGCCTCAAGAACGCAGTGTAGAGGTCAAGAATCAAAACATGTGAATAGCAATATGGGGACACCGGACTACTTCCAGAAAGGCATCAACAAACATAATATGACAGCTACTGTTTTCGGCTGTCTCCGGGCTTCAGTGGCCAGTGCCAAACCCAAAAAGGCCTTCTAGTAGGGCTTCTAGATGATATTCTACCTCTCCCGCCGCAAGGCCTTGGCTCATTCGCTCGGCGCAGCTCTTTCGGCCCACGGAGCGAGCTGCGGGTAGGAGAGGCCTGTGGCAGAAAAAGAGGGCAAACAGCGGCCAAGGAGAGAATTCAAGCAATGGACAGAGCTACGAGTATGGCTCACAGGCCCCACCACATTCTCACGAAGTTATGGGGCGGCACCGCGGATACTCCGAGAACACATCTTTCCGAGAAAAGTACCACATCGAACATCCCCACCCTGTCCCGAAAACCGGGCTGCAAGGATTTCAAGTTGCAGTGCTGGGAAGGGAACACTTTGCTGCTGCTTTCCATGCCCACGCCAGTTCCAAAACTTCTGGTCCGATGGAATATGTCTTGAGCGCAAGGTTGGGTTTGAGGCAACATTTGAGCTTGGTGGAGTCAAGGAAAGTAGTTTTATGGGAAGTTCAGGAGGGTTTGCTGCGTTCTCCATAGAGGACAACATACTCCAACCAGCAGGATTAAGAGATTGAGAGCTCAATCCTTCTGATATTCCAATTCACATTTCGGGCTCCAATGCTTCTGGTACTGCCTGAGAACTGTAACTGCTTGCTGTCTTGAGCACGTCGCCTCATATGATGCATGCCACTTGATCCTAAAATCGAACAACCCCGCTTGCCGGGGGTAAATAAGCAAAGAATGCACCCACATGCAGGTGCCGAGGCCACGACGCTCAGGAAGGCGGCCGAAGATCCCCAAGCGAAGCCGAAAATCAGAAGGGCACATGGAAGGAGAATCCTGGCATAAGGCCACAGCCCGTTGCTGTGAGTTGTACTGGCATGCTGGCATGCAGCGATCGCAATACGGTACAGCTTCAACACTTGAGGCTTCGTTACAGGCCGAGTAGCAGCGCGGCTGCGCTTTTTCGGCCGGCCATCGTGGGCCTGTCGCTTCAGGTTTCTTGCTCGTCCAGTGTACTTGCCGGCTTGGACTCTCCCAAACCCAACTCTAAGTTGCGGAGGCGCCTGAACAGCCCTGCAGCCATGAGAGCCCACGCCTCAAGTTCAACGAGGGTTTGATGCAGGAAGTGTTCCGAGAGTGCGAGAGTTCCAGATGCATAGGTATAGCGGCTCTGGCTGACCAAGCGTGTAGAATATCTTATGACACGTGGCTGCCCCCGCAACCTGTGCACTGTGCACTAATTTGTTCAGTCGGTGGGTCAGCAGCTACTAGGGATTCCGGAGCATTACGTTGACAGGCATGGGCTTTTTCTTATTCCAACTTGACAGGCAGCTTTTCTTCCGAGAACATACCAAACACGTGCTGCTCCTTCGCTGGTCAAAACAACACATAAAACACTTCCACTGAGAGTCTCGCGCCAAAACAGCCGTGGACCCTTTTGAGCCAACAGGAGCTGCGGCAACGATGTTAGCAACTGCCCAGCGATGAACTCTTTATCCTAGCCTGGCCCAGCTACAACGCTTCTTGCCTGAGTGCAACTGTCGGAAAGCGACTTCGTGCTAAAATGTGCTGCTACAGAATGCCTGGCATCCTAACACTGGCCTGGATTGCATGCTTTCGGCTGCAAGTAACAGGCACGGGGGCATCTGCGGTAAATTTCTGCGAATCGCGCAGGATCGACTCATAGCTCACGTGGCAGTTGCAAGTGCTCTGCGTGAACCGCCAAAGGATCCTGTATCCTCACCTCACCCGAAAAAGGGTGTGTGGTTCACTAGCCCACAACTGCAAGCTAAGGCTATACGTTAACTGGGACCAAATTCCATGGGGCGTGCTGTCGTGAAACTCAGCTTCTCGAAGCCTCAGCATGCACGTAGCATGCATCGGGGGCAGGGGGGGGGAGGGGAAGTCTCATGAGTTTGACGAAGGCAAGTTTTCTCAGTTACTCTCACGATGAACTGCTCTGAGAATTGGACTTCTTAGATCATGGCCGCCTCGGCCGAATATTATCTAGCCAATGCGCCACCTGGACAAATTTGCATGTCATGAGCATCATGGGCTCTTTAAGCAATAGAAAGCTTAGGCGCTTAAAATCCGCGACCCCGGCCAAATGTAGCGCAAGCGCACAGGGAAATCCTTCGCGGGCGCGCGCCGTGCTGTCGTGCTTGCGCTCGGGCCTGGATTTGCCAATTGAGTGGCTCGCGGATGTGGGAGGAATGCTTCAGCTTGCGATCTCTTGACAGACACTGCAGCAGACGTTTGCGCGGCTAAAACATGCTAACACCCTCTACTTTATTTCCTTCCGACTGGCACCGAGCTCCGTTCTTGCTGCTGCCAATAAACCAACGAAAAGAGATTCGAGATGAGTGTGAAATGTCTTCAGAGTCTTTTGTTCTTCGTGTTGTTAGACTTCACAGGCCAGGCTGAAGTTTTGATCTAGCCCTCGACACGCGCTCGGATGCATCGGGTGACCAACCATGGAATCGCGTACGCAACCATGCGCGCCAGCCCCCCGCAAACTTCCACGTCGCCGATGCCCCTTTCGCGGTGATGAAATTTCTGCTGTGATTGCTGTGCTGACGCTGTTTCTGTGACATGCCCGCCTGGCTTTCTCTGGTGCCCCACCTCACACGGCACAAACACGACAAGCCGAGCAAAAAACCAAGAAACCGTGCAATGACATGCAGAGGAGCTCACGGCAGGTCTTTCGGCCGCCCCGGCAGCGGCCGGCCTGCATAGGCATCACAGTCACAGCCTTACCCTTGGCAGCCAGCCTTATCAGAAGAAAGCGCTGTTTAGAGCACAGGCGGACTGGCGATGGAGCGTGCAAGCACTCGAAGGCCTGGGGCTTGTAGCAGCCGCTTGCCACCATCTGCAAAGGACAAAGGCACCAGCATCCCAGAACCGTTGAGCAAAGCATCGACAGACCCCGAGAATGGTCCCGCAGCTTAAGCTGCTGGCCTCGATGCTTACGGCACTTCGGGGGGCCCTCATACTTCCCCTCGGCAAGAAAATATGTTCTCAATGCGCAGCAGCTCCATGTGATGCAGGATGGCCCAACTGGCACCAGGCAAACCTCCATCGAGTGCAACCCACTGCAGAGAAGCTGCTGTGGAGCACGCTGGCGGGGCCTTGGGCCTCTCCTGACAGGAAGATTGCTCAGACTTTCAGAAGTTTAGTCGTACAGTTTGGGGTTCGGGGTGGGATCCCCGGGATTCCCAGCCTCTGCCACCGCGGGCCGCTGTGGCCGCTGTGGCCGCTGTGGCCGCTGTGGCTGTTGTGGTGCACGGAGGTTTGGCTCGGAGCGCACGGCCAGGTGACTGCCCATGCTGCCGCCACCGCCGCCACCGCCGCCGCCTCCTCGGTGTGCACAACCGCTTGATCTTCTGATCGAAGGCCGGACAGCCACCGCAAGCCGCATCCCTGTCAGCAGTGCCTGCTTCTTGCCGGAGGGCTTCCAGCGCAGCAGCTGCGGCCACCTGCCATCAGGGAAGGGGATGGCACAAAGGATCAACAAGCGCATCTGGATCAACACAGTACTTTTCTCTTCTCACCGTCGGCAACTTGCTGGCCAATAGCAACGATGGAAAACGCGGCCTCCCCGAGGTTGACTGCAAGGCGGCTGCCCTCGCCCGTGACCTTGCAACATTGAGCGAAGCTTTCGCTGGGTGCATTATGTTGCCCTACCCACTGAGTACCTGGTTGCCGAAGGCAGAGGGCCATGCCACCGCGGGCACACGAGGAAGCGGCAGTGGCTCCCCACAGAGATGACAAAAGCGGGCGTCCTGTGTCACGATTTGGGGTCACCTTGTTGTAGGATCCGGCTGGCGTGAAGTTGACACATCCAAGTCCCAAGCAAGAGAGGTTGGCACGTGGCCACAACTGTTGCACTGGTACTGGGCAAACCATGCGACGACCGACCTCGGTCAGATCACCAGGGGCCAGTGTCCAGGAGACTTTCTGACTGGCCAGTCAGGTTAGCCAATAGGATCCAAGAAGGGGTCATGGACAGGAAGCTTTCTCATTGCAGCAGATTACAACATGAGGTTGTCGGAATTGTTGGAACTTCAGGTCTCTGAGACCTGTGCGCTGACGGTCCCACTGTAGAAGGCGGAGCAGATTGCGCCACTTTGGAGGCCTCATCGTTTCACTCGTAGAAAGACTACACCAGAACCCACCCAAACTCAGCACATGTGCCCTGAGACTCCGCACCACAGCTGGGCGGTGTTCGTACAGACTGGGCCTCGGCAGCTGATCCATGCTGCACCAATCGCCCGTCATTCACTAGCAGCCTGGGGCATTCACAGTGTCTCCCTCGGTGGGGCAGGGCCAGGGGTTCCCAGCTTCTGCCGCAGCGTAGCCTCAAAAAAAAGAAGCAATGTCCCTGCAAGGTCCCTTTAATGACGACCCCACAAGGCAAGCCGATGCCTCCCAGAGCTCTGCCGCACTCGCCCGCTGCCGGCTGCAGAGAGAGGTGCGGCGTCTGTCGTCGTGTCGTCGTGTGGGGTGGGGTGCATCGAGTCACCCACAAATACAGTACGAATGTATGCTGGGGAAAGTGAACCGGATAGGTTGGAAATGCAGAGCCTCAGTGGTTGCACGCTGCTTACAGAGGGCAGCAGCGGCTGCGATGCGGAAGAGCCAGGACCTCCGTGTCGCAAGAATACTCGAACATTGTTGATGAACGTTGGAACTTGTAACGTGCTAAGCTGTTCAAAGTGGCTTGCAGCTGCCATCGCGTTCCACAAAACCACCCTGCCTCCTCCATCAGTGCCCACCATGAATACCCAAAGGTTTGAACCACCAGGATGCTGTGGCAGAGTCATTTTTCATCGTCAGTCATCAATAATGTCAATAATCTCACAACAGCGTGACCAGGGTGTACCTGACATTCTGGCACCTTTCGACTTTCGACATTTTGACTCGCAGAGTCGGGGGGCACTGCCGGAATGCATTTACACCATGTCATTGTCAGTGAACCAATGGAGAGATACAGGGCCAGCAGGCAACGATGCACCAAAGCAGTGCAGTTGACGTGCCAGGGCCTCGTAGAAAAACTCCTCCGAGGATCCAGTCTCCCTCTTCGAAGAAAAACATTGGGATACACTTTGGGATCACGTTGCAGATACCCTACTCGGCTACCCTACTTGGCTCCGACATCTTCTCAATGCAAAGGGGACACTTGGGCTAATCAGAGCCACACTGCCTCGGAATAAGAGCTGGGCCGGCCGGCGCGTGATTCACACAGGCTCTTGTGCCCAGGCGAAGAGTAAAGCACCATCTGACTGTCACGAGCGGCTTTGCACTCAGATCAGACAGCAGCCACAGCACTGTGGACTCAGGTATGGCTGGCAGCAGGGATCAGGTGCTGCAAGAGTTCGGAAGCTTCTGCCAAGAATTTCGACCAGCGGAAAACAACCACGGCTCTACTGGTCAGCACTTCCGAAGACCTCTGCACAAGCCCCAAAGTCGAGGGACCCCACAGCCAAAAACCACGCATCTCTAAAACCATGTAACCCTCTTTACCACACAGCGACCACCTCACTCGGTCTCGAAACCACCGCCAAAGGCCCCATAGCCGATGGACTTCCGCGGGACTGTGGCCTGGCCCGGAGGCGGAGCTTCTGTAGAGTCTACTGCATCTACCTACATGCTTAGATTTTTTGTGAAGAGTGGCGGGCATCTGCTTTGTGTGTTGGGGAAGGGCTCACTGGTGCCAGAGGCACGTGCAAGCCGGCAAAAGCCGCCCCTACTCCGCCCGCTCGAGCAGCATCCTTCTTTGTAATTTGTTTTGGAGCTCGCGTTGTCGACCCTCACTCAACTTTGCGCACTTGAAACCAGACAAGTCCGAAATGACAGCTTGACCTCACGAACGAGCGTTTTCCAAAGGCTCCCAAGCAGAAGCTTCTCGATGTTTCGCGCAAGGCGCGATGCATTTATGGACATTGGGGAGATCGCAGTCGGGGCGAAAGAGTCCGCGTCCTGGCCCTGGAGCTGAAACATGGACCAGGGTGGGCGCGCTTGGAGCGCTGACAGCCAATCTGGGGAACCGGGGAGGAGCAGCTGGCAGACCCTGTTCTGTCGGTTTAGTCGCTCAGGCTGCTGGTTCGTGATTCTGGGGTATCCTGCACCCTGAATCGCTTCCTTCGCAACGCATTTTGACGTCCCACTGCAAGGGAGCCTCACAAGGGAGCCTCGCAGTAGCCTTCGTGGTTCATGCTTTCAGCAAAATTTTCCAGCAAAAAGAGGAGATTGCCTTGGCCTGTAGCAGGGCGACGAGGTCCGTGTGGCCGGCTTCCGAGGCGCAGGCGGCCGGCGAGCGGCGCTGGCGAAGGGCTTGGATTCCAACAGCTGGGGTCTTGGGCTCGAAGTTCGTAGCACTGTTTGCAACTGCACCTTCTATAAGAGGCTACTACACAACGCGTGCCTTGCTGTCAAGGGCGTTGGGATTGGCATTAAGGCTGATCAGGTACAGGGCGAGGTCCTCAGAAGATGTGTCTGAAACAACAAGGCGCTTTCCCTCGACCCATCGCCCCCTCGACATGTCTCTTGAAAGCCATGGCGGTCCTTGTGACCTTTGTTTGCAGCCCAGTGCAACATGGTGTAGTCCTCCTGCACGCACTGGTCTTGGACGAAAAAGGGAGGCTGATCAATGTCTCTTAAGTACAGATGCTGATATTCAGCCTTCCACTTCATGGAATGCCACCCCCTTGTCTCGACTTGTCGGAGGACCTGGCAACGACAAAGCTTCCAATGGCAGCAGCCTAGGAATTTGCCACAAAGGAGTCAGCACATGTCAACAGGAGGAAGCTTGTGGGAATCTGGCCCAAACTATTTCCCAATCTCACGCGACTCATCCATGCATCCGCCATGTGCGTCAGCATGTCAACAGCAACTTCACAGTGCTGGGCGGAGGTGCAAGCAGTAATGATCGCACTCTGCGTTAAGGCATCCGCAGCCAGCCTAGCAGCACTCATGTCCGCAAGACATTCCAACCCGCACAGCCAATGGCCCGTAAGCGATTCGGCAGCAGCATTGTAGGTGATGTCGTTCTTTCGGGTCGTCGAGACGGCCATGCAGTCCAGCAGGACTATGGAGAACAGCCACTGTTCTCGATCACATGCATACAGGGCAGCATTGAAGGTGATGGTGTCTGGCTGCAAAAAAAAGTTCGCCATGAGAGCTAGCAAGAACAGGCTCGACTTCCATTGGGCCCCTTTGCCAAAGGCACTCAGGAGTCCGTTACAGAGCGTAAGGTGCGGCTCCAGACGCTCCTCCCTAATGCGCCGGAGAAGCTGCGCAGCCCAGTGCCACTGCTCCGACTTCTCACAGGCACTTGCAACGGCACCAAAGGTGATATTGCTTCGCCGTATACTGCAGCTCTTCATCTCCAAGAGCAGATCCAGAGCCGCCATCCAGTCAGCCGCCTTTTCGCAAGCGCTCGTTGCCGCATTGAAAGAGACAGTGTCGGCCTGCATCCTCCAAGCCTTCAGCACTTGAAGCAATCGGCCAGCAGTCCTCCACAGGCCTGTCTTCTCGCAGGCGGACGTGGCAGAGTTCATGCTAACAATCGTTGGTCGCAACCGTGTTTGACGCATGATGCCAATCAGGCACAGCGCTGTCTTCCAATGGCCGTATTCTCGGCAGGCACTGATGACCGAACTGGTCGAGATTGTGGTCTGCTCCCCTGCGCGAAGGGAACAGAAAGCCTCGGACCAAGCTGTGCCTCTCTGGCAGGCGCTGACCACCGCACCTACATGAAACTTGTTCACCTCCTTTCGAAAGGAACGCATAGTTTCCAGTATCGCGGCGGCCAAACGCCAGTTCCCAGTTCGAGCCACGCGCTCCAGCACTTTGGTCGCATGACGAGGGTCGGCGCTGAGGCCACGAACCTCGCGCTGGATGTCCATCAACTGACTCCAGCATGGGACACGTGCACAGCAAATTTGTGGAAGGAGGCGCACAGATTCTTGAGCAGTATGGCCTTAAGTGACGCTGGTGACAACCCTGCACAACCTGATGTTCCGCTGTGTTTCTGATGAAACCTGCCTGCTGGTACGCTGCAGGCAGTGAATCTACATGAGGACGCTCGACAGCTGGCCTGCACATGCCACGTGTCAAGGGGAACACGCGTGACAAAGTCCAGGCTTGTTTGCTAAGTTGCGCTGGTATATCACCACAATCATACGCCATGGATCAATGCAGGTCCAAACCTATCGAGTGGGCTTGTGCTTGCATCCAAAGGTGGCCATTCTGGCCTGAAGGGGTCCTCAGCGGAGCCTCGCACAATAGACCGGAGCGGCTCTCTGAATTCGTCTTACCAAGGAAGATCAAGCATCCCCATCCCTTCCACATCTCTCATCTCTTATCTCCTGCTGGCCTCCCACCCGGCGCAGGTGGTAGGCAAGGCCAGTGCGGCCCTCCCGCTCAGCGTAGAACAGCGGCGTGCGGCCTGCCAAAGGGCATTCTTGGGCAGGATGTCGCAAAAATCGGCATCGAAGCGCACAAGTGCAGCACAGATTCACATGAGGGCATTTGCGAAAATAGGGGACCCCCAATATAGATGCCCACTTTTAGGATTCCGTTGGAATAAGGACCCCGATGAGGTACCCCGAATTTCGGAAGCGGATGCCTTGATCATCTCGGGAGGCCAGGAGGCCGTGGCCTCCCTCCTAAGTAGAAAGACAAGCAAAACCCTCAAAAACCATGGCCCCCTTTAGGAGTTTTCATGGCTTTCCCTCACTTCGGGATATTTGGGGGGGGAATTTGGGGGATTCGGATTTTTTGCACACCGATCTAGGAGCTTGGCCACAAGGCGGCGGATGAACTCCACGATGTCCCGTCGACCTTGCTGCGCCGCCCAGTGCAGGGGTGAGAAGCCATGCTCAAACCTGAGTCCGCCAGGAATACAGGGAGTTGCGTTGAGGGTTGAGGGTTGAGGGTTGAGGGTTGAGGGTTGAGGGTTGAGGGTTGAGGGTTGAGGGTTGAGGGTTGAGGGTTGAGGGTTGAGGGTTGAGGGTGAGGGTTGAGGGTTGAGGGTTGAGGGTTGAGGGTTGAGGGTTGAGGGTTGAGGGTTTAGGGTTTAGGGTTTAGGGTTTAGGGTTTAGGGTTTAGGGTTTAGGCTTTAGGGTTTAGGGTTTAGGGTTTAGGGTTTAGGGTTTAGGGTGACCTACTTAAGGTGTTTCTATCTTGGTTCTTTCCAGGCCACCGCTCGGGCAATCCCTCCTCAGGCATGGTCTGGAGGACCTGGCATCTGATAGTCGCTGGATTCTACATGATGAATGAATGATAGCTAGACAGCTACCCAGAGAACCAGCACATTTGCCATGGTCTACCAGTTTATGAAGTACCCCCAAGTTTCCGCCAGACCCAAACCCAAACAGTGCGCGCCTGGATGAGCTGGTCGGGGACAGAGGCCAGCGCAGACGAGGGCTTCAGGATCTCTAGCTCCTCCAACTTCTCTTCTACAAGCGACCGAATTGTCACAATATGTGTCCTATGGTGCTTTGCATCGACCACCAGAAACAGCAGACCACTCCTCCTCGCACCGCTTCATGTCGCGCTGCAAGTAGTCTCTTATCTGCGTCAGCAGAAGGCACCGAGATGCTCTGGATTGCAGCCGATCGCCGCCCTGCCTTCTGCTGATCGGACTCGGACAAGCTGTGCTCCAAAGCCACCTGGAGCCAGGTGACTTACGGAAGGCTTGGGGGGGGGTACAGAAAAGCCGTCTTAGGCGAACTGTTTGCCATAGCCTGGTGACCATGCGGTCCGTATCTGATTCTACAGGCGAACATATTCTACTTGCAGGCACGCAAAAAGTCAGGGCAGAGATCTGCAGCACATCGGCTGTTATGTGCGCTTGAAAATCTTCGCGGGCATTATCCTCAGAGTAGATTGCAGACGTGCTGCTTTTGAATGTGACATGCGGTGCTCGTTCTCACCTTTACACAGATTTTTCGACTGCACTGCCGTCTATCCTCATGTCGGAGACTTGGACTCGGTTCACATTGCAGACACCACTAAACTCGCCAGGCCTCTTCCTGCAGAGCTCTCAAGTCATGGAGCCGCGCATCTAGTCTGAGTTGCTCAGTGTGGCGCCTTGGCCAAATATGAGGGGCATCCGATGGCATCGCAGAAGCCGGACCTCCGGACCCGTGGACCTCCGGACCTCCCTCAGGGTTCCCGACTCGGATTCTATCTCCGACTTGCGCTCGTAGTCGGTGAGCCCACGCCGAAGAGACAAGCCCTGGCTCCCGCTCTTAGCCGATCTTGTAAACATAACTGCATCTGCCCCAGCTGACCGGCCACTGGCTCCAAAAACAAAAGGACTCGAAGAGGCTCCTTGCTCTCGGCAGCAGTGACACCCTCGAGCTGAGCCATGATGGACTTGATGTGAACCTGCAAAGACGCGCAGAAGCCCTGAATGGCAGCGTGCTCTCACAGACACAGACACACACACACACACACACACACACACACACACACACACACACACACACACACACACACACGTTGGCGCGCGCATTAACAAAGTCATGACCTTTGGAAGACAGCACGAGCCCTTATCTTACTAACACATACTACAGCCCACTTTAACAACTCGCTTACAAAGCTTAGTACGCTTCACTCGCTGTTGGTGCCCACCTCCGTGGCGTTTTGAATGTTCTCATCCAGCTCTTTGTGGGTCTTGCGCACCTGACACATTGGAGTCCGGATGCTATTAAAATCTAGACAGTCTAGACGAATGCAGGCCACAATATGCCACAATATGCCACAATTTGGATGCCTGTTGAACGATGTCAGCGTTAGATCCAGGCAGCAACGGACTCTCCTCCTGCAGACTATCGAGTCACTCAGAAGAATGGACCTCCTAGCAGCCGTCCTCCAAGCCGGCCAAGAAATTCATCGGCCTTGGTGGTCACCAGTGGCCACCAGCGGCTCCAAGTACTTACTCCAAAAAGCGCTGAAAAGCACCAAAAGGCACTCGGCCCCCTCCCCCCCATCCAAGCAGATGGGACTTCCCTTTTGCTCTTGGGTCCCCGCTCGGCCCAAAGGGACATGCGGTGCGCCCTTGGAAGGCAAGAAGCCGCAAGATGCTGCAAGGTCAGTCCCTTCATGGATGGGTTCACTGCGCATTCCCCCAACAGAGGCCGCCACAACGAGCGCCGCCTCAATTCTGCATCGCTGTTGGTGCGCGCTCTGGACGCTGCCGCGTGCTTCAAGGCCTGACACTGACATGTGCTCTGCCGCGACGCGATGTGACTGGGCGGATGTTCATAGGGGTGCTCGGTACATACCGCTGAACTGCCATCTACTGATCTTACTCCTGCACACACACACACACACATTTTTAGGGCTTCAACGAGCGCGCCTGATTCTCTTTGATGAGGTCATCGTACTTCTGCTGCCTAGGTCGCGGTTGCACCTATGTTAGCAGAGTAGCAGCTTCAGTCGACTTCGTGGCCTGCATTTCGCATCTGCTACGGCCTCTGACCGAGCCGTCGACCAATCGCGGTTTATGGTCTGAAGCCCTTCCTGCAAGTCACGGTAAGGCCATGACTCGCGACTACGTCATGGCTCGAAGAGCTGTTCGAGCCTCCGCATCCTTCTGGAACTGCTCTCCGCTACGCCGCACCTGCATGAACGGTTTGTGGCTCGTTTGCAGTAACTTGCTACGGGGTCATGCTCATTGTTGGCATGGAGGAGCAAAGAGTTAGGGGGCAAATGGGGGGCTGAGCTCTGCTGTAGGTGATGGCATTTAAAGTTTAAAGAACTGCCTCGCCTTCAGGCAGTGCTTGCAGCATAAGAGCAGGATGTCTCTGAAGTACAGCAAAGAGAGCTCTCCAGCGCAAAAACACGAGGCAGGCAATCTGAAGGCTGACGCAGCTGCACAGATCCAGAAAATTCAGAAACCCTTCCCAAAAACAGTGCCCTGCTTGCCAGATGCCTGCTGGAGTTCACGCCGCGACTCCTCTGCATCCTGTCAGAGTAGGATTCGAATGATTCGAAGTACACTTTGAAGCCGGTGAGAACGCCAGTGGATCGGGGCAACTCAAGCATCCTTCTTCTCATCCGCAAGTTGAGAAAGCAACCTCTGCCGGCATGGTGTGTTTCTGCAGGTGACACGGTGACGGAAACGTAAACATTACGCCGACACTTGCAGTTGTATCTCTGCGAATCTGTGCAAATCTTGGCAAGCTGCTGCCAAAGTCATGACGCTTTGAGGCTGGTGAGAATGCGAACAGGGCAACTTCCGAGAACCAGGCGACGACAGCTTCTCCTCCTGCACACGGCGTTTGTCCTCGAATTGTCGTGCCTCCACAGGTTCCAGTGTGGTTTTAACATGGCTGAGGTTCGGTATACCGTACAACTGCGTGCTTGAGTGTCGCACTCTGCACATGATGCGGCCCGGTGACATGAACTCTGACGCTGCATGGGCGCGCGAACAGTCGAGCGAGGGCGGGCGGGCAAATCAAATTCTGTCCCCGCCGAGATTGCACAATGCGCATGATGAGTGGGTGCACGCAAGCAATGAGCAATGATCACACCCTCATGGCTTTGGCGATGCAAGGGATTGCAAACTTCCCAGCCAATATGCGAAATCAGCCCGCGCACGTGAACATGGCCAAGCTCGGCCCAAGCCTGATGATCACGCTCTTCCAGCTGCTTCTGCAGAAGCTTGACCTCCGCTCTCCTTGGCTAGTGAGAGTTGCTGGAGCTTGCATGAAGGACGGAGCTCCCGCGACCATGACATACATGACTAGATGACGAAACATGACTAACCTGGCGTTCAGCTTTGGCTGTTGGAAACGGACGTGTCCAAGGCACTGCTCGTTCAAAGCTGCTCGAAGGTCGTCTTCAGCTTTGCTCTTTTCTTCCTTCAACTTCCTCACCGGGATAGCTGTGAACGGGCCAGGAACGCATGGCAAATCGAGGAAACTGCTGACAAGCCGCTTCAGCGTGCTCACATCTGCGGCCAGGGTATCACGCTCCGCTTGAAGAGTGCGCAGCCTGAAGGCGCACTGACAGCTCGACAGCAAGGGCCACAGCGCATTACATCTGCACCCTTCGAACTAAGGCAAGCATCAACATCAAGCTCATGATTCGCCGATCTCCCATGAAATGCGGCGCTCCAGAACTATTCTCTCGCCTCGGCCTCCGGCAGAGAGGCGTCTGGAACTTGGAACAAGCAGACCAGGATCTGGTCTCATACCCCAACCCTCCCCCCCCTGGGCCCCCCCTGAAAGCTGCCAGATGGAGACTGTGTCGGCTATTGTCCCCCCGGCACTGCCCTTCCTGCACCGATGTGGCATTTCTTGGTTCAGCTCCTTTAATAACTCCTTCTCTCAAGATTCCCAGCTGGCAACCCAAGCGCCCACTGGGGAAGACCCCTTCCTCACTTGGCAACCACGCGAGCACAGAAGAGTCAACCGAAGGTTTTGCACAGACTGCAGACATTCAGGCTTGCGGGGTTCTCCAACCTCACTTGCGGGGGCGCCGCACGCGCATTACAATCCGGTTGGCGAACATTTCAGGGACTTGCCTGCTGTTCGCCTCTTCCAGCGAGGCCCGATCGCCGGCACTGCGAGCCTTGACATGGAGGTTATGAAGGCATCCTAGAGCCATCCTGCAACGGCAACTCCACCTGGAGGCCATCCAGCTGGATTTTGATTGACTCCTTGGCCGGTCTGAGGTCACTCAGGCTGCCAAGCATCTCCCAGAAAACGCGTGCCAAGAACCGAAGCCACCGACCCGCTCATACTCAACTGCCGCCATTTGAGTGCCTGACTGCATCTCGAAGAGCTGTTTGGTGGTCGCCTTTTTTTCGGGGCCAAGCTCATGAGATCTGCACCTTTAAGCGCACTTCGTTACCGAAGTAAACCAGTCCGACGGTCTGCCAGTATATGGATGACGCTGGGGGCAGGGCTGTGGACGCGCTCGCGTCCTCGCCGCTCGTCGTCCTTCTCCTCTGCGGCCCAAGGCGAGAATTCGAATTAAAAACTAGAATTAGATTAGAGTTGGATTTAGAGTTCTTATTTGAACTTTTCATTAGAATTTGGATTCTAATTGGAATTACAAAATTTTTGAGAACTAGAATCAGAATCAGGGATTTGAGTTAGAACTAGAATGAGAATCAGAATTAGAGTTAGAATTTGAATTGGAATTCGAATGAGAATAGAGTGCACCAGAAAAGGCGGCACCCCACCTGCTGCAGCTTGCGGTGCTCGGCTCGGAGCTTCTCCAGCTCCTGCAGCAGGTCCTCGGAGCACGGCCCGGCACAACAGCCACGAAGTATTACAGCAGAGTCCAGTATTGCTGAGCATTGCTCAGTCTTACTCAGTATGACACCAGTATTACTCAGTATTACTCAGCATTGCGAGCTCAGTACACCAGCAGCAGCCCGCAGCCTGGTGTCGTCCTTCCCATTCTGCCTTCAGCTGCAGACCAGAGTCCTCAACTACATAGCATTCCGTGTCGACATGTCCCGTGGGTGCCTTCGTACATGTGCTGCGGTACTTCAGGCCTTGTGTTGCTTCAACTCGGCTTCGTGGGCAGCTTTCATCTTGACATAGGCCTGGGATTCATGGGCTGCCACAAAGCCAGGCGGTTCTGTTCAATCACAGTCCCCTGGAACAACATGACCCGAAACCAGGATTTTATCCTGGTTTGCCTCTTCATGCTCCCGAGAGGAGTTTCCCTGGAGTGCCGCCAGCCTCCAAAGAGGAGCAGAATCTTTTGAGTCGCCAGAAATGCAGGACACTCTGAACATGTCCCTTCTCGTTGTGCCTGTCCCTGTCTTGTTGCACTTTCAAGTGCTGCGCCTGGCACAGGGGATGGCTCAAAGGCACCTCACTTGCACCACCTCACATCACCCTCGTGCCTGCAGCTCATCTTTCTCTCGCAGAGCGGCCTGGGAATGCACCGTTGAATCTGGACTTTGCAGGGTAGCACCGAACATCCAACCCACCCAAAGCGCGCGCTTCCTCACTCGAAGAACCATCAACAAGGCACTCCCAGAAGCGCACTCTTTTTTCAGCGCTCGAAGAGCAGTTGAGTATGGTGAAGTAGGTACGAGCGGAGCCCCCTTGAGACTCGGAAGGGATGCCGCGCCTGATGTTTCGCTTCCAGATCTGCCCTGGCACGGGCTTCTGCCTCCTGGCAATGAACATGACATCAGCTGCGCACAGATATTGGCCTTGCAACTTGGTCTTAGACACCACACAAGAGGCACAACATGTCAAAACAGTCACAACAGTCACAACATCACACACGGGGTATCCCCGGTGCCCCCATCGGCCTTGTCCATGCGCAGCTTGGCCTGGTCGGCATTCACGAGGTCCAACTGCTTCAGCGCAGCCTGAAGGTATACCCCGGACAAGGGACTTGCGTGGACCTTTACTTGAACTCACTTCGTGTGAAGTAGAGTCATCTGAAGTGGGCGGCCAAACAGGCATCAAAAGCTCGACAGCCAACAGCTCAGCTCAGCATCCAAACGACGCGATGACTCGTGATGACACAATGAACTCCATGAAACTTCCGGCCCAGGCTGCCTCGTGCTTGCGTGCAAACTCTTCTTTGGCAAGGGACTCCGAGTCCTTCAAGCAAAGCGCGCGAGAGGAGTTCGTGCGATTTCGTACGGCTGGAGGGTTCTGCAAGGTTGCCTTGTCTCGTTGAAGCGCACGCATATCCGACGAGATCTGCTCCCGGTCTTGCAGAACTTCAAGATGCTTCTTCTCAGCCTACCAGAACGCAATTGTGTAGAATTGACCTGGGGGGGGGGGCCAAGCTCCTCCAGAAATACATGCGCTGGACTGCTTCTCTCGGGCGTCTATATGTGAAGGACCGTATGTATGACCCAATGTGAAGGGCTCTCATACGACCTGGAACGTCCGCAACAGGCTCTGCAAAGTGCATCCGATTGTCGTAAAGTGGCGCCAGCATGCTCAGAAAACGAAACCAACGAGTCCACCACTCAAGCGTCGGGCAGCGGCCCCGATAGAATTCCCAGCGTCCAAAGCTGTCAACATGCCGCATATCGGCATGGCAAACGTCATTGAGTACAGATGCCCCCCAAGAGCTAGCATCATGAGCATCAATCACGAGCCAAGAGGCGTCGATTCTCAAACCGACCCATCTCGTGCGGCGTCAAAGCTTCGACGCCCAAACGACCCTCCAGGGAGGCCGTAAAAACTCCTCTTCAGCCCCAAGCTTCAAGAACGCCATCCGTCCCCACAACCTCGGTGACCTAAGGCCCTGGTGCTGCTTTGCGCAGGTTCTGCTTCAACATCACATGAAGTGCAATGGCGACTGTGGCCTCTTCTCGTGCCTTTCTCTCAGCAGCTGTATCTGCCTCGAAGGTACCAGTTTCCAGCAGCGGCACGTGAATGATACATGTTAGCGCAATCATTGCGAACTGCCTCTAGCTTCTGCTTATCCGCAGTCAGCTTCTCCATATCTTGAAGAACTGAAGCATGTCTTCGCTCAGCCTGGCTGGCAACATGCCTACACGCCAACGAGTGTAGCCACAAAATTGCTGTTACGTGTTGCCCCGTCCATGTCTGGTAGATTCTGGGAGCTCTATTCACCACTGTTCAGAGGTTCCTGCACTCTCGGGCATCGTGTGGCCTCTGCTTTAGCTTGGCTTTCTGCTTCTTTATCGGACGTCAGACGCTTCTGGTCCTCACCTGGCAATTGCAGTCTATCTGATTCATGATGAGGATTAGAAGATCTGAAAGCCATGCTCAGCATGGACTGGCCCTGGCGGTGCAGGTCATGGCAACATGACGGCACTGCGTAGTTGCTGCATATCGCGCAGCAGCTCTTCATGCTTTCTTTCAGCCTTTAGGCTTCGAAAAGGGTAACACGCACAGACATCCCGTGCCCACGATTTGGGACATGTCTGCACTGCCGAACCTCCAGCACTCAATCCCGACAACCCAGAGTGCTCGGGTGAACAGCTGTGGCCTCCGCGCGCAATTGAGACTCACGGACCTGCCAGCGGAGGTGGCAAGCATTTCTACGCACACAAGGGCCAGAATGGGAAGGGTCGAACAACAACACCCCAACAAGGACAACTGGAACACCAATTCTACGTGGTGCCAGTGTCCACCGCAAAAATTCTGGACCACATGATGCAGGGTCGTGAATTGAAACTTATGGCATATGAAACATGGCTGTAAGAGCTTGACCCCATCAGACCTGATTGCCCAAACCCTAAACCCTCAACCCGTAAGAGCCTTAACATGCTGCGAGACTTCCTGACAAAACAAAGCCAAAGCAAACGAAAGTTAGTCAGGGGAAGCCAAAATTTTCCCGGCATTCGGAGTGGTTGTGCTTCAAAGGAGCGCGCTGCCTGTATCCGACCTGTGCCATTTCTGAACATCTCAGCCTGGGTCAACTCCCTGGCGCTGATAGTTCTTCGTTTTAGCGCCCCGCCATGCCTTCCTTGCTAGCTGCTCAAGGCTCACATGTTGGTGGTCGGCTGGTGGGCTTGAGAAGTATGCATTCTTTGGCCAGAACTTGGCATACTTAAGCCCCCAGGCTGCCGGGTCGTTCATATATAGACATGCACGCATTCGCACGAGGCTAAAACCCACAAAGGCTGAGAATGCGAGAAAAAATCTGCCTGTCGCTTTCCGGACTTTACATTCTGCTTCTGCGGGCAGCCCGACCCTTGCCTTTCACCATTTCACATTCGTGTGCTGCGTCTTGAGAGTTGTACAACAAGTTACATGCTGCTACCATGGATTCAATTGCTGCTGCAACGTCCCGTCGGCCAACGGCCACTGCATCTGGTACTTCCGTGATGCCCATCCAGCATGTCCACTCTGCTTTCTTCCGGCGCCTTGTCTTCTTGCAGCTGCGCCTGATCCTGGGCCATCTTCCTTGCAAACAGGAGCTGCTAATTGTATCTTCAACAGTTTAACGCATGCCCTGCAGCATTCTAGCCATCTGCTACACAAGTGATACGCAGGCTGGAAGTCACATGACACAGAGAACACATCAGCGACCACTGAGTCTCTGTGCCCAGCCAGACTCTGAGATACTGCAAGCCGCCAAGACATGCCGGGCCGGCTGTTTGTCACTTTCCACCTGACCACCGCAGGGCAAAGGAACATACACCATCGAAGGACAAATGCTGTTTAGGACTGGTGAGCGTATGCGACATGCTGAGACAGTGCTTTAATGTACTTTATGACATTGTGAGCACCCAAGCTGCCGGCCGCCGCATGGCGCTGCCGCATCTCCTCCTTGGCCCGCTTCTCCGCATCCAGGAGCTCCTCTCGAACAAGTCAAGAAACTCACAGGAAAGAACATGAATGATGCATTCATGTTGTGGGGAGTAGGAGATGGTGACCAACGCATAAGACATGCAGTCCTGTAAGTGGCCATGCCCGGATGTCTTCTCCCTCAGCACCTCCTCGGCTGTACGCTCCGAATAATAGCAATAGAAGGCACGGACGTTCTGGTGTGCCCCTGCCTCATGGAGACGCTGCACCTGCCATAAGGTAGGCACTACAAACTGCCTACTATCAACCGAGCTCAGCCCTGACAGAAGATGCACAAACGCAAAGTGGGGGAATGATGGAGAAAGGTGGAGTGCCTCCAGCTTGGCGCGCTCTTCGGCATCTTTGTCTGCTTTGATCCTTGACTTCACGACGGGGCCAGTAACTGGAGCCCTGCGCAGTGCGGAGCAACGGCCTGGCGTGGTCTTCCTGCAGCCTCTGCATGTCTTTGACGACAGAGGCATGCTTCGTCTCAGCCTCCGAGCCTGGGAAAGATGTGCAAAATGTGCAAATAGGACCTCAAGGCTTGTTCTCGGACTGCCCGGGTCCCGGTGCGGAGACGAGCTTCTTCTTCCTTCTCTCGCGTAACCCGCTGGTGGTCCGCACCTTGGGCGTTCGCAATCACATGTAGACTGTAGACATGGCATTCAAAAGCTTTCGAGGCCCTTGCGAACCGTCTCCATGTCCTTCAAGACGGATTGGTGTTTTCGCTCCGCCTGCCCGACTTCAGCACGAGCAGTGGCGGCAGCGTTGAAGACTCAAAAACGGAGCGTGACCTTTAGCCACGATGAAAAACCTGGCTATCAACTCAGAGAGGGGAGTGCATTTGCCGAATGGAGCGCGCCTCCAACCCTTCAAAAACCCTCTACAGCTTCCCCCTTAGCAGCACTCTGCCAAGAGTGCGAAGCATCTGATCCAATCCCAAGCCTCCTGCCGCGCTGCTTGTTCAGCTGCTTTGTCCTGGCGCTTTGACAGAACGGCAAAAAGTTGCAGTTATAGGGGGAGCCTTTTCTCAACCAGGCCGGCAGTACGGCGTGGAGCTTCTCCTGGTCGGCCTTCAAGCGCTGCGCGTCCTCAAAAGAAGGCATTGAGAGATTCGCCCTTTACATTCTCTCTGCATCTCTTCAGGTGCTTTTAACATGTTTAATCCCCTAAGAGAGGATGGATGCGATGCGGGGGCCTCCATTGCTGCCGCATGCTTCTGCTCCGCAAGCAATCTGGCTTGTTTTTCCGCAGCTTGGTCCTCGTGGAGCTTCGCACCAATATCAAGTAAGTAAAGCTCACGAACATGGCATTAACATGGCTCCGCAGACTTTTGTAAACCCGTCGCACCTTCTCCAGCTCCAGCTTGTCTCCTTTCATCCTTTCCATGTCCACCAGCACTGCCTGGTGCCGCGACGCGACTTCTTCCTGCCAGCAAGCGGCAGCTTCTCAATTGCCGCAACTCCAAGATGAGAAGGTTCTCACCCCCACGGCCTTCGCACGCTCTTCTGCTGCATGAGCGGCCTGTAAGGATGTGCAATGGCTTTGCTTTTGCTAGCTTCTTCTGATGCCCAAAGAAACCCAACCATCCAGCCGTGCCTGCAATCGTTGCTGGTCCTCTCGCAGCTTCGCTGCGTCCTCGACGGCCTAATGTAGCAGAGTCTACAGCGCGATGGGTTCTTAATCCTGTCCCGGTACAGCTTTTTCTAGTTGGTTTTCTGCTATGCCTATGCTTGAGATGTGTGTGCCTGAATGGTGCTTGAGCTCATTTTCGATGCGCTCCACGTCTGGTGCTGAGCCCAATCGGACATCGGCTCGAAGCATCATCTTTGGGAGGCATTGCAGAGCAGTGCCCATATGCAGGCGCTGATGAGGGAATAGAAACATACGACCGCGCCGAGCAGGGACACGAGCCAGTGTCTCAGGATCGTCCACAGGCTGGTCTGGTGTCCCATCCAGTAACCAGGTCTCACCACCATCGTGGCAATCAGTGAGGTACAGGAGTAACGTGTGGGTGGTGCTGAGGCCCGCGTAGCCAGGAAGGGCTGCAGAAATGTACCCAGGCAGCCACTCATAGTCCACGTGGGGAACCAAGGGCACGTTGGCGTTTTTGTATCGCAGAAATCGAAACCATGGAGATACACACGCATCTTCAAATCCTGCATGATGCAACAGCGATGTCAGCGCTTCCTGTATGCCACCGACGGAGTCACAGAAAAAGAGGCGTTCAGCTGCCCGCCGGCCCATCTCCGTTTCCGGTACAGGCAGGCTGCTGCCCAAATCATCGAGCCTTTGAAGGAAGCCTTCCTGAAAGGTCTCAGAAAAAAGCCAACTTCCCACCATGCCTGGCTCAGGCAGAATAAGCTGTGGGTCCACGCTTGAAACCAAGCTTGAACGGGCGTTGACGCTCATAGCTTCGTCTTTTGCATCGGCTTCTGTTAAACACAACACGCGCAGCATCTCAACAATTTTCTGATGACCCTTCGCTTCTGCCACCTGGAGCGGCGTCACCCCGCCGCTTGCCGCTAGAGCTTCAGCGCCATAGGAGAGCAGCAGAGCAACGACCTCATCGTGGCCATACCAGGAAGCCAAGAACAAAGCAGTTTGTCCAAACAGGTTCTTCCCATTGACATCTATGCCAGCATCCAGAATTGCCCGAAGCCACTCCACGTCGCCAAGTGCAGCAGCATTCTCGAACAAAAGCATGCGCCTTGCTTGCGAGGCTCCCAGGGGCTTCAAGTGATGGTCTGCGTGGCCGACCCGTTTTGACCACCGCTTTGGCAGCAGTAGGAACTTGTGCAAGCTAGCTTGCCGCTCTTGCTCCTGTAGCTCGCAGCGATCAGATGCACTTCGCGCAGGTGCCTGATGCACCACGCTAAGGCTCCCAACTCGCCGCCATGCTCGCCGTAATGATGGTAACGTCCCACAGAACCGGACGGTAAGCAAAAGCGCCGCGGAAAAAGCGCGAGTACGACACAGAGGCTCGGGAGCTGAGGGCCGTTGATGGTGCAAAGCGTGGAGAGCATTGCTTCGCACATTTCGTACGAGGGATTGAACCGATGGCAACTCCAAGCGCCCTGTGTAAGGCCAAGGTGTGCTTTCCATCGCAGAAAAACTCACAGAGAGGCGCGTTACACGTTGTCCAAGGCGACCTCACACCGTTCCGGATTACTCCACACCGGCATGCGCGTGCAAGCAACCACAAGGGAGCTAGAGGCCCCTTTGACAGCCAATCTCTGGGAGCCCCCACACGTATTCTTTCATACCACGCTAGAGAAAGGCATACGCAGTGCACTCGAACACACAAAAGAAATTGAGAGGCTGGACCCGTGCACCCCCGAGTCAGGGCCCCGGACGGCGGCATGTCGCTGCTCCAGCTCCACCCTCGCCCTCCGCTCGCCATCACAGTCACCCCGCAGCCTGCCAAGCTGCGAAAACAAAGGCGAGAGTAATAAAGGTGAGAGAAAATTGGGATAAAGTCAGTATATACAGTGCAACGCTGCAAGGTGCCTCCCCCCCCCCCCCACCCCCGGAAATCGAGACACAGAGACACAGATCACTCGCTCCCCACCACCCTCGGCCTCATGCACTCTGCCTTCCAGTCCTCCAGCTCCTTGAGAAGGCTCGCGTTCGACTCGCCTGCCCTTGCCTGGGTCTGCCTCTCAAGGTCCTGATCCGAGCATTGCGGGCGATGCGCACTTGTCGGCTTTCGGGGTGGACTCACAAGACTAACTCCGCATCAGGGTGGTGTGGAAAGGCCTAAGATGAGAGTCGGTGCGCCGGGCCTTCAAGGTCCGGCTGTGCGTTGCTTCGATGGAGGCCCGCCTTCGCACACATCATCAGAAAAGAGAAAAACAACAGCTGTACCCATGTTTGTGCCGTGATCAACTCTGGCACTGCGAAATGCAAAAGACTGAGCTGCCAACATCTGCTCTGATTCTCTGTTGGCAGCCTGGTCTTGAAGCAGCTTAAAGGCTTAGGATTGGAGGATTGCCGCTGAAAGGTCACTTTCGACTGCCTAAACACAGATTTTGATGATAAAATATGATAAAGGCTGTTGAACCAACTGTCCGCTTCCTCGCGCCACTGCTCACGGTGATGCTGTAGCACCGACTCCATGTCCCGGGACTTCTCCTCCTTCAAGAGACAAGAACCGACCTACGTCGTACAGGCAGTAAGGAGGGGTGTTGGCAGTGGCTAACCTGGGTAGCCTTGCCATTGAATCTTCCAAGCATATCTGATTTTGGTCCTCGAACTGGCTGATGCGAACAATCATGGCCTTGCGGTCCTCCTCGCAGCTTCCAGACAGTGCCGTGGGAATGTGGGACGTTTTCCAATAATCCTACCGAGGTCTGAAGTCCGAAGCAAGAAAACTGGAACCATGCTAATTCTAAACAAACAGCTGCAGGGGTAACGTGGCCAGGTCGAGCATCCGTCCGCAACTGTAATGGTTTCGTCCGGGTCAGTAGCAACTAGTCTTCCAACGCTGTGCAAATGAAGGGCTTCCTCATTAATCTTTCATCCGTGTCCTCAGACTTCGCCTGAACCTCGAGGAAAGCTGCTCGCTCCAGCTCCAACTCTCGAACCTTTTGGCCACTGCTGCGCACCAGAAGCATGTTTGTACAAGCAGCGCGCAAGTGCAAACCTCGAACACCCACGCCTTTTGCTGCAATGCACGGCAGTCTGCAAGCACAGCGCGCGAGTTCTCCTGAAACCAGATCAAGGACAACTACATCCGTGCAGCACATGATAGCACGTTAGCGAACCAGCACACGCTGCTGTGGTCAGCAAGTGTGCGTTTCAAGCTTGAGAAAGTTTGAGTGAAAGCTGCAGGTAGGATCGAGTAGGCCGGTGCACCTCGAGTTGGCGGAGGTCAGCCCCTGTTGTCAGACACTCTTGAACATTGCACTGGCGCAACTTGTGTCTCTGGTAAACGCCCCTCTCGCAGCGCCGACACCTGCCACTGCTTGCGCTTCTTGCGCCACACGGAACTGCTGCCGCTCCCGCTCCAGGGTAGCCTCCAAGCGCTTGCATCACACAGACGGAAACGGGAATCTGCTAGTGCGGACATGACCTGTCAACAGTCTACGTGTAAGCTGAATGGTCTGCTGTATGCTACAAACTGCGCGACTCTTCAAGACACCTGGCCTCTGCCTCGCGCAGTCGATCCTGAGCCGAGCAAAACTCCACCAAAAACGCTGCACAAGGGTTGCGGGCGCCTGCAGCACTTGGACCTGGAAGCCAGCTTCTTTGGCGCGCTGATTGGCCGCCTCGACACTGGATGCTGGGTATGATGTCGCTACCATCCACAATGCCCTAGTCTCCTACTTACACAGCTTTGCACAAGTCCCAATTCGCGCCGTCCGGTCTCCACCCTTCCCACCCCCCAGAGCAGCCACATTGGCTTGGGAGAGCTTCATTCCGATCAGTAGATGAAAAAATGGTTTTGATCTGCCCTGTGGCACCCTGGCCGCCCAAGTGCAACAGGCATGCTTCCCCGTACGTGCCCAGCAAACATTACGCATGCGGCTGGCTTTTTGCCAGGTGTCACAGGCGCAACGACGTCACCTCGACTGATCCTCTGAAGCAAGTCAATCACTTCCACCAACAGCAGAACGCACCGGCTCCCACCACCCTACGAAAGCTTCGCTTGGCAAAACGGCTTATGAGCTTTATGAGTATAATTTATATACCCCCGTTTTTGGCATCCTTGGAGTGGGTGGGACACCCCTATCTTTGCTCAGCCTTCTTGACATTTCTTGCTCTGCTCGTTCAGGCAAACAGGGCTTCAAAGGTGTACTCCAGCAAGCCTATCTGCGTCCCGCAAGTTCACTTACGCTGCAGGCTCAAAGATTCGGATTGACGAGCCGGTTGCTCTCTGGCATGTTTTTCTTGACCCGTCGTTTGGCTTCGTGCGCGTGCATGTGTCGCATGCCTCTTCAGCGGCGATGGCGCGCTGCCGACCCTCCTGCTAACAAGGACAATTTAGGGACACCTTTGTGCATTCTTGCATGTCGTCTTCCAGTCAAGAATGTCTGCGAGCCGTGGTCTACAGTGTCCACTTCACTCCGTTTCATGCTGCCCAGCCTGGACCGAATCTGCAAGTACCCGTACCTTGCTCTTGCACATGCCAGCATGAAAGGGTGCTTCCAGGCGCAGGTTACACGCTGGGTCACACTGGAAAGCACTGCAGACATCTGCGGACCTCTTCCAAGCGTCGCTCGCATTCCATCTCAAGGTTGGATCGCACCTGTCTGAGACTAACAGGGTTTCCTTCGATAATTGGCCATCCTCGCCCAGTGCAGGTGCAAAGCTCTCGTAGCATTGCTGCCAACTGCTTCAAGGCACTTCAAGGCAAATGCCACCACCACTTCTTTCAGAGTATTCTGGACTTTCGTGTCGATGTTTTCAGGGAGGCTCAAGAACCCAGTCTGGCGCCTTGAGAAGCTCCAGCCGTTCAGATTCCACCTGTGGACATGGCACAGATCTGGCAGCTCAGGAATCACAACTTGCTGCACTTGAGGTTCCAAAACAGCAAACGCCTGCTTCTTCAGCTCCTCGTGTTCGGCCTGCCAAGTCCCGAAACTGAAAACGGCTACGGCCACAGTGCGTCGTAAGAACTGTTAGGCAGACGCAGCGAGACAGAAATGATGTGCCACCCCAAACCATGTACGGCACTGAGAAGCCTGGCATCATCATGCACTGACATATGCACCAGGTTGCACACAAGAACTGTTGGCACCGTTCCCGCACGACCATGACAGGATTCTGTGCACTAAAGCTGTGAGAGCCGTGGGCTTGCCTCACATCTTGGATGGGATCCAGGTAGGTTCCCTTTGCTGGGCGGTCAAACGTCGAAGGCCAATCAGAATGGATCTCTTGAAGAGGCAACGTGCCACGACGTGGGAAGAAGCATGACCACCAGCGACCCAGCGCAGCTGAGCTCCGCTGTCCAGATGCCGAAGCGTTCGAAAGGCTACTTGGCTGGCATGCTTGTCCACAAAGGTGTCATAGAAAGCGCTGACTTGCAGCACAACCTTTCGAGCAACCGGCCCAGGGATGTCCATCTGCTGCAGATCCGAGGTGGACGTGGCGCACAGCAGACCCCTCAGCAAACCCTCGGCCTCTTGCACATCAAGTCCATTTACTGCCAGCAGTTCCATGGCCACCTCACCCCGAAGTGCCCCAGTAATGAGCACCTCCGGGTTGGCAGAGGGAAGGCAAGGCACCACTGCCAGGTCATGGCGTCGGGCCAGAAAGCCCATGCAGGAGGCCATGGCCCCCCCCCACGAGATCCCAGTGCAACCGAGGCTGGCTTGGGGAAACTTCACACGCAGCCAGTCTAAGACCTGCAAGGCCTCCAAAAGCAGGCTTGTGCTCTGATGCAAGAAATCTGCAACCTTGTCGATGTAGTGCAATGTCTGTTGTTTTGGACGACGGGCACCGTAGTATGCCGGAGTCATCAGGACTGAAGCCACGCCTTCTCGCAGCAGCGGGGATCCCAGCATCATCTTGCGGAAAAAGTAAGACTGGTCTGCAGTGCCTGGGAACTGCACTACGCATGCCCAAGGCTGCCGATCCTTCGGAACTAGGAGCTCAAACTCGCAAAGCTTGCTCTCCTCCGGCAGGTGGCATGCCATTGGGCTGGGAAATCGACCGCGGCAGCAAAAACCCGAGCCACCAAAGATCACATGCTCTGGTTCCAGGGAGACAGTGGGAGGTGCAATGCCTTGTGAATATTCCACAAGGAAGTCCTCCATGATGACACGCGCATCTTGCACCGACTGGAGGTCCCCCCAACCACTGCAGAAAAACCGGTGTGAGGGCAAAGGCTTCAAGTGAGCTGCGAACCCGAGTGCCTCGTCCATGACCCCACAAGTCCGTCCAACAACGGCCAGGGGCCAAGAGAATGAAGGCTCCTCACAGCCTGCTTCGGCCATTGCAAAGCAAAGGTCCCTTGAGGACCTTGCTGGACTCTACTGGGCTTTCAGCTGCTGCTATTGGGATCATGAGCCACAACACACATAGACTTACATCCCACGCTCCAATCCAGAATGCTCACCCCCTTGAGAAAGGAAACCCCAAACCCAACTCCAGCCCTGGTCACCCTGCATAGACACATCATCACACGTCATCGCAAGTCATCGCAAGTCATCGCACGTCACCACACATCCCTGCCCGCCTCCAAGTTTGAGAGCCGCTGGGACGGACTGTTCCCTGCCTCGGCCGGGAAAGGGGAAGAGCTCCAACATGCTCCAACTGAACAGGCCTAAACAGGCCTATCATCTGTCGAGACCGTGTTGCACCTTCATACATGCGTTCCTTGCTCGGCCGCCAGCCGCATCCACATCCTCTGGAGGTCCGGCGTACAGCCCTGAGAGGCAGACAGGTCGGTCACACTTACTATGCAACGCACAAGGGGCTGCACAGCCTTCGTCACGAATGAGGCGGCGGCCTGAGGCGGACCCGTCAAAGCTTCGGTTTATCCAAGAGATTCCAAGCAAGAAACATGCCAAACCGTGACGCCTGACACCTGTCCCCGTTCGCCATCAGCAACCAGGCGCCGGAGGTCGGACAGGTGATTCTGCCTGCGTCCCACGTGCACAAGGGCATACAGCTGCAGACTCCGGAGACATGGGTGCCATCGTGCTGCTCTGTGTGTCGAATTACAGAAGTGGAGCTGGGCAGGGAATGATCCTAACTCTTCCCCACTTCTCCACAACCCTGCTGCCCAGCCTCAGCTCACACGCCTCACGTCGCTGCTCAATGGCCCGGATCTGCTTGTCAATCCAGTCCAATGTGCCTGAGATCTGACAACTTCTGGCAACTGTGAACCAAATCCTGCACAGACGATATACACATCACGCACAAAACAACAAAACACTTCCGGGGTACAAGAACTGGCAGCAACCGAGTCCAGAGAACCGAGCACGAAGAATCAGATAAGCAACAACTTGTTGCCTTTCTGTGGTTCCAAAAAGAAAGTAGTGAAAAGCCAACAGCGCACCTGACTGCAGAAACCTTTAGCAGACAAGATCCATTTAAGCAATGGAACGCAGAAAAGTTTCAAGTTCTGAGAAGCTCGCTTTCATTGTCACCCGTCACGTCCTCGTCCTGCGTGGCGCCTCAAGCCAAGGCACGCAGCTGTTGAGTTCTGCATAAAAAAAACATCTGGTAGCTAAGAAAGCACGACAGCCGGCAATCAAGGGAGACGCATGCAACCTTTGGTTTCTGAGCTTCCTGCCACCGAACTCTACCTAGCCACTGCCCACTTTCAGTCAGTCAACACAAAGTCGACATCTTTCTGCGAAGATGGCTCTTGGGTCTTGGTGCACGTGGCCCTCTTCTATCGACATCCACAACCAAGCCGAGTGAGCTCAACTTGCAGCACAGCTGCCTTGACACCAGTTTTCAGCTCATTCAGGGGAGACTTCACACACCTGAGCTTCTCAAACAGTCATGCTTCTTCTACCAAAAAAACTCGGGACCCTCTCTCCTGCTTCTCTGCTTCAACTCAAGCTCGAGGACTCGAAGCGCCTCCCCTTCCGCTTCCGCTTTCAATACGTGTCGAATTCTCTAACTTCAGTTGCCCTTCCACACATTCTTCAACGCAAAGAGCACTTGCATCAGTCAAAAGTCGCCAAAGAGACACTGCCCGAACAGATGCTGCACGGTGTCTAATTAAATGCCGATATGTAGAAGCTTGAGCACAAGTTTCTAAAGCTGATGAGCATATCTCGAAAAAGGCGCGCTTGCCCTGAGGCCCTTGCGCTGCTAAGTCGTCTGACAGTTCCCGCTCCATCTCAGTGACCTCGATCTATGAAGCACAAATAGGGCAGGTTTTCAGGAATCCGCCCCATGATAATAACTTAATAGGTTCGCACACAACCTATGTGTTTAGTCTCAACCTGTAGGTCACACAGCGAGCAGTCTGCATCGACTCTTCCTTGCCAATTCATGCCGCTCAAGTATAAGCTGATGGCAACTCCATCAATGCGTTTGATGAGGTCCTGTGTAAGGCCAATGATTGGGATATTCGACGAAATCCGACATCGCACGCAAGCACGGAGGTCCTCGGAAAAATTCTGAGGTGGCTCCGGCTCAGACCTCGATGGATGTGTGAAGGAAAACTGCACGAAGAATCCAGCGAACAACCCACAGTGAGGACAAGGACATGCGGCTCGTATGCATGTTCTTCGGATCTGAAGGTATAAGGAAGGCATCGGACAGACGCTTGTAAAGCTTCTGGCGGGTACAACCCTCCAGAAACCATCGGGCAGCATCTTGAACCGAATAATTAGCTTTCGGCATTTATGTGGCATTAACAGTATGAAAGGAGTTGCTCCTATGGAACCTGCTGCTCGAGAGCAATTCCAGGCTGCAGGAGTTGCAACGCCTCAACGCTGCAAGCATCCTGATCCTGGGAAGCCTACGGCGGCAGCACCTGAATGTTCGGGACCTAGGCGTGCACCAAAGCATGTCAGCGATGCCACAAGTTGGGTCCTCAAGCAGCCTGCGGAGATGCGCTCGCCTAAAGCTCGTGCAGTGAACGTGGCCACCTTGCTGCAAGCTGCCGATTCAAGTGCCGGGCGGACATCGCCGGTCTGGGCTTGCAATCAAGGGCAGGCTAAGGCTAAGGAATCACCTGACGTGTAAGATTACCTCGTAGTGCACTTCGTTCAATTGTCCGTCACGGCTCCAATTCTCCAACTCAGAGACAGCCACCCTTCCCACCATTGAGGTCAGTGCTGGGCCAAACGGGCCTCACTTGCGCACACTTCCGCAAACCATCTGGCATACTGCGAAGCGGGCATTCCGGAGTAGCATCCACAGTAGGGTGGATACTCCAGGGTACCCTTACTTAAGGCCAACTCTCTTAGCCCACAAGCGGCAAAACACCGTGACATCTGAGGCCACAGCTGGCACAGTGTTTATCGGAGCCACTGGCACGGCCTACACAGGAAGCAGCTTGCTCTAAAGACCATCCGTCCAAAGCGTCCTCAAGACAGAGCCAATACGCGAGAAAGGAGCTGCCTGCACCAGATTCGGAGAGGTGCCGGCAACCAGAACCTGGCCTCGGTTCTTCGGCTTCTGTCTTCCGCTCTTTTCTTGGTCGAACGTCTACTTTTGAGCAGAAAGAGCCGAAGAATTGAACAATGCCGCTCAAAACCCCACCCGAAATAATATATCTCCTCAGGAAGTACCGTCTAGCCTAGCTGGGCCACATAACCAAAGCGACATGCCTCCCAAAGAAAACCGCAGAGAGTCCGGCCAGATGGGTTCCTGGGCTCCGGAGACCTGGGGAGGCCAAACTATGCAGCATGCTTTGCACATGCTCAGCCAGAACTGTCCCCAGCATCCTGGGTTTCGCTGTTCTACTCAACCCGCCATCTGTATACAGAGTATATAGGCGCCATGTCTGCTACGAGACTTGGCATCTGGCACTCCACGATGCAGCGGCGCCGCATAAGCAAACCTGAACTCCCACTTTTGAACCCGACAGAGAACCGGAAAGCTGTCTTCGCCTGAGCCACTTGCGGGGGCACGCCTCGAATCGGCGCAGGCGAAACAGACCTGCAACGCTGACCGAATGTGCAGCACGCAGAAAACCTCCCCAGCTCTGTAATCCTTGGAATCGCATTTTTCTGAAGCCGGTCCTAGCCTGCCAAGGCCACGTAGCCAATATGCTGAGGCACATGTGAAAAACTGCTGGCTTTTTCCCAACCCTACGTGGCCAGAGGCACGAACCGTCACGAATTTTCACAAACCGTCACGAAGGCAAGAACTGTCACGAACCCAGTCCAGTTTAGGGCAAGTTCAGGGCTTGCAATCCCTTGAACCAAAGTGCGCAAAGTCCTCAGAGGGCCTGCCTCACGGGCGCGCTGCTGACAGGGTAAACGAGGCCTAAGCTGAGATTCGGATGATTCGGCCATGGCCCACAAGGAAACTCTGGGTACTCAGCTCACACAATCCCCAAGGTCGGGGCCGCTGTTCGCAGCTTGCTGGAATTCTGCGCGCGTGATGACGCCATCCTGGTTGGCATCCAGTGCTTCGAAGCTCGCGGCAACGAACGGTGAGGGACTGGTCGAAGCAGTAGAAGTCTGACCTGCAAACACAACGTGGTTCAGGATCGCAGACATCGGCTACTTTGAGCAGCCCTCATTTGTCGGCTTATCTACTGAACCTAGTGGTTCGGCTTGTGTCACTCAACGGTGACAGTGGCTACGATGTCCAAGCCTTGCTGCGTCACCGGGACACCTGTCACCGGTTCAACAAGTTGGCCACCTTGCGAGCACACCACTTTCACTACAATAGCTAGCATGAAACACACGTGCCTGCTTTGGGCTGCAAGTTTTCGTTTCAAGGAAAACAAGCTGCTGTGAACACTGCTGAGTACTCCCTGCAACGCATGGCAGGCCTGGCAAAGCCACCGGGGAAACCACCCGAGGAAGCTGCGCCGCGCCGGCCTTTTGCCAATGCAGACATGCACAAGGAAACACCAACGAACAAACAAATACGCACACACACACACACACACACAGAGACACACACAGAGACACAGACACCCGCGGCCGCGCGCGCGCGCACACCCTATTCCTCTACCACATCCTGGGAGCGGCCACCTTGAGACACTACGATCCTATGCACATCGCAACCCGTCCTGCGTTCGACCAGCTTCGACGGCCCCTCAGCATCGGCCCGAGAACGCAACCAGCGTGGAATGAAGACCGCTGGTTGCAGACGAAACCTTTTTCAACCCTATTCAACAATTTCAATCTAGACAATCTGACAGATAGCACCACATACCCGCTCACGGGAGGAAGGTTCAATGATGCTTGGCACGTGGCAGCATTGCAAGCAGATTGAGCGCCAGACAGGCCCGGCCCTGTACAGCAGAAGGGGACACCTGGCAGACGCCAAAGCACCAAAAGCACCTATCAAATCTCTGTGAGCACCAGCGTAGTATGGGTCAATACGTGTTAAGACGTGTGAGTATGCGTTTCCACCGTTTCCTAGCCATTACAGTTGTTGAGTTGATATGGCAACATGTTGGACTGACCACCACATGCCACAAATCAAGCATAGGTACATCGCGCTTGTGACCACAATGTCGGCAGTAGATGGCATCAGATGTCAAAATGCTCCCGCACTTTGAGCAAGCCTGCGCATCCGAACAACCCCAGCCCTCGTAGTGAATCTAGACTGGTTTGGTTACATGATGTAAGATGAAGAGCCCGAGCTCCAAACCTGAGACTGCTGTCGAGGAGAGACACTTCCTGGTGGGCTGCAGCAGGGGCAGCAGCAGCAGCAGCAAGTCACGTCTGCAGATCTTTAGCAGCTGTCCTGGACGGAAAGCAGTATTTGCCTCGGGCTGGCTGGGCATCCAGGCAACGGTCGCCATGGCCAGAACAAGAGCTGCAAATAGAGTAGCGTGGTTAAGAAGAGCTGTTGCTTCAATCCATGGCGTCTTGTGGTACCTTACTCTGCCGATCAAAGCGAGCAACATGGGTCTGATGATTAGCATCTGAACTGCTTGCACGGAACAGCTCGCTCTTCGTGAGAACCATCTTGCATCTTGAATTGGCAGGTGTGGCCAGGAGTTCATCTGGCTGCATTGAGCAAAGGACCAGCGTAGCAGGCACGCACTGTGGTACTCAAGGGCCCACGGACAGCCTGGGGGCATTTCCGAAGAGGCCTTCAGAGTTTGGGCGCCTCAACTCTCAGGGGACAAGCTTTCGTGCTTTCAGACACGCCCGTTTTTTTTTGCCGTGACTGCATCGTCTCGCTGCTTTGGCCATGCCTGGGTAACAGTGGCCAGCTCTCCAACATCGAACCACGGATGAGCTAAAATAGCATGTCAACAACAACACCAAGAAGAAACACATCTTGTCACCCCCAAGGGCATAGACAACTCGACGCACCTACGGAAGAAAAAATCATGAGGATCGGACTGGAGACTGGTCATCAAGTCAATAAGGTGCAAGGCCTCATGGATATCCGCCTTTCCACGGCCAGCATTGCACAGCACACCAATTCCGTCCACAGTTGTGTAGAAAATCTGAGGCTTTTCGGCAACATGTGGTTCTGCAGTATGGGCACATGAGGCGGTACACTCGCAAGGCAAAGTTATCTATCTCTAGACCTTCTGAACGGGGTCTGCATTATGGCGGGTCGAGCAACTGAAGTGCCACGCCAGCTTGCCTTCACTTTGGCAACCTGCTTGCTCTTCAACTCCAAGCCATTGCAAAGATGCTTCTCCTGCCACACCGGTTTAACCAGAAGCCATTGGGCATGGCAACTAAATGCCACCTGCGCTGCAAGTTTTTCTTTCGTCTTGGTCTCAGGCCTTGTCTTCAAGGAATGCTTCTGCTTCAGCCAGCGGCATCTCAAGCCTGAAGTTCAGGCCTGGCAACAAGATAACTGGATCCTCTTCTGATTACAGATTGCGCTACGTTGCACCTATAGCGTCTATAGAGGAACTTCAAGATCTCTGCTATCAACGATGTGCAAGGACACTCTATCCCTTGCAGTGGAGCGAACTCTGAGTGAACATCTTGGCGGCGCCTATGTCGACAAAGATGCAGCTGGTGTCGGGAACCAGCGCCTTGACGAAGAACCTCATTGAAACATGACACAGAAGCATTTGGCACCTGATGTAGCCTCGGACTGTGCAAATTTGGGCACATTTCTTGGAAACCGCCCCTGTTTCACCTTTTCCAAAGAATCTTATGTCAACAGGCGTACCTAAGGAATGTGAAGCACATGGAGCTCACGAACTCACTTCTGGCGTAAGTCCCAGCTGGCAGCCCAGTTCGACGCTAGTCTCCAGCTCTGAGATGTCTTCCTGCTTAGCAATCACTTTCTATCTGGGTCTGAAAGAAACAGGCACCGCCACATCAAAGCTGTCCACGCGGGTCCTTGATAAGCATTGAAATGTTTTGTCGCAGATCTTTGCACCTAAGTGAGGATCACTCACATGCGCCAGATGCCATATGATTCAAAAACATGTGCAGTCAAATAGCCTGACATGGGCAGTCTAGTGAGTTGCTACAGTTCGGCATGAGGTCACATGGTCACGATGAGAAGATTGCTGTTCAAGCACTTCGGCTGCTTCTTGCCAATCCAGCAGGCATTTCCTGGGCAACACAAATGGAGAAGACCTTCAAAACCTGCATGCATGATCCATCATGACCCAAGTATGGTAAGTCCAGTTCCGATGATTCGCTTTCAGGACTGTTTCCACAAACTCCTCGTACCTGATAGGCCGCATTGCATCGCACACGGGAGAGTATCTTTCACCTATTCATCTAGGCTGTGAACCTGGAGGGTGCCTCATGGGTGGGAGATCAAAGAAGAAGGAATGGCTCCCGCACAGTTTCGCTCTACTCTTTTAATGTCTCGCGACTCCGCAAGTCATGTCTTGGAGAAGGGTATGCACCCTGGTGACATGGATTCACTACAGATGTTCTAGGGGTAGTTACATGGGCCCTTAATGGAACCCCTTGTATACCCCTGATCTACCCTATAAAACCCAAGGGCCCATACTTCGGAGCCCTTTCAAGAAGGTAAAGGACCATGTTAAGGGACCATGTAACTACCCTTAGGGTACAACAAACGATAAAGTACTACGAGGCATTTTGTAAGCAAACATGTGCACTAAGTTCATGGCAAAACATAGCATCCCACTTGCCAGTCTCCATCTGTCAGAATTTACTGATCATCAGACTTTGCCTCAGCCGCCTTCCTCAGTGGAGTCGAGGCGTTCGCTTCTGAACCGCTTCTTCAGCTGCTGCGCAGTTTCATCCGCGTGGCGCTGCACCTGGGATGGAGACAAGCTATAAACCCTGCATTTCATTTTTCGATACTGGCTGCTCCTTCCCTGAAAGCGCTAACTTCTGCAATATGTCTGCAGAAACTGGCCGAACTGGCAGACAAGCAGAGACCGAAAGAGCTGTGATGAGCTATGTGTCTGGCAGACTTGCGAAAGTCGTCGATCTTGATGGCAGTTCGAATTCCAGTACCTTGAGATCGGGTCAACCAAACAGCTCTCCCTTCGTTGTAGAAAACACTGT
Organism: Symbiodinium natans; assembly: GCA_905221605.1. Lineage (NCBI taxonomy): Eukaryota > Dinophyceae > Suessiales > Symbiodiniaceae > Symbiodinium > Symbiodinium natans. The sequence goes on along the minus strand of CAJNDS010002135.1, from coordinate 180,464 downwards.
TTGAGGCCTCCTGAGGCCTTCTCAGGCCTTCTCAAGCCTTCTGAGGCCTGCACATATACCGGCGGCTTTCACATCACGCCAGGCCTGTCTCGACAATGGACCCCTCCACACGGAAGAAGCAAGGCACTCCAAGACAGTCCAGCGTCGCCTCCCGGTAGTCTTCAGGGTGCCATGGAATGCCGCCGGGGTACCTGATACTAACTAGAATGGCTTCGGCTGCTTCTGGCATGCGGAAAATCTACGTCCACATTCAAGTGTCCCTGCCTCCCACGTCTCCAGGTTGGCTTGTTTAAGGCATCCTTCACCTCAGAAACAAAGTGAAAGGAAGCATGGAGTTGCGGAGGCTCCGGACCTTGCATCATGGCCACTGAGGAAACCAAAGCTGGGTGGGAAGCTCCTAGGTCGACTGCCTTTTGGCCTGGGTATCGCCGGCATCGCAGTATGACATCGGCAAACGCGAAGCCAAGGCTCTGAGGCCCTCGCCCACGACCCAAAGGCTAGAAAGCAGAAGCACGGCAAAGCAAGCTGCACAGCCTCACAGGAAATCACCGGTCAGAAGCACCACTGAAAGATTGATTGCAGGCCACCGCAGTGGCTGTCACAAGATGTCTAGTCGGCGGAAGGTGCCGGAAGGTAAGCGCGACATGGCAATTCAAGGCACTGGCCCACCAGCAAAGCATCGGCCTCAGGGATATCTTTGAATCGTCTGATGACTGGTACATACCGGAACGTAACTGCATCGGAATACCCATCTCCTGCGAACAGCGGAACTTGTGCAGATTCTCTGCGAGACACCCATCGCAACTGGTCGTGGACTATCTCTCGTCGTCTCTGCGCCTCAAGCAGAGGCGTGTTGCTGCTCAGACAAAGGCATTCGACAGAAACACAAAAGCAGCTGTGGCAGCCACCACGAGTCGAACAAGCTTATCCTGCAAGAAAATGTTTCGCCCGAAGCACAGTTGAAATGAGCATCGGCTTCGATTTGACAGAAGCCGCTCAGGGAGGCTCAACCGCAAAGCAAGGCCGACATTGGCAGTGATGCCTGATGCATTGTCTCTAGCTCTCCTTGTTTGTTAAGGGGATTCTCCGGGCCTTGCTCGGCTCTCTGGGCCCTGGGGCCGGCTCGGCCGGCTCGGCCGGCTCCGGCTTCAGCTCCCAGACCTTGTTGCAGTCAACCCCCCTAATGGGCCTAATTGTTCCCTATTTCTTCACCAATGTCAAAAACTGGAGCACCGAGTTAAGAGTGAGATATCTTAGAGTTTACGGTGGCGTCGGCAGCCTGAGCCGCATCCCCATCCGGCAACTCCTGCGGGACGCCCATCTACTTGCTGTGTCTCAAGCTGCGCTCTACAGGGAGATTCTGCGTTGTTTTTTTCCAGGGCAACGACGATCTCACGGCACATGTAGCTCGTGTGACGCGATCGAAAAAGCAGTACGTCGTGGTAAGTATGGTCGCAGTCCTGCCGGCCAATGAGAAGCAGCGAGGCGCCAAAGCTCAGCAACCCTGCCAATCCGAAACAGATGGCAGCAGGCCCTGGCAAGACCTCCCGAGTGGTCTGAGCAAGCGAATGCCAACTTGACATGTTAAGGAAGATTGTCCGGGATATTCCGGGATATCATGCCAAAGGCAATGGAGGAAAATGAGGTTCTTCGAATCCTTACCCGGTGGAGGCCTCGAGATGGTGCGGCCAAATTGCGGCCTGGCCCCCAGTTGTAACAAAGAGGATCTGTGCGATCCATGGCCTCATTGGTTTAAAAAGAATCGACGGAGGCAGAAGAGGCGACAGCGATGACAACGGTCGGCTGAAGGCTCCAGGGCCCCCACTTCACCCGAACAGCGCACCAGGTGGCCAACACCAGAAGCGCTCCGCAGGCCATGACGACGTGGCCCAGAAGCAGCGCGACCGCCAAACGCTCCAGTGACCTTCAAACCAGGTGGCTGACGTTGATGAAAAGACATGTCCTACCAGCTACAAGGATACTGATTCCAGACATCAACGCTGCCTGTACCTGTGGACTTGGAGCGATGTGCATGCGAGGCTCGTCAAGCAGAAAGCCTTGAAGCAGGATCTGGAAGCTCAGTGGCCCGACCTCTTTCAAGATTACTGCTGGGAAATGAATAGCTGGGGCGGTAGCCGCACCCACGGACACCAACATGGCAGCACCTTCGTTTAGAGGATCACAGTCTACATCGGCACACTCTTGCTTGACAAACACGTGCTCCGAAGCTGTTGCTCATTGCTCAGGGCTCTGACGGCAGGCCTGCGCGAGTAGTTCAAAGCTGCCCGCGGCAGAGGACTGAGCAACTCCAAGCACAATGCCAATCACACACCAATCCAAACATCAGCTTGAAGAAATTGCGGCCTTGGAGGCGTTCAGGGGCATAGGCCCCATCGGCACGGAAAGCCCGTTGCCATCGACTTGCAGATCTGCCCAGGCGACCCCACAGCGGTGAAGCTCGGGAGGTGCCTGTCTCCCAAGCCCTAAGCAAAACATTCAGAGGGGGCCTTCAGTGCCTTTGTGAAGCTTTTAGTACGTTTTGTTTCGAGCACTTGCCTTCTCCCATGGGTGCAACGGATCCGGTCGGAGCTGAGCTACCAAGTCAGCCGACCTGCTGAAACGGATTGCTCATTCTCATAGCAGCATGTGCTCATGACTCATGACTTGCACAACCTGTTTCAACTACCTTTCCACGGCATTAAGTGGCACCTGAGCCCGAGGATACAGCGAACATCGTGCTCACAAAGCGGCGGATCTGCACGTGCCCTGGCAAGACATTTGGCAAAACAACTTTTCCCGCATAAATGCCTGACGCTGCACCTGACCCAATCCTCAGAAGCCCAGGAAATCGCGCAAAGCGCGGCTGCCCCAATGCTCGACCTTTGGCTCTGTGAAGTAGGCAGGAACCATGTAGTGCAGATACAGCGCTTCCAACATCTACTTGCAACCAGTGAGACCCGCACA